>JAGMVL010001916.1:600000-1190543 GCA_019202695.1 Populus x sibirica | reverse complement strand
TTATAAGCTTGCTTTTATTGCTGTAAAAGCCCTAATATCTATACATGTATAAAGAAAGAAGCATTTGAACTTTGAAGACGAGATCCATTTGAACGGTGGAACAACTACTGCATGTAGATTAAGGGTGGTAATTGGGTATATTTAGCGATGTCATAGCGCGGATCACCAAATTATCACCCAAGAAACCTTTCAATCACTACTTTTTCTATAATGTCATGTTAGGGTCAGGTATGAGCGCTCAACGGAAAGAAATGGTGATTAGCAAATAGTAGAACAGTGCAATCCTAGTTCAGCAGAAAGTTTGACCTTGTGCAGACGGATGTATGAGAGAAACAAAAACAGTTTTAGCTCAGTGTTACAGTACAAGAGGTTTGAACAGTTGCAAAAGACTTGCTCAATGTTGTAAGATGCACAGCTGTGGATTTTCCAGGAGTGTCCTAAGCTATTGCTTATGCGGTTATGCCAGCCTACAAGCAGCTCAACAATGTTAAAGTGGAGAGTAATGGTCAGGCAGAAGCAGCACTTCCTCCAGTAAGAAAACCAAAAACCTGTTTCAAATTTCCTCTTGATGGTCGGGCAGTTATTGCAAATTTACAGACAAATACAAGTCGACGCCGCATCTCCAATTTAGTAATACATGTTTCGCTGAAAGATCTTCCATCATCAAAAGTTCCTGATCCAAGGGCCAAACATCAGAAAATAAGAATTACAAGAAACATACTTCTTAAATTATTTGGCAATGTTCAAAGGAGCAAAGTAGGGTTGATGCCAACAAAATGAGAATGAGAGGCCAAACAAAATATATGCTGGGAAAGCACTATCATATCTTCAACAACAAAACAAGAAAATAAATAAATAATTTCCTCTGGTGTATAATTTCTCTTTTCTGCGTGCCAGGAATGGCACAGTCACAATGCAATATGCAAGCATCATACCTTTATCATCGAATAATGATGTTAAAATAGCTGAGACAAATACACACGCTGATATCTTCACCTGTAAACAAGTAAAGACATATTATCAGTCATCTAACAGTTTCTGTGATTTCACAAGAAGAATATATAAAAATAATATTAATAACTCCATTTCTCTAGCAAATCCATAACATAGCCATCAAAAGGACAATCACATATGCTTGTATTCCCTGTTTTGAAGTTCAAAATACACAAAATGGTATTGAACAAATGTTAAAAAAATCATTTCAAATGCTAAAACATAAAACCAAATTGGGCTAAAAAAAAAACCCCAACAAATCTATCACTAAGCATATTCAATAAAAATCATTACTAGCAAGATCTCATTTAGGGATCCTTACCACTACGGCAACAAACTAGAAGTCTATGTGCTTTTCTAAGGTTCATTTTTGCAAAGTTCACCGCAGCTGGAAGATTGTTGAACAAGGAAAACCTATCCAGTTTCGAGCTCTGGAAGAAAAAACTTATATTAAGTGAAACAACATTCCTATAAAAGAATAGTGCTTCCAGAAAATGGTAAAATCTTGTAAACAATTCTTTTACATACCACCATAGGAAGATGCAAATGGGCTTCAGAATCTGGAAGATTGATAGAGACTGGTTCTTTATCACAGTTCAATATGCAATCAACATTAGACATAAGTGCAGCTGCATCAACAAGTAAACACAAAAATAAGTGTAAGAAGAAGAGAAACAAAATGGATAATCATGTATTATGGCTTGAATGACATTATCTACCACTTAATCATGTTGCCCACAACACTACAGTGTTTCACATATTCTCATAGCCATAGCAATAACTACACCATATTGCAGGCACTTTGATATACTTTCCCCATAACAATATATGCCCGAGTATCATATACTATGCAAATCACCTCCTTCTGCACCTCCAAAACCCACCAAAGTCTTCACAATGACAAGTACCACCCATATCAGAGACTAGCACCTGAAACATACACCAACTTCGTTCACTGGAACCACTGCTGAAGCAGCCTCACCTACTCCGATACCATTGCCATCGTCAAATACAAGCAACGCCCTCTGCCATTGACATTGTCCAAGTGACAGTACTCTTATTCATACAGAATCAGTTTAATAGATTCCATATTTATGACCATTTAAATTCCCTCTCTCAACACAATATAAATAAGGGAAGTCTTTCCTCAATTCATGAGCTTGGAAATCCAAAGAAAATACTGGACATATAAAAGAATTTGATAAACCAGTAATCTAGAAACATGAGTTTGTACTAAATAAAAGATAATGGTGTTCAGAATGCTTATTCATAGTATTCAGCAGAAGCATGCCAACATAGTATGCCACCAAGAATGGGATGCAATGAACAGTTGATAAGCTTCTTCGGATTATTGAGGAAAAATATTATAGACCTATATTAATATAGAACAGAACCATCTTATGAAAATAATAGATAATTCAAGTTAAAAGCTACTTTCCAAAAATCAATGGACCAAAAAATGACTGCTAAACAGTACTCAAAATGCCTTGAAAAGAAAATTTTGCTCATAATATACGGTGCAAATGTGAGAAACATTGTGTTGTACTTTGGAAAAGTTGTGTGATAAAACAACTACTTGATAGATAAGAAAATAAGCCATGTTTTGGAATTTAAGATTCCCAAATCAAAAGGCTTGTAAGGATTTTAAGCATTCATGATAATCTGATTTCTATGTGTTTTCATAATATCAAATATGAAAATTAAACTGGGGATAATGTACTGTTTTTAAATTTCACTAAGCTATTTAAGAAAAAAAGAAAAAAAAAAAATAGTAAACTAAAAGAAATTGTGTTCTTTTGATATCTTACAGATCAACCAGGCTCTTCATAAGAAGATACAGGTTTTGCTAAAACCTTTTGTTTTGAAGTAAATGCAACAAAATCTGATCTGTAACAGTTCTAGTTAAAGAGAGTTCAATTCCTAATTGGCATATTTCTATTCTTACCATTTAGACATTCCCTACAAAAAATACTAGAGATAAAAGATTCAAAAAATAAAAAAACAGCACATATTCTTTACTGCTCAAATATTCTGTTAAAAAAATGAGACAAGACAAACACGACAGTAATAAAACAGCGGTTTCAAAATAATGAATCCTAAATTTATGGAAATCAAATGGAATATTATTTGAACAGGATAATATGTTGAATTAACATATTAACATGCCAAATTAAAAAAAAAAAAAAAAAAATAGAAAGCATACCATGTTTAGTTGTTCCTACAACAAGATTGGTTGATCCTATCCAAAATGTTGTACAATAATCATTAGATGGCTGTAAAGTAGTGTCATCACTATGCATATTTGAAGCTAATGGTAGTTCTACATTAGAAACATCAGCCACATCATCAGCCATCTTCAGATTCTTGACAGTAACTTGAGGAGCATACTCTCCCCTCTGAGCACGATATACTCTATCCTTTTCAACTATATCAGCTACCTTTTGGCTACAAAGATCAGGTCCTGAACTAATAAGATCATGCACATGACTCCAGAAATGGGTGGGTGTCAAACCCTTGCCCAACTTTCTTCATCGTCTCCAGCTCCTGGAATATAATTCCAGCTAAACTCTGAGGTGGTCTTATTTCGAAAAACATCACTTGAAGAAGAAGCAGAAACAAGTATAATAGGAGTGAAATCCCACTGATTATGATCAGGTACTTCATTTAACCAGATTACAGTCTTCTGTGATATCCATAAAGGGCGTAGAGGCTTTTTCAAGCAGGAAGAAATAGATGCAATATCAGCTCCACTTGCTTCCAACAGGTTAGTCCATTTTTCTATACGTTCCTCGATTGCCGCTTTCTCTGTATCTGGAACCCAAAGTGGTAAATGCAAAGAACAATCCCAATTATGATTTTTTTGTTTTACATCTTCAGCACAATTAGAAAAATCCGCCACCTCCTGTCACAAGCAATTTGGTCACAAATGCACGATAGAAGAAAGACAACAACACAAAGGAATCCATATCGACATCAAGAAGCAATAAAATTTACGCTTAAATATAACTTGCAATGAGCCATATATACTCCAAGACAACATTTAAAAACAAACGGAAGTAGGATCGAATTAAATTAAGACATATAAACAACAAAGAAAAAGCTCACCCTATTCATCAGCAAACCAGAATCGTGCATTTTATTTCTATAATTAAGAATAGCACGGTTCAAAACACACGTCCAAATGGGTATTGTTTTGGACATGCTATCAGGAAACCTCTTCCCTTTGCGAGTAGAATCCACGATAATACATCCTCCTTTCTGTCCTAACCAATTTAACAAGAACCCAAAAATTCAGTATCAGCTACAAAAATAACAAAAACTCACATAGAAAAATGTTATTAATAGGACTTGCCAGAAAGAAGAGCAACATGGAGATTAAGGCGAGAGGTATTGAAGGACCAATTGTTGGTGTGACCATCAGTGGATTTGAAGTAACAAGTAGAATGGAATTTTGGAGAGTACCAGAGGCCACAGCGGAGGTTGGCTATAAGAGGAAGGTCTGGCCATAATTGAGAGATTTCGCCCACAAATATTGAGTCTTCGTGGATTGATTGTAATGCGTTGTAGACTGTGTTGTCTCTGCGTTTTATGCTTCTTGCTGCTCTGTATATGCTTAGTTTCCCGTCTCTGTAGTCCTCCATTTCAACTCAGTTTCGCCTGATGTCTATTCTTAGGTTTTAGAAATAAACAAGGCCGTGCCGCCGGGCAGAGAAAGATTTTATATTTTGTGTAGGAATCAGACAGGGATGAACGAAGAGTCGATAATTACGAGGCAAAATTTTCTTTAAAAACAAAACTTAATAAAATTAATATTTTTTAAAGCGTAAAGAATTATTAATTAATTAAGATATGATATAATCAATAAATTAACAATTTATTAATTTATATATTAATTAATAAAAAATTAATTTACAAATGTATTTTTTAATATTGAAATTAATATATTTTTATGTATTATGATTATACTAATATTATTATCTAATTATTGAATTGAGAATTATTATTATTCTATATATTGATTTTACCAAAACAAGTCCATGAATATAATTAGCCATGTATTTTTCTATTTTTACAATAAACTAAAATTATATTTGATGTGTACTTTGTACTTAATTAATATACTTCATAAATATTAAATCAAGTAAAAATATTTATTAAGAGAACATATAATTCTCAAAGAATGAGAAATTAACAAAGATGGATGAAATACATAAAGTATTATGTGAGAACAATATAGAAAATTTAACTTGTGCTAAAAGTAATTGTAAGAATGGATGTCAAAAAAAGAGTTAAGCAACAATATCAAATATGATCAAGAGATCCTCAAAGTATCTATTAACCAATATTAAAAAAAAAAATGTCAAATGATACAAAACTATTAATAAAAATTCTAAATCATGTGTGTTTTTCATTATAGCAATAGACATAATTTATTGTGAATTGCTATAATAAAATTACTTTTTTTACCTTTAAGTTGAATAAAAAGTGTAATGATATTAAGGGTGTTTTGGTCTTTATAATTGGTTCATTAGTCATTAAAAAATTGTTTAGAGGTATGTTAGTATTTTTCATTTTTTTGCATAGTAAAAATATGGTTTTCTCCGTAGATTTAACAATTTATTGAGTTGTTGGTTAAAGAATTTTTAGTCTTTTCAAAAACAATGAAATAGTTAAAATATTTATTTACCTCTAGAGTAAAAAAAAAACTGATTTGTTGACCCAGGTCTTTTTTGGTTTTTTGCACTTTGAAATACAATAAAAATACTATTATACCATGTGCAGCGACCAATAATTTATTGTGCTATGTGCAACAATCCCATAATGATTCATTAGAATCTTTCAAAAGATCAAAAAACATGGTCACATCTACATTAGGTTTTTCATCTATGATTGGACATTGACTGGCATGATCTTGATTCATTCTCATCGCATCCATAACCATATTTCTATAAGAATTACTATTGTCATCTTCAACTCCATGCACATTGCTGGCACTAAAAGTTAACACAACCATCTTTTCTATCATGGTATCGTGAGAAATACATAGTTCTTCATGTGTATACCAATACAGGTATTTCTTCATGAATCTTTTTTTGTAAAAAATACATCGTTACAATATCTAGATCGAGAAACTTTTTATTCTTACACCTCTTGCATGAACATCTAATATTGCATTCACTAATATTTCTCGGATTAGATAGTGCATAATTAATAAAACCTTGAACCTCATTTTAATAATTCATCATCTGCAACCCTTAAGGTGAATCTCGATACATCCATAACGATCATCCATTACTTATATCAAACATATATAAAATAATAATGACAACATATATTAATTAACTATGTTAACTAAATAAATTTGCAAAAATATTGGTTTAGCTCAAACTTATTCAATCTATTCTAATAGTTCTCTTAATTCATTATCAATTATTTATATAAATTCAAATTTCTACATATTTACTGAAAATTACAACTTTGCAATAAAATTGACAAAAATATAAAACGAACTTGTTAAATAAGCCATTATTTACATCACAGAACATTGAAGTAAAAAATTCAACATAAGTTTCATCAATTTACAAAAAAAATATAATTTTTTTAAAAAATATAAAATAAACCCTAACATGTACAAGTCATAAAACCATACAATAAATTTAATTTGCATATGAAAAAACTATAAAACAAGTAAACACTCAAACAAAATATATATACTTCAAAAAATGCAAAAAAAAGTTAAAATTTTAAAATTGTGTTCAAATAAAAAAATGATAGATTTGCTTACTTAAGATGAAGAATCCTCAATAAAATTTTAATCAGAACATGGATCTTGACAAATCAAGTGTTGTGGTAGCTAGATTTGTTATGGAAGGTTGATTAATTGTGTTGAGATTGGGGGAAAGGGTGGTTGTTTGTTGCATAAAAAATGTATAAGGAAGGAAGAGAAATAGGGGAGGAAGAGAGGAGGGTTGATCGGCAGGTCATAAATTAAATATTGGCCGAGATGACCGATATAATTATTCTGTCGGTAACTTTGTCGGTCATTCTGTTGGTAAAAATATCATGTCACCATACAATTTATCTTTTTTGAATCCCGCTGTAATACCGTACATAATTTTGTCGGTATATACCGAGTGATTTTTCCCGTCGGCATATTTAAGGATGTATTTTACCATCGAGTTAATCCCGTCGGTAAAATTTTCACGTCATCGTATTGTTTGACTTTTTTTATTCCTTATTTTTCCACTATAACTCCATTGATATATACTGATGAAAAAGATTCGTCTGTGTTTACCGAATGATACAGAGATAAAAAATTATGTCGGTAAAGTTCACCGTAATATATCGACAAAAAAATTTCATTGGTGTTTTCGTTTATATTTATCAATTTTCTGGTGGTGGTTTATCCAAATTATTTATTTTAAATAACCAAAATTCATGACAATCATTTCTTCATAATCCAAGCCAACACTTCATTAATTAATTATATGCAAACAAGAAATGTAATAATTGTATCTTTGTGTTTGAATGATTTGTTTAGCTTTTGATCATGTGATCTAGAATTTCATACAAAATTAAACGTGCTGCTACAAGGAGAGCAGCATCCACGAATTTTCTCTTTATAGGAAAGCTAAAGGATCAAAGCCAATGAAAGGATAGCAGCCACAAAAATAAAAAATGCCTTGATCAAATTAATTTACTTTCTTCGCTGTGATCCCCCCCCACAGCTGGGCTGTGACTGTAACCACGCCTGAGGAGCGAAGAGAACTTATAAACACTCATGGAAATATTGCTTGTCAAAGTGTTTGTTTGCTTTCAAGTCCTTGTTCTTGTTTTCTTAACAAGTGTTTACAAGTTTTCTTCTTCTTAGAGACAAGCTGCAAATTAATTTCGGACAGAAGTAGAATTTGATTCAATTAGGATTCAAGTTGATGTAGTGTATCTTTAGGACTGCTATCCATTGTTTTAAGTTTTGTATTTGTAATTGAAATATATATTATGTGAAAACATATCAATAAAAATATCTGATTATCTTCATCCTTTAATTCCTACGTTAACTTCCATGAGTCATTCAAATCAACTTAAAAATAGTCGTTAATTTTATGGTTTCAAAGAAAAAGAAAAACAATGAATAGATCATACAAGCAGGCAAGATGAAGCAAATGGGTTAAAACAATTGTAATTTTATGGTTTCCTTTCTGCCGAAGAAGACAAGGTGAGTTGAAATTTGCAAAACAATTAGGGTTTTCTTTTTCTTAACATTCCACGTATAGAGAAGAGGGTCTAAAATTAAAGCATATTAAGGCAGTAGATATCTAATTTTGTAGGATGTGTTTTAAAGCCTGTGGGCTGCCAAGAACAAAATCGTGAGGTGTAGAAGTAGGGTTGAGCTGAGTCATAGCGGACAATATTTTGCAAGGGGAGGAGACCGGGCCTTACATATGGTATCAAAGTTGAGGATAGCTCGTTCTTAAGATGGGAGAATTGTAACGTCCCACATCGAAAGCAGAGTATCCAAAGTTAGTGCATATTAAAGTAGTTGATACCTAACCTTGTAGAATGTGTTTTGGGGGTTGTGAGCTGCCAAGAATAAAATCGTGAGGCATGAAAACCAGATTGGACTGAGTCATAACAGATAATATTTTACAAGGGAGAGTTGGTCGAACCTTAAAAAAAATCCAAAAACATTGAAAATTTAATTTAAAAAAAAAATTAGACAAATGACATTTTATTTGCAATGCAAAACACGCTATTTGTGTGGTATCATAGCCACATTTTTTCTGTAGGTGCACGGAGAGTACTTATTCATCTTATCATATATAAAAGGTGTGTGGCATACATTTCAAATTGTTAATTAGAAGATATGTGCCATAATCTCAATTTGCACGGGTCATGTTCTATTAATTATATATCTAATTTTCTATAATTAATCCATCGCCAATCTGGAAGTCAGCCATCCTTAGCCAACCATGTCTACACCTCATTTATTTATTTATTTATTTATTTATTTGGTAGAGCCATGAATTTGACCGCATCAAGCACACTTTCAAAGCTGCCAAAATTGAATTAGGTTTCACTTTCACATTAGGGTTGTTGATTAACGTGAAGTAATTTTTGTTTAAAAATATATTAAAATAATATTTTTTATTTATTTTTAAAAATTATTTGTAATATCAATACATTAAAATAAAATAAAAATTCAATCTTTTTTAAAACCTGCAATTTCAAACAACCCGTAGAATGACCGGCATTTCCATGGTAGAGCCATGGATATTAGTAGTTGTCCGAAACCGTTTCTATGTTTTCTAAAATGATTTTCATTTTTATTTTTCGGAACTGATAAAATATTTCTCGGAACAGGTCAATTGAAAATGCAATAATCTAGAAGCATGGTTAGGTTTTATAATTAACGTATTAAACTTTGATTAGGTCTAATCAAATACGTGGGTGCATGCAAACCAAGGTATAGATAGATAATAAATACTAACGTGCAAACCATAGGAAGCTCTAATCCAGCCTAGTTCTTAGGTGGGACACTGAATAAATTAAATATTGTAATATTTAAGAAATTATCACCTCTAAACAAATTAATTGACTGTGTTTCATGGCATCATGCCAATCTTCTGCATGATCGAAACAGCAGGCCAGGCCCGTTTCTTGATTTCCAAATTATTTAATTTATTTGTAAACAAATATACATCCAACAATGGAGCTTTATCAATAGGGTTTTATAACAGCACATATCTCCTTCATTCACTGCCCGTTGAAAAGAACTTAAAGCATCTGATCTACATTCAGACTTCATCTCCAGTCCAGTTTCTTTTCAATTTGGGACCGGTAGGCCCTTCTTCCCCAAATATTTCTTTCGGTAGGCTCTTCACAAACTTGTCAAAAGCAGATTTGAGTTTTCCAGGCAATAGTTTCTCCACCGTCTCGGCTTCTTCGGCAAGATCATAAGTGATATTTGGACCCCATTTCCTCAAATAGTTGAGCCATGGTGGTTCAATGACACTCGAGCCCATATACTCAGCTGACACCACTGAATATCGTGCTCCGGTGTCTATGAATTTATTACTCTTGGCAGTGTCGTTCCTGATTCCTATATTCCCACTCCCCTGTAAGACTAGACCTGGCTTGGCATACATCGCATGGCCATTTAACGATGAATAGATGACAGCCTTGTTTCCGTCTTGAAACTCAAGCTCTGAAGCATCATACCATGTCCCCCCGCTGTGTGCCGACAAATAGATACCACATAGCTGTCCATTGAAATTACTAATCCTCAACGTGACATGCTCCCAGTCACCAACATGCTGTCCTGTTTTTCCTAGTGGAACGGTGATCAAATCAACCTTAGCCCTGCCAGGACCGTTGAAAGGGTAGAAAAGCCACGCAACGATATCAGTAAATGTGGCCCCGAGCATTGGCTTTATGTGTAGATAGACTTGGCAATCTTGTAAATCTCCTCTCTTCACTCTTTCTCTTGCTGCTTCCTCCACAGGTAGATCCAGCCAATAAGAACCATCATTGGAACCACCTTGAGGAAGGTTTGAGCCGGTCGATTCGATTGGGACAGGTTTGGACTCTTCATCTTTCTTATATAGTAATGCTCCGTTGGTGAAACACCATCTTGCTGAGGAAGGAAGGTACTCTTCATCAGGATGGAAATATATCCGAGGAGAGTAGGCCTGGAATATTGCTTGGACTTGGTCCAGAGTAGGCATACAAGATAAATTCGACTCAATATTCTTCAAACATGCTAGAGAAATAGAAGCACTGGTAGTATTTTGGGCTACAAATGTGCCAACAGAGACACCCATAGCTTGAGTTCCTCTGTTGCTTGGCCGCAGGCTGAAAACATTGAAACCATTTGGATCGCTTTCCTTGCCCTGTCCCCATATCCATTTGTCAATCTGACAGTCGTCGGTAAGGTCAGACCGAACACAACGGACTTTTTCCAGGGAAGGCTTTTCAGGGGAGGTGGTGACTACACAGCCTAGAGCTTTGTAACCGTCAAGAGGAGTAGGTAGCCAAATGTAGCCAACACCCTCTTGCTTGATCTGCAAAGATTCACTGCTCCAAACAAGAGTGTAATCTACTGGTTTCGTCAAGGCTTCACCTGTCTCATCTTTACCTGCAAGAACCCACCCGTGTAGCATCCTATTGTTGGGCTGGCTGTAGCAACCCAGCATAGAGAAGCCTTGTGGCATCTGTGAGGGCTCAAAGAAGGTAGCTCCAAGGTTATCAGGTCCACCTTCATTTGTAGCCCAAATCTTGTTAAGAGAGACTACCTGACACACCTGTAATCCACTCCCCAGATTAATGATTCCATTCCCAAAGCCTTCACCTGTACATGATTTACGCATAAGTTTCAGTTAGTTTTGATGTATCTTCTCTTAGAACATCAAAATTAAACATAATGAGATATTGCAAGGAAGAAGAGAAAAGAGAAGAAAACTAACCTTGTGGTAAAGATGGCAGTGGAGAAGGAAGCTTGAAAGGGGTAGCAATGGGTAATGCCTCTTTTGTAGCTGAGGTACCGTTCCCCATTACTGAATTGTGCAAATTAAGAGAAATGGGTTGGAAATGAATTTGAGTATATGGTAGGACTGTTTATACGGGGAGATTAAAGCCTGCAAGAATTTTCTCCTCAGGAGACAAGTGCTTGAGGATAAATGTTGAGAGGCTAAGCCTATATATATATAGAACCTCCAAGAAAAAATAATAGCATCCAATGGACATTACAAGGAAGACAGGAGGAGACTTCTCTGGTTTGAAACGTGGAAAATTATTAACGTCTATTTTAGACCACGCTGTCTTTTTTCTTTTTCTTTTTCTTTTTATTTTTATTTTTATTTTTATTTTTCTTTATTTTTTTTCCTGCGAGAAGGTACAGCTAGCTGGATTTTTTTTCTTAAATTATCACCTAGCTGAATGGCTGAACTGGTAGCAGTTGACTATGGTTCTATATAGACGTGTGACATAAATGAGACATTTAAAACTGAGTGGGCCAAGTCACGAATTATTGGAACAAATTGAGCAATTATTATACAAAATAAGAAAAATAAAGAATTAACATATTAGCATAATGTTTTGGTGAAATGACATAATTTTTGATATAGAAGTTGTGAACTGCGATATTTAGAGTTTATTTTGGTATGTATTTGAAATTGTATTTTCTAAAAATTTGAATTTTTTTCCTTTAAATTATATTTTTTATATAGTTTTGATATACTGATATAAAAAATAATTTTAAAAATATAAAAAAAACATTATTTTCTATTAAAAAAATACTTTAAAAAGCAACTGGTACGACACCCCTTTAATTAAATACAGTATTTTTAAACCGCAACATCAATTAAATATTACAGTTGAGAACCGTGATAAAAATTTAATTGATGTCATGGTTTATAACCTCGACATCAATTAAATTCAACTATGATATCAATCAATCGACCAGATCGTAAAAAATCATGCCATACCTTTTTTAGCCTCGGAAAAACTAGACAAGCTATAACAATATTTAAACAACTAAACAATAGGAACATGTCCCTTAAGTCTTAAATGTTTGTCCAAAGCTATTATGGTTATTCATGTATTTAAGAACAATGAAAAGAACTAAGGATAATTAAGTAATAACACCACTATGGTGATTAGACCTAGCCCAAGATTAGAATTGTTGGTTTGTCAGTTCAGCTCATAAATCGACAAGTTCAAGAGTCTATTTTAAAATAATATTATTTTAATTTTTTTAAATTCAAATATCATTACTTTTTTAAAAAATAATAATAATAATTTAAATGAGAATATAAAGAAAAATAAAAAATAAAATCCTTCAAGTTGACCCATTGGATTCCTCAAACTTGAAAGGGTCAGTTTTTAAGATGGCTCAGGAAAAAAGTAGTCAGGACCAGATTTTGCATCACCGAGTCACCAAGATAACTCGTAGAAGCATGCTGGGTTTGATATACGTGACAGTGCCAGGAGAGAACATTTTAATTGCTTCGGCTATTAGGAAGTCTCTAAATACTAAAAAAAAATGTAAAAAGTGTGTTCTAGATAACAAATTAATTTCCTCCAACCAAACAAGGCGTATATGATGGAAAATCTTCACCCTCCAATGGTTACCCGTTTGTGCTTATGAGCTGGATCGAAAGAAATGGTGCCGCGCTGGAGAGTACTCCATGAGAATAAAAAAAAGGTTTGTTTGGCTGTCCTGATGATTGGGAGAACATGTTTTTTTATATAAAAAAAATCATCTCTCTTTTGTCCGCGCAATGATGCGCCAGCTGTGGTCAAATTCGTGGTGCTACCGCTACCGGATACAAGCTTTTGAATTTATGATTTTGATAGGTTAATATAAAAAAATAATTATTTAAATATATTTTTAATTAAAAAATATTCAACACATTTTTATTATTATGTGAGAAGAGAAGTGTGGTGTGGATTTTTAATTAGGTGTGATTTAAACCAAAGAAATTAATAGCGATTTCCTAGTGGCTCCAAAGATTTCAATTTTATTTAAAATTCAAAGTGGTCCTCCTTTGATTCTCAATAAAGAAGTAAATAATAAATAAGAAGCGGTCTTTCATTTCTCTACTCCATAAGATCTTTTCAACGCATGTGGAAAACCTGTAGGATCCAATCAATTTTATTAACAATACACTAACTAGTTTCCCATGCATCTTAAAAAAGAAACATTTTTCTTTATTATTTTTTTATTTTATCTTTTAATATTAAATTTATTTTTTATTGAATTACCTCATTTTTATAATACGGATCATAGGTTTAATAGATTAACTTGATTGGTTAAAGCTTTTTTTTATTATTATTTAATTTTTTTTCAATTTCATTCTTTAATATCAACTTAATTGGGAATTAAGTTTCATAATTTGTTTTTTTTATTTATATTAGATTAATTTGGTCTCATGACTTGATAATAGTGTTTAACAGGTTGACTCGAGTTGTTTTTTATGATTTTTTACTGAGATTTTTTTTAATTTTATTATTTAATATTAGATTAGTTACGAATTACATTTTATAATATATTTTAATTTATTTTATATGAGAATATCTTAATTTGATGATGATCGGGTTCTACGAGACAGGCCGAAGATGTATAATCAACAGAAGCCGGATGGGTTGCCTCCTCGCATATGGATTCCAAATGTAACGAAAGCAGGAAGCCCAAAAAGGCTAGCTGAGCCGAAAGGAGTTCTGTTTGCAAGAAAAGCTAGACTGGTGGAAAGAGACCCCGAGTGGCCAAGAAAGCCCAATAAGACAACTCTTCAAGAGCCCATGGTAAAGGCAGGAGACAACGCCGAAGAAAGTGGAGAGCCTTGTGAGAGAGAAAGCGAGAGGCAGAGGATGAAAAACTTTCTTCACCGGAGTTTATCTACGAGGAGAAGTGATGAACATAATAATAAGCAAACAGAACAAACTGTGGAAGTTTCAAATCAGAAAATTAAGAGGAAACTGAGCATTAAGTCTGTGGGAGCAAAATGTGCTGAGTGAAAAACCCATTTTGTTTGCTGTAGATACTACTTTAAAAGGTTATCCCATTGTGTTTATGGAGATTGTGGTGTTAAATTTGATGCATGAATTATTTTTTTAATAAATAAATAGGGATGGTGATATTTAAATTCGTGATCGCTTGGTTATCAAAATTTTAATATCATATTAAAGAATCATCTCAATCTAATAATTTAAATTGTTAGGTAAAATTTTAAAATATAATTTATATTATTATATAATATAGCTATATTAATATTTCTGTCATCTTGGATATTTCTCACGCTATTCAATCAACAGAAAAAAAAAAAAAAGCAGCTTCTTATCACTTGAGAGTATCACTTTAGAGGAAATTTTGGTTGATCACTTAAACCACTGCACTTGTATATTTATATACCGCTCTAAGGTTTGGTTGGCTCTGGTCTTGTTTCTTATAATAAACTTGAAATTAGATCCTGATTGTTTGCTGAAAAGTAGTTTTTTTTTTAAATAATTATTTTTTGATGTTTGGTAGTGTAATAAAAAATAAGTTAGAAAACACTTTCCAGTATTTGGTTATGTCATGGAAAATAAGCTGGAAAATAACTTATTAATGTTTTATTTTCTCAAGTTTATTAAAATAATGAGGAACAAATCTTACAAATTAAAAGGTTGAATGAGAATGAAATTGAAAAAAAAATATAATTTTATAAATTATCTCAAATAAAATAAATAATAATCAAAATAATATAAATCAAATCTAAAAAATAAAAAAAATGAAAGATGAAGAAATTAAAATAATAATAATTAATATTTTATAAATTATTTCAAATAAAATAAGCAACAATCAAAAGAATGAGGACCAAATTTGATTAATAAAAAATTTCAATAAAAAAATAATAATAGAAAAGCAAATAACAATTATAAAAATGAGGACCAAAGTTAATATAAAAATTAAATTTTAAGAGATGAAATTGAAAAATAAATATTTAAAACAAAATATATATAGCAATCAAAAGTTTGAGGACCAAATTTGATATAATCTGTAAATAATATGACATTTCTAAATTTTTCATAATTTCCGGAAAGTGTTTTCCGTCCAAATTTTTCAGGAAAACACTTTCCTGGAAACCAAGTCAAATTTTCATTTGACTGGAAAGTATTTTCCGTTGACCAACTTTTCTACCAGCAAACAAACACAAGAAAGTTTGGAAAGTGATTTCCCAAAAACTACTTTTCAGGAAATAAACATAAATTTAGTTTTTTATGAACTTTCTTTCTAAAAATTTGAGTCTCTTTAGCTTAATTTTAACTTTTTAATTTTTTATAATAATACTAAAAGCTTTTTTTTAAAAAAAAAAAGATTGTGAATTTCATCAAAATATGTCAACAACACGGGTAAGGGAAAAGGCCTTACTAATACATACATAAGAGGGTTTTTTTTATTATAACTAAGTCTTGTAAAGTGGTATTTGGTTGCTTGCCCCTTTATTAAAATTAAAAAGATTAAGTAAAGCGAAGCTTTCAAGAGTTTTTTATATTAATGTTTTATTCACATACAATTTATTTAAATTATATTAATATTTTATATTGAAGAGCTTAGGTTAAAAATTAAATTTTAACCTAAAAATAAATAAATGTACTCCATTTTTAATTTAACTTTAAAATTATTCATTAACTATTATCTTAAACATATTGGACAACGTACGGCCCCAGCAACTTTATCGCTGTTAATTTCAGTTGCTTTGAATCCTTTTTTTACCTCTGCAGCATTAGTTAAAACACTGTTCCGAAAAAATCACTCCATAGCTCAGAGAACCACCATCCATCATTGGTAAAGAAAACAAATAGTTGAGGGAATCAAGCTTCACAGCTGGCTCATCTGTGTCCAGTGGCCACTGGAGATTGTCACCAACTTTTACCATGTTAGCAACGAAACACTCTTGTCCAAGATTCGAGCAATCGTGAATTCGCCCTTAGCAAGCTCTAGAGCTTCTCCTTCATTCATCAGATGAACTGTGCATCCTGGAATCTGCAACCGAAATTCTTTGTTGATAGTTTTGGTTTCTGGGTTCTTCTGTTTTGGTAAGAAAATGATTTCAGGGCCACCATGCCAGAAAATGCCTACTCTAATTCTTCTCTTGCCTTCTGTCCGAAGAGAAATTATTTTGCTATGAATGAAAAGGAAGAAGAAAGACAAGAGGCAGATGAAATGACACAACGTTATACCCCAGGTTTAAAACAATATATAATAAGTTAAAACTGTGAGATTGATTCTCCTTGAGCTTAATTCTATTCCTGATTCCTGTTTAATAATTTTATCTTCAGGTAAGAGTTATTTGCTTCACCTACTATGTTGAAAGGCTGTGCAAATTTTGTGGTGCGGAATGAGAGCTTGAAATGGAGTTTTCATGCATCAGGAACCGGAAGAATTAAGATAACCCAACGGGATGTAAGTTTTCTGTCCAAAACTTATTTATTCTTAGGGAGATGAAATCCCAAAGATAATCTACACTTTTTGTAGCATTAGAGCATAGATCGTTCACATTTCGGAACATTAATACGATTAATAGTGGCAAGAAAACAGAGCATTTTGTCATATTATTCAAGCTTGACAACAATTTGTGGCTCTGGTGACCAGTTCTTTGAACCAATTGAGCAAAATGGTCAATTAAGTTCTACAAGATAAATACACTCCGCAGGTTAATAACTCCTATTTCTATTCCTTGCTGCATTCTTTGCTGCATTCTTTGCTGCATTCTTAAGCACTCCTGTGGAAACAGATGTTGCTGGATTGATGGCTTTCCGTATCTTGAATATATTCCAAGCAGCGCACACACAATGCCCTGCTGTTGCAAACGCATCCTCAGCTGCCTCCCCTGCGCTATCTCCAAACCTTTTGCTCAAAATAGCGATGAAGATAGCCAAGGAAAAATGAACATGGTAAAGTTTACTCATTACTGAATGGAGAAATATAATGCCAAAAAGAGGGAAAATGAACTTAGCAAAGAAGTGAACTTTTTTCGAGTAATTATATTTATGATGTCAATTGAGAATTAACAGAAAATTTATCTTTAAACTATGCTTCTTTACTTGGGGTTGGAGCTGGAGCACTACACCATTTTATCAAATTATAATTGTGACATGGTCACTAAATTTAGGGAAACGCACACACGAGTGGAAGCATGCATATTGCCTTTGGCGAGTCATTACCTATCACTGATCATTCTGGTTGTAGCCTTTGAGGTTGCAGATAAAGCTTGTCTTTCAGCAACTTCAGCTGCATCTAGAATCTTATCTGTGGTTTGGAAAATCAGAAAACGCCATCACACATTTGAAGGAAGAGAATGGGATCACTAGTTTAGCTTCAGTACTTACTGACAGCATCAAGTGAAGCCAAGAGTACTTCTCCTGGGACCATAGATAGGAATGCCTTTCCAGCTTGAGATTTAACCAGAGGTGTAATTACTGACCCGGTGGCAATGCCAACACCATCAAGCATAGTTTTGCTTAGCTTTTCTGTCATCCTGGACAGCTTTCTCACACTATGTGGTTAACAGTAAAAAGCAATAATCAAACATTTGCTTTGAAAAGAAGGGTAAAGTTTTGTCATCTTCTCATTTATAATGGAAAATGGTCTTGTCTTAGGATACCGTTTTATGCTTTTGTTGACTTTGCTCTTCTTCGTGGACCCAGCACTTCTGTTGCTGCTAATTTCTGTTACCATGGCACCATTTTTCTCCTCTGCAGCTCTGGATAAAATCATTTCCCCTCCCTTGTGGACCTGCTTTTCTATCTTCATTTTAGAATCACTATCCATACCAATATGAATGATGGCACTTCCTTTTCTCTCATACAAACTAACATTTTTTATGTTTCAAGGTAAACTCTTATATTATTGAAGTCTAAGACTCAATTATCACTCAACGAACCATAAATTCAGTTCAAATAAATAATACTGATTTACAAACAGAAAGAAACAATGATTCATGATTCGTAATAAAGCAAACCTGGTTAGTGTAAGAATTGCTACATTTGAAGATCCCCTTGACAATCTGACCAGTACCTCCAGCAATAGCCTTGGCCAAAAAATTGTTATAATATTCAACATTTGGAGCAAATTCTTTCCAGTCAACATTTCTAGTACTTCTAGCTGAAGAAGCTGCCGCCCCAGAAAAGCATGAGAGCTCACAAAGAAAAGAGTCCAGCAAGCCCAAACTGCTTCCATACTCGTCCAAGAATGCGACTCCATAGCTCAAAGGGTCGCCATCTTTCATTGGCAAAGAGAACAAATAATGCAACACATCAAGCTTAACCACTGGCTCATCTTTTGTCAAAGGCCACTGAAGATCATCACCAATTTTAACTATGGTGGCAAGAGAAATATTCTCGTCAAGGATTCTAACAAGACTGAAGTCTCCCTTGGCAATTTCCAGAGCTTCTCCTGCTTCCATCAGGTGAACCGTGCATGCTGGGATTTGCAAAAGAAGTTCATGTTTGAGATTTTTGGGTCCTGATGGGTTTTGTTGTTGTGATAGGAAAGCAGCTTCAGGTGTGGTAGTTTTCTTGTTAGAAGTGGTTTTGGATCTTTTAGGCCTCAGACAACCCATTTTTTGGTTGATGGATTTTCTGAGCAAACGGGACAGGCTAGTAACTCTCTGGGGGCTATGATCTTTGATTTCTTCGTCTGGTAAGAGCAGTTTGTGATAGATGGAAGAGGAAGGAGTATAAAGGTAAAAAGGAGATTTTGTATCTTCACAAAGAAAGCTGCGCTGTAATTGATTCTCTCTTTCTCGTGTGACTTTTATTCTTTTCCTGATTGATAAATTTTTGCAACTATACCTTTCGGTGGAAGGGATAATATCAGAGCTTTAGATCAGTTTTGACAGGCTGTTTATTTTTATGTTATAAAAATATTTAAAAAATAATAATTTTTTTATTTTAAATTAATAATTTTTTAGTATTTTTATATCATTTTAATGTATTGATGTTAAAAATATTATTTTAATATATTTCCAAGCAAAAATCATTTTAAAAAGCAATTATTTAAATTAAATTTTATCAGTCAATTCCCTGTTTGTTTTTGCGTTTCAAAAGCATTTTTTAAAAAAATTGAATTTTTATTTTATTTTTTTCTTTGTTTCAAATTAATATTTTCGTGATGTTTTTAGATCATTTTGATGTGTTGATGTCAAAAATAATTTTTAAAAATAAAAAATTATTATTTTATATATTTTTAAGAGAAAAATATTTTGAAAAGCAATCACGACCACATTTTATTTAGAATTTAAATCTATAAATCATGCTATATAAATATCATTAAACCCAAGATAAGAAAGAATCTTATTTATTAGAGAACTTTATCTTCTTCTCTTAACATAATGCTGATATTTTCTTTCATAAATTTATAAGGTTTTCATTTTCTATCTAAACTAATTTAATTTAAAGATCAAAAGGTTAAAAAAAAAACTTGTTTTTATTATTTTTTTTAATTTTTATTTTATTTTTTTCAATTACATTCCTTAACATTTGATTTCATGTAATTTTTATATTAGATTTTATTCTTATTCTTTATTTTTTTTATTTTAGATTCTTTTTTATTGAAGTTTTCTTTTTCAATTTCTTCCCTTAATAGTTTGTTTGTCGAGAATTTAACTTCATGATTTTTTTAGGTTTGTCTTCTACATGTTAATCCTGACCTAAAAACCTAGGTCATAGGTTTTAAAGGTTAGCTCGGGTTAATTTAGGTTCTCTTTTTAGGTCAACAATTAAATTTTTTTTTTAATTTTTTTTTGATATTGGATTTGTTGGAGATGAGAATTTGTTTTTTTTTTTGAGTGAGTTAACTCAGATTGACTTGGATTAATTTAATTTTGTTCTATATATCTATTATTGTTGTTATTGTTGTTTTTATTATGTTATTAAGTTAATTAAATTTATTGAATCTAATCAAGTTAATAGTATAACAATTAACTTAATAATCCAATTCTCGAAGATTTTTTTTCAATTTTTTAAAAATACTATCACTATTGAAATATTTTTTTAATATTAGAAAAAGTTTGGCAAGTCTAATGTGGATCACCAATATAGTGTACATCTATACCAGATAAGTTCAATCTGAGGGTGCATGTGATTTGAGTGTATGCATTTTTTTTTAAGTTTTATCGCATTGATAGTAATATATATATATATATATATATATATATATATATATATATATATATATATATATATTAAAAAAAGGCTCATCAATCTTTTCATCCTATCTATTTTTTTTATCCTTTCTATTTCTTAAAATAAAATGAAAAATAACACGAAATAGATAAAAAAAAAAAAAAAGAGTTAAACTAAAAATAAATTTAAAAATATATAAATTAAATATATAGATTCTGAAATCATGAAGGTCAATTAATTATTTTATCTAAAGAAGAGAGGCTAAAATATAATTAATTTAAATAAAAATTAATGGAATTTAATAAAATATAAAAGGTATTTGGAAGTATGGTAAATTTGGCATGATAAACACCAATAAAAAAGTCTCTAGAGAGTGTAAAAAAAAATAGAGAAAAAGATGCATTACCTAAGGAACAAAAATCTAATCATGGGCCAGACCCATAACCTCAGGAAAACCCGACCCAAGTACCATATGAATGACATTACTCGCTGCTCGCATGATTACTCAACAACAGTAAAGATTCTGGGACAGGAACTCATCGGCGAGATCGGAAATAACCAAGCAAGCCAACCTTGCTTCCTTAACGAACACCTGCTGCTGCTGCTGCTACCACCACCACCACCACCACTACAGGTTCTCTGTCTCTCTTTAACTTCACCTGTTGTCTTGTCGTCTCACCGAGCAAAACTACTACTATTCTTTTTAAGCTTAATGTGATGAACTGTTTAATTTGGCGTTTCGCATCTCTACACTTTCCGATTCTTTCTATCAACTATTTGGTTTTTCAAGGAGTACAAGAGAAAAAGGGAAATTCTTTAAATGGTTTAAATCACTTTCAAAATGCTAAAAAATCAAATGCCCATTTGAAACTTTTATGTTAAAGATGAGAGAACGAAAAAACTAATCTTTGCATTGAGAATGGCATATGAATGCTTCTTTTTTCTTATTATTTACTTTTATATTAGAGTTCAATTTGTTACTTATGAATGGAACACGGCATTGTAATTGAATGTTGGTCTTTTCTTTTCTTTTCTTTTTTTGAGCAGTCGAAGGGGCTGAACCTGAGATATGGTTATAGCTGTGGTGGCATTGATTTTTGGGGTCTTATTGGGAGTTTTTATTTTGATTCCAAGAAACCGTAAATCTGGTATTGCTTCCTTTCCTGCTTTCTTCTTTGGGCATTACTCAATAATTTAATAAATGCCCTGTTTGATTGCTGGAAGTTTGCCTGATGCAGCTCAAACAGAAAAGGCTTATTCGAATGATAACAGAATTAAGGTGCGTCTCTAGCCTAATATTATAGATCCTAAATTTTTGTCATTGGAAACAAGAGAAAGGAAGCATGGGTTGGGAAGGGGAACGCATGCATGCTTATGCATTATATATATCAGTTGCTTAATTTTTATGACTTAATATTATAGTTCCTAAGTTTTAAAGATCAGCTTTATTATGTGGAAAGTACTTTAATTTATGAATGTAGATGCGATTCACTTACATGCCTTTCTTTTTATTCTTTTGGTCTTTTCAAATATAAGTTCTTGTTCAAAGCAGATGTTGTTGTTCCTTTTCTTTTTCTTGGTTACAAAGGAGAGGTTCAATCTTGAGACCTCGTGGGGGGAGGGGGGACACTAATGTTACTTGAGTTACAGGTCCTTGGCTTGTTTTATTATGTTGGGAGTGTTATTATTGAACTCTCATTTGTCTTGAACAATTTTTTTCATGCTCTTAGGCATCCAAGACTTTCAGTAAAGCTGAAGTCTCTCTGCATAACAAGAGAACTGATTGTTGGATCATTATTAAGGACAAGGTATGGCCTGAGTTCATTGCTTAATTCTCCATATGAATCCCGAGTGTGTGATAATATTGTTGTAATTTTTTGTTTTCCTTCACTTGTTTTCTATGATTCCAGGTGTATGATGTTACCTCATATGTAGAAGAACACCCAGGTGGGGATGCCATCCTAGCACATGCTGGAGATGATTCAACTGAAGGGTTTTTTGGGTATGTATCTACCAAGCTGAATTAGTTTTCCATACTTACAAGTGATCTGGTAGTAACATAAATGTTTTCCCATGAGTCTGTGCACATGTATTTAAAGAATCTTTGTCACATGACTGCCCTTGTGAACCTTGTTCTTGACTCTGAATTATATAAGATCATTGCAGCGGTGCTTGGACTATAACAACTCCATGCATTGCTTAAACTATTTAGTCAATTTGTAATGTCAAACTTTGAGCTGGGGTTGCACAGCTTTCCCTTAACTGTGTGAAGACATTAATTCCAATTTTTAATTCTACATTTGCAGGCCGCAACATGCTACACGAGTGTTTGACATGATCGGTGACTTCTACATTGCTGATCTTGAGCAGTAACATTTGTTGCAGATTTTAGTTTGTAAAATTATCCAGAGAAGTGTGCTTCCAAAACATTATTTTAGCCATTCATGTCACATTGGTTTGTATCATTCTGACTTTTACAATCGGTGCTTTTTTAGAGACCATCAAGCAGTTGTTGGCCTCTATCAAACTGTGTGACTTCATGGTGTAAGCCTTACGAACCAGAAATTGCAAGGTCATAACAAGAACGAACAACATGATAATCGTCAAGCAGGTTTTCAATCGATTGTGGCATTCCATGTATCTTTCTACTCATTCTAGAGAAGACACTAAAATATGGAGATCCAACAGACCAATGCTATATGGCTGCACCATGCCACTATAAAAGGTTTTGACCATTACAAAATTAGGGTGTAAATCCTTTGAATGAAATTCTTGCTCGCATCTATTTGGTTTACTTTCTGTCTCCACTGCCTTGCAATTTAAAACATTGATGCGACTCTGCCTTGCAATTTCCCATCCTCAATCTCAGATTTTATGTGGCCAAGCCCATCTAAAAGCATAAAATGCACAATTTTTTTCTGCAATGCTCAGATCATGCATCCATGGACCATGCATTCCCATGCCAGTTGTTGCCAGTCCCGTGTCTAATAAAACTGATTTCTGGGAGCGTTCAGACTTGAGACTTGGGAAAAAAAACAAGAGCACTATGAAAAAAAACTTGCCCACGGATGAATTTGGTGAATATTTGTCAACTGCGGATAATACAAATACCTTCTTGGGGCAGCAGAACTCACATTTGATTTAAAAAAAAAAATAGATTACAGAAGAAATGTGTGCATAGTACAAAACCAACCCAGACTGATCAGAGGAACTGAAGCATCAAATTTGATTTAAAAAAAAATGAGACTAAATTCCTAAAACACTAAAATCAATCAATCAATGGGGCTAAACCAACCTATCCAAGAGTACCATTTAATCCACCAATACTATTTGTTTCCCAAACCTTAACTACCCCACCAGATCTTAAAAGGTGGCAAAGAATTCATAAGATTTTTAGTTTGCCAAGCCCATCTCTAAACATCAAATTTCTTAGGTTGTTGCCACTGTTCCAAACTTCTAAGCAAACCACCAAGGAAAGATGGTTTGGGAGGAGCTGCCTTCTTCCCATATAAATGTTTCCATGCCAAGTCTGTGTATTTAGGGCCCTTATCCTTGCTTCTTTCAATCTGCAAAAGAACATAAACTGCTGCTCAGAGAGTACCAACCACGCAGTTTGCCTCATTGCACAATCTGTACCTTTTTCAACCATATGATAAATCTTAATAATTCAATCCAAGCATTAGGAGTACAAAAAACAAAACTAAAACAGACTATTTTAGTTCTTAATGGCAATTCAAAAGGTTTCAAAAATTATAAAAATATAATTTTATCTAAAAAGAACAGCATGAATGACTCGGGCTATGAGAAGTGAAGGAATCTTCATTTTGGACTCACTGCCCTTTAAAAAGATCATTTCACTGGTATACAAAAGGGAACCGGTATCTAAAACTCAAATTAAAATCTGAAATCTAATTTACTCAAACATGCGCAGCTACAACAAGCTACTTTTAAAATAGGGAAAGTTGCACTTTCTAAATTCACAAAAGATCTTTGTGGGCGTACCTTGTTTATCTTTCCATCCTTCAAGTAATACCGGACACCAGACCAATTGATAGACTGAGAAAAATGGGAACGGAATGCAGATATTGGATATAAAAAGTTATCCACCAGCATTGCAATAAATACCTGTCAAAGACAAATCATTTTTCTTAGTAAGAAGTTGCCATCATAATGGCCCAAGCACAGTATGTAAGTTGATTTTCTTCTATGTTTGAGTTGTGGATAGACTTCTCTGATACAAATTTCAATGCAATGGTTTTCAATGAAAATATAATTACAGCTTGCAATAAAGGTGGCAATAAAAGTGTTTGAACCATAATATAATGTCCACAATAAAGTCTAGCAAGACCGCATTTGTGTGAAATAAACAAGTACTTACTAGGACCCAGTTATAAGTAGCAAGAGAGAGTCGGGGTGCCTCAGGGGAAAGTATGTTGCATAGTTGAACTTCTATCCTTGTCAAGTTCCACATTGAGAAAAGTTCAATAAAGGTGCATGCAGCTAGGCAGCTGACTAGTAACAACCCTGAGGAAAAGCATTTTGCTTAGTGTAAAACTATATATTTTTTCGTGTATTGTGTAAGAACAACATCAAAGCCCTTATGTAATAATGGTATCTAGCTCTGACTTCTTATTGCTAGTATATGTTATTTTTTTCTGGGCATATTGCAACCTCCACATGTGAACGGAAAGAGGGAAATTTAATTGATGGATCCATAGACAGGCAAAAGTGCCAAAAATGTCTAGTACCCTGAATTCAAAAGCTAGAGACCCAACCCATGGCACTGTAATATCTGGGCTAGACATGATGGGTATTTGTAATGGCTTTATACATCAGTTACTCCAACATTTTAGTATATTATGTTATAATGAATTAAGTGCATGGTGATGCACTGCCTTGTGATACAAAAAAGCAGACATCAGCATCATCTTTTAATCTTTGTTAATGCATTATCAAATGTTTAATAATCCACGTTTGGTCTCATAGGGCTATCATAAATATATAAAAAAAAATATTCCAAAACTTATCCATATAAACACCCCTCACTCCCCACCCCACATCACACTAACAGGGGTAAAAAAGTTACTTCTGAATAAACACTGTACCAGAAAAGGAAAAGTTGATGTGCTCACCATTAGAAACAAATGTAGTTTCCTCACGAGCATATCCTTGGATATAGATTCGCAGTGCTGCTGCAACATGGGTCAAGGCCATAAGGTATGGCATTACGAATCCCCATGATAAATAGCAGTGCGAAGAAAATAATGCACGGTTCATTATCCAGTTAACCTTAAACATATATGATTCCAAGACAAATGTTTGCTTCCTCAAGTAATTCCAGTACCTAGACAAAGTCAATAAATCAACATTGAATGAAATAGAGCACATTTAAGTCTAAGCTAGTGAATATCACAAACCTTGAAAAGCTGAGATCACTGGATAGGGGGTGAGGAAAAACAGCAACAGGCGGGGATGTTATGAGCTTCTTATGAGCACCTGTGAAAAAAATCATAAAGTTTGCGATGAAAAATTTGGCACCATATGATAGGATAAAGTTGTGAAGTGAAGACTGAGAGAGCTGATTCTATGTCCAAAAAATTGTCTTCATAGAAAGTTGATTACCCGCTACAGCTGCAAGTGTCATGTCATCAGAATATCCCCCATCTCGAAGTCCAGATACCACACCACAGCGGTCATATCTAAAATCATCAGCATGCATCTGAAAAATAATCTAGAGCAATCAAAAACCATCTCAATCATATGCACATAATCTTAGAAGGTAGTAGAAGCTACTTGCCATCATGCACCCTCCCCACAGAAAGAATGTTTTTCCACCGGTGGCAAACCCCATCGAACAAGGCTGATGGAAAATATTTGACATGTGAACAAGTTAATTAACTAAGTGAAAATGAACAAAGCTTTGGTAATTTCAAAAGCAAGGTAGCAATTAAAAGTCATAACAGTATCAGCCTACAAATTCACAGTTGCACGCACTCCAGTAGTTTGCTTGAAAGAAACTCAAGTCCATGTGGACTTACATCTCTGCCCCAAACAACCACAAAGAATATGATCATACCTTTCCCAAGATACAAACATTATACTTTGCAATGCAAATATAAGCAATTAAAGTGCCACATGGAGTTTAAGTTTCTGGAAATGTTCAAGGTATATAATTTCATTAAGTCTCATGGTTACATTTGTTTTCTTTCAAATCTCTGAGTTGGGAACATCGCATGTTTTCTAACAAAATGCTTGGGACAGATGACGCTGTAACTGGTATCATATGTTCATCGATTCACCAACTTGCAGTAAATAATGCCGCGAGTCATCTACTATCATTTAGTGATTAAGAACTGAAAGACTGGAATGAAGCAGTAACTTTGCTAGTAATACCATAATGAAATAAATAATTTTAAAAGCACCAATGTCATAAAGCTCAGAAAATGAATTATCAAAATTACAGGAAGGTCATATAAGGTGCTATACCATGTGATATTCATAGATGCAGTAACTTCCTAAGCTCCCAGAAGGTAGATCAAGAGGATATCCAGTTTGAATAAATATCTGCATTCCAATTGCCAAAAACTTAGGATTATAAGATGAAAATAATGCAGCTCACTACAAACATGACCATATCAAAGACCTATACCTCAGGATTTTTTTCCATCTCAGCAGTGAGGGCCCCAATTGAACCAGGGTGCAGCCTAATATCATCATCCAAAAACAACACATACTTGCTGTCTTTGTGCATTTGCTCCACACCAATCTTTACAACAGCATAATAATGCACTGGTGAAATTCCAAACAAATGTGTGGCTCTAGAGGAGACCAATAAATAGAATTTATGCAACAAGCATAAAGTGGACCAACTTTTATATAAGCTTTTGAAATCCTAGTTTTCTAAAATACAACTTGCAAAAGCATCACACAGCATCAGTCCCTTTTGGCAACCAGTCTAAGCATAAACTCCTACTTAATAAAAAAATTGGAATTTATATATAGACTTGTCCTAGCAACAAATGCTGCATTGCATCACATTGTAAGACACGGAAACGAAGTATGAACACAAATGAGGTTAAGGTAACAGTATAAGAGGTAGTGCTAGAAACCAATAAACTAATGGTAAACTTGTTGCATACCAACTGGTTGTGAATTTTCTGACTACAAGTCGTTGATAAGCCGGCTACCACAACTGTAGCATCAATGTTATCCTGCTCACATGAAATATAATTACACATCAAGAGAAAAGGTAATTCACAGAATCAACATGTATCTAAAGGATGCAAGAGACAAAAATGCAGTGACAGCATTACTAATTTTCACAACATCAATAAAATGAGAGCCTATGTGTTTCTGTGCAAAAGTATATCTGTTGGTCCATACTTTATATTTTCATACTAGCAAAAATGTTTGTTGACTAGGAGCAAAACTCGTGATTTTTGTTAAAAGAAATGGAGGTGAACACATTTTACTATGAATGGACATAATTAATGATGTTCTATTAAATGATGGAATTTCAAAGATGGACAAATAAATTGAGAACTAAAAAACCAATTACATGGGTGTCAAATCATATATTGCAACTAATTACTATTTAATTTCTCTCAGTACTGGTACTGGAGAATCCATGTTTTGAAGCACAAAGTACGCCAGTGAAAGCAAAAATATACCTTGATATCTGATATTAAGCGAGAAACAGCATGGTAAGCAGGGTCTTCAGTACTTTCCACAACAAAAAGGAATTCTAGAGGACCTCCATAAAGAGATATTACCTGCACTTAACAATACCTAAGTCATAATCAATGACTCACTTAACATTGCACAACTTCTTCCAGTCAAAAGTAAAGGAAGAGCATAACTACAACAAGCAGGAATACAGAAACCCTAACAAACAAAATCATAAAAGACTTTATCAAGATGTCTACATATCAGCTCGAAGCAGAAAATGAAACCTGTTTTCTGAGAATCTACAGATCTAGGAAACAAAGAGAGCCATAAAAAAATGGAAGGAAGAAAATATTTCAAAACTAGACTATGAAACACGCAGCACATACTCGTTTGACTCAAACTCTTTTCCACCCAAACAAAGAATGGGAAAATCAGTTGTTTAACTAATTTGATGAAGACAGCAGCAAAAACGGAAAAGGGTTAGCGGCTTTCATGGGAAAGAAGCAAAAGAAAGAAAAGGCACCTACTTGACTTCTCCAATTGTGTAGATTATGTTCTCCAAACCCCTTTAAAGGCATAACCACTGAAACTCTAGGCAGATTGGCCTGATAAGAATGCTCAAGCTCATTAATATCTTGACAAAGAAATGCCAAGCTGTTGCCAGCTCTCATACTATCTTTTATCCGTCTGATCTCTCTATTCCTGTGAGAAAGAAGAAAATGTTGGTGACAAAACGATTCATGCATGCAAAGACAAGCCATAAATAAATGATAACGAAAGACAAATACATTAAAAATCATTTTTAAAAACTATATTCAGTACATCTCAATACCTGACATAAGCAGCACAAGCCCACCCAAAAGCAAGAGTTAAGCAAATTACACATCCCTACATCAGGAACAACATGGAGAAAGAGAGAAGAAGGTGGTGAAGAGCTGGTAAAATTAAAATAAAACCCCAAAAGAAAGCACCTTTTTGCTTTTCTAGGATTAAGAATAGGAAAAAATAAATAAATAAATCTCACTCAATGTTTATTGATATATTGAAACTAATGCCTCATGCTTCTAAAATGCCCCAGAAAATCAGGGTCCAATGAACTTTTAGATACCGGGTTTAGAAAAAAAAAAGAGAGAGAGAGAGAGAAACAAGGTTAGCCCAATGCACTTGGCAAGTTTGCAGAACAATAATTACTTAAATCACGTCCCAGATATAATAAATCTAAGCATTTCCTTTCCTAATCCCATTCGATCAGTCACTGTCATAATAATTTAATGTCGCCCAAAAAGATTAAAAAAAAAGTTGAAAACTTTGAAATACATGCAATCCAATTCAATCCATTACGTAATTCTTTTTTTTAATTAACTTCCAAAGAAGATCAGATCCTAATAAATAAATAAGAGGGACAAACAATAAGGAAATTCAAAGCTAAAAAAATTGAAATTCAATCCACTGCATTCCAAGAAGAAAAGAAAATCAGGAAAATAAATGTGGAGTTACGCGTCAGCATTGTAAGAAAGGAAGAAAACGGGGTGGATCTGAAATAGAAAGAAAGAGAAGAAACAAACCTGAATCTGAACAAAAACAGCCAGAGGACTACAAAATGCTTTACTCAGAGAGAAGAGGACACTATCCATTGCCTCCGACATTGCTTCCCCCCCTCTCTCTCTCTCTGTAAGAATACAATAAATTTATTTATTTGTTCAAATCTCCATAGAGGAGAAGGGAAGGGAGAGAGCAAAGAGGGGCAAGAAAAAGAGCGGTGAGCTAGAGAAGACGAGACTTTTATACTAATAATTATACGAAAATTTAATACAGTGATTAATTTTGCTTTCCATTTATCTCTCTTTCTCTCCCCCCTTGTTTTCGGCGGTTTGTTTGGGAGTTAAAATTTGCAGAGGGAGATTTGGGAGAGGGAGAGACCGTTAGATGTATTTGGTGATGTACAGGTCAGGGCGACAGAGAGACGGAAGCTGCGCCAATCAGCAACCAGAAAAATATATATATTGAATAACGGTACTCTATATTTGTTAATTTTTTATTCTTAACCCTATATTTTATTTTATTTTATTATTATCTCCATAGTTTCTTATAATGTTTCAATTTCTTCCTTAATCGCTAAATACTACCGAACAAAAAGCTGGCTGTATTCAGATTTTATTTTATTCGCTCTCTCTTTTTTTCCGTCAAATTGGCATATATTTTAATATTTTTTTTGAAAAAAAGCTTGAGGGAAAATTAAAAAGTGGACTGTTTAAGGGTGACGTGGGAAAATCATAAATCATAGGAATAGAATTGGGATATTGTTGAATCTACAGGGGCGAAAATAAAGTTGACCTGTTGAATAACGAGAGATCACGTTTGGGAGTGACTCGTGTGTGTAGATATGACAGCTGGCACGTGTGGGATTTGTGAAGGGCAAAAAGGGAACCCTCGTTTTCTATTGTTTTAATTTTTTTTTATTAATTTGAGAGAGAAATAGGGGTAAAAGATGCTGCTTTGTGATCCGAATCTTCCCTCATTCGCTGTCCCTGTCATGACACCTTGTCATTTGTTTTCCCCACCTTTTTTTAATGTTTTTTAACTGATAAAGTATAAGACTCTATGCTATTGACGTGGCATATGTTCTGTCTTCTCTCCACTTAGGAAAATCCAATGTCATTAATATAAAAGATAAATACGTCATAATTACAAAATCCAAGAGAAAAAGCAAGGTCGTCATTTCCTTAATGTTTAAGTTTCTTCACAACGTCAATGAAGCGTGGCATTAGCAGCAAGCTTTTTTAATTTATCGTAAATGGGTTGGTTTAGTCATATCTTATTTATAACTTTCTTAATCCCCTTTCAAGAAAAAATTAATATATAGGTGTTGACTTTTGTGTTTTGAATTGTATTTAGAAGCGTTTTAAAAATATATATAATTTTAAGTGTTTTGTATTTAGAATACAAATATTTAAAAAATATATTTTAAAAAAATATCATGTATTAATGCTCGGCAAGACTTGTAATCTTCTATATTTTTTTTTGTAAATTTATATTCTATCATGTTCTTTTAAGAATAAAATCAAATCTAAATTATTAAATTTAAATTGAATAAAAATAATTTAATACATAATAATAAAAGTAGTAACAACTCAAACATATTATTATTATTACAATCAAACTCAAAAACACATTTCTAACCGGATTGAAAACGTATTTTCGTCATAAAACTAAAAATAAAAGATCCGGTGTCAAGAAAGCCCATGTGGAGCCGTGAATAACGTGGAATGTCATCTTTTCAGGCCACATGACCTTGCAGCCAGATGAAGGCGGTGCAATGGGGGTGGAGCCAGAAATCCAGTCAGTCATGGTGGGTGGTATTTCTAACAATTTGGAAGACGTCAAGAGGAGGAATAAAATCGCAAACAAGTTTCAGTTTTTGGGAAGAAATGGACTGTCAATAAGCTGGCTGGTTTGACGTGTCATCATCATACAGGGAAGAGGATAGTCGACTTGGTGCTAGACTGGGTCATATGGCTGCCAGCTCTTGCTTCCCCCATGGATCATGCTAGCAGAGATAGATCCCAGCTTTATAGCCTGGCCCAGCCAGCGCAGATTTAGTGTTTTTGATTGCTACTTGCTAATTTCAACCGAAACCTACCAGTCTATCTTGACTAGAATTGCCGGCGACTACTGCTTGCTTTTTGATTTTTTATGGATTATTTGTTGCCTTCTCTCCCACTTCTCAGGTTTGAAGTTTGAAATGCCCTGCTCACAGTTTGTTTTTTTCTGGTTTCTTGAGCAAATCGACAATATCAGCTCGCTTAGTTTTCAAAAAAAAAAAACACTTCTGATGTGGATGGAGATTTAGGGCTTCTTTTATATTATGGTAGCACTTGCGGTTTAAAATGTTTTTCACTTATAAATACATTAAAATGATATATTTTTATTTTTAAAAAATTATTTTTAAAATCAGCACATCAAAACGATCTGAAAAGATAAAAAAAAATAATTTTTAATAAAAACAAATTTTAAAATTTGAGGGAAACCGCGTTCTCAAACGGACTCTTAATGGATTGTATAACTCTAATATAATCCACAGTGAAGGGTTTTTTTTTCACAATTTAATCTTCAAACTTTATTTTTCTTCATTTGCATTTTTTTATGCCTTCAAGTTATAAGAAGTTGTTAAGGAGGGACAAGATTAAAAAAGAGGAGATATAAGAAGAAAAGGTATGACATTTCAATAGTAAAGAGAGAAAGTATTGATTAACATCAATTTAGCTTATGAAAAAGATCGATCATGGTGTTAATGAGTTTCATTCGATGAAAGAAATCTCACTTAAGTGTTACTTAGTCTTCCCATCACCTCAAACGACAAATTTAAGTTGGAGAAGTTTTATTTATTTATTTTGAGTTGATTTTGGATTTATAGTTCAGTTTTGAGATAATTTGAGGAGTATACAAGTTTAACCTTGATTTTTCAACCATGGTTGAAATTGGGGGAGGGGGGGGGGGGGGGGGGGGCTTAATTGTTTTTTCAAAACAACATGGGGGTGGATGACACATTTCTGGAAAAAAAAAATTAAGGGTCCTTGTTTAAAGTTATTTTCAAAATTGGCCATGTGCACAAGCCTAATGTTTTAGGCTCAACAGCGCCTTGTTTTTTCTTTTTATTTTAATTGACACCTTTTTTTATATGTAGTTTTTAAAAAAATATATTTTTTAATTTATATTTAGATTGATACCTTTTCTCTTTGATTTTTATATTATTTATTTAATATTTTTCTAAATAAAAATTATTATTTTTAATTATTTATATATATTTAATATTTCAAAGTAATTATTCTAATTCAACTATTAATTTATTTTGAGCTTCCCCCATGTATCATGCTATCCCAGCTTTATAGCGTGGCCCAGCCAGCGCAGATTTAGTTTTTTTGATTGCTTCTTGCTTATTTCAACGAAACCTACGAGTTTATACTGGCGCGAGTGTGTTTGAGTGTGTTTGGGATTGTGATAATTTTTATAGTTATGATTTTTAAAAAAATTATTTTATAAAAATTATTTTTGAATGAGGTTAGTTTGATATTTATATATGTTTAGTTAAAACTGTGGTTAAAATTAAGGCTGAACAAAAAGTAATTTAATGTATTTGATTAAAAATACTTTTTAAATTGAGGTTATAAAATAACTAAAATATATGTATATATTAATGGTTTTAATTTAAATATTATAAATTTAACTAATGCTATTACATCATGAAATAAAAATAATACTTTATATAAAATATTTTTTATTGTTACATTAAACTATCTACAATTCCATCACTACAGTTTTCATGGTTTTTTGAGCGTGCAATAAAATCAGGTAAAATATCATCACGAACAAAATTAGAATTACGATCAAATTCTATAAATGCTACGCCATCATGTAATCTCTTTCTAATTTATATAGTGTCATTGAATAATATTAAACACTAGTTTTTCAAATAAAATATAATTAAAAATTAAAAAATTAAAATTTTTATTGTTCATTTTGCACACTTTTATATGCAGAGTTTAATTCACTCTGCAGTTCACTTTTGTAATGTGAAGTTGTGAACAATGAGTGCAGAGTGAATGAAATTTCACTTTTGTAATGTGAAGTTGTGAACAATGAGTGCAGAGTGAATGAAATTCATTCACTCTGCACTCATTGTTCACAACTTCACATTACAAAAGTGAACTGGAGAGAAAGTCATGCAAAATGTCTCTGAAAAGAAATTGGGATCCCACATGATTATTTTGCTACATGGCAGATTTTAATTACAGGACCACCTAAATTCTCTCATTTACTTCCAACCACTTCCACACGCTCTCTGAAATAAACTCTGCATAGATGATATTTTTAGTTTTAAGAAGATAAGCGGTGCAGAACGCTGGCAAAAATAACAAAAAAAATAGCAATTTTTAGCTTTAACAAAAACTGCAGCATGAACTTATTTTTTAATGGGACCCACCTCTAAATTAGACACTTTTTTATCCAAATGGATATAAATTATGGTTGGGACAAAACACATCAAAAACCACGATGCCAAACACAGTCAGAATTGCCGGCGACTACTACTTGCTCTTTTGATTTTTTATGGATTATTTGTTGCCTTCTTTCTCATCCCCCACTTCTCAGGTTTGAAGTTTGAAATATCCTGCTCACAGTTTGTTTTTTCTGGTTTCTTGAGCAAATTGACAAATATCAGCTCGCTTAGTTTTCAAGAAAACACACTTCTGATGTGGATGGAGATCCACCCCTGTTTTTTTTTTAAAGCATTTTTAAACAAAATTAATTTTTTTTTTATTTTTTTTGTTTCAAATTAATATTTTTTATATTTTACTGATATCAAAAATAATTTTAAAAAAATAAAAAAATATTATTTTGATGTATTTCTGAGTGAAAAGTACTTTAAAAAACAACCACAACCACATTTTTAAACATATCCTTAATGGATCGTATCTGATAAAAACTCTATTATAAGATAAAAATAAGGGTCCACACGTGCAACCCATTTTCAAAACTAGTCATGTGCGACTTCTCAGGTATAACAATGTTTTTTTTATTGATATATTTTTTTATATGTATTTTTTAAAAATAATTTTTTTAATTTGTATTTGGATTGCTACCTGTTCTTTCTTTTTAAGATTAGTTATTTAACATTTTCTAAATAGAAGTTGTTTTTTAATTATTTTATATCTATTTAATATTTCAAAGAAATTATTCTAATTCAATTATGAATTTTTTTATATATACAGGCTTTATTTTTTAAAATTAAAAAATATTTATTCTTGATAAGAAAAAAGGACATTTAAGAAAAAAAAAAGTGTGAAATACATGGAAAAGTAGGGGTTAAATATCATATTGATATATCGTTTACTTTTATATATTTGATTATCTTTTTATTTTAGAATTTGATTTGCAGTAGCAACTTTTTCTCAGTTTATTAGTTAATACATTTTAAAATTTATTTTGTTTAACGTAAACAATATTTTTATGTTTCTTAATTAAAATAATCATGATATAGTAAAACGCACTCGCAACATTGTCTCATTTTTATTCCGTGTTAAAAATTAGCTTGAAATCCTACACACAATGTTATGTTAACAACTTTTTTTTTTGTATTTATTAACATATATGATTCTTATTTTATTGTATTATATGTAAGCACTAGCTTTTTGGTGCACAATTATATTTTTCCTTGATGTTTAAAAATGCATTAACAAACATACACATTCATCCTTTTACATTAGAAAAAAAAAAATGACCCACGTGGCGCTTGGATTGCCTATGTTTTTAGTGTAATTACAAGTATTGGTATTAAAAATATTACAATTAGTTTTCTTAATATTTCTTTTTTAGTGTAATTAATTTTTAGAGTATTAATAGTAAAAATATTATTGTTTGTTTTGTTGACATTATTTTTTTTTAATATAATTACTATTAAAAGAATTATTATATTTTTTTAGTATGATCGATAGTATTAGTATTAAAAATATTATTATTATTTTAGTCTGATTAACAGTGTTGATCTCAAAACTATTATTATTTGTTTTATTAATATTATTTGTGTTATAAATTTTATTATTTTTATTATAATTAATAGTATGAATATTAAAACTATTAGTGTTATAAATATTCTTATTTTTATTATAATTAATAAATTTGAAAAAACAATTATTATTAATATTAAAAATATATATATTATAAATTTTTATAATTATTTTTATAAAAATAAAAAGTAAACCCGCCGCGCGTAACGTGAACATCCAACTAGTAACAACTATAGTCTGAATGCCAGCAAGATGTACAAGTTGAATTATGTTAAGCTTGGCTACATGGGAGTTGGTCACTAGTTACAGGGTGTGTTTATTTACATGACCAACTATATTTAAACTCTAGTTGATCGCAAAAAAAACATAACTTTCAGTATTAGTTTAAATAGCAGTTGGCTGCTTAAACAAACATTTTCGCTAGCATAATTAAATTTAGATGGTGTTTATTATTAAAGTTCAATTGCATTTTAAAAATAAATAAATTTATTTTTTAATTTTAAATTAATTTTTTGTATATTTTTTGAATTGTTTTGATGTAAAAAATAAATTTTAAATAATAAAAAATAATTTCATTTTAATATATTTCTAAATAAAAATAATAATAATTTTTACATCACTTTGCAATTAAAAAAGAAGAGGGCTCAACAAAATGCCCTCGGAAGAAAACAGACAATTCCATAGCCTTTTTCCTTGAATGACTGGTCGTCTGGGAAGACTAGAGACCTGTAGAAAATTTGTTGTGCTATCTATTTTTCGTAAATCCAATGGCAAAAGTTTGACTACTGTAACAGTTGATTGAATCTCCTTTTAAATTAACACAACTAATTAAAAATATTAGTAGATTATCATTGTTAAAAAATTTGATAAGATAATACGGTTTATACATGTCATGAATAATAATTTTTATAGTTTGTCTTTATTTAGAATAAAGATATTTTTTAAAAAATATTAAATAAACAGTAGGAAAAATAAATAAATAAATAAAAAATCTTAGTGACACATTGAAGTTCCGATTACAACATCACTTGTATTATAAAAAAGATATTGATAAGACGAATCCAACTACATCAAGAAAAATCATTAATGGTGACCCAGGTAAACCATATTTGTCTTTTGAGGCGATTGTGACCCAAATGTGCAAGGTGGTCCACTTGTCTTTAGAGACAAATGTGACTCACTCGGGTCATCTTTGATGATCTTTCTTGGTGTCGTTGAATTTGTCTTGTCGAGATCTTTCTGATAGTATCGATGGTGTTGTAATCAAAGTTTCGGTATGTCTTCACGATCTTTTTATTCCCCTCTCTCTCTCTCATATCTCGTCTCTCCTATCCATTTAATATTTTTAAAAGAAACCGTTATTCTGAATAGCAACAAGCTATAAAAATTGTGTTTTCCAATCGCAACATAAACAAGCTATGTTATTTCACCAATTCTTTTTTCAATCATGTTATTTCGCCAATATTTCAAAAAAAATGTGCTAAAAACAAAAAATAGCAAGTTGATTGTTGGTTTCAAAAAATAAAGAAAAAGAAAAAAGGTTGTTGCATCCTCGCACGACCAAAAACAATTTTTTTTTTAAAAAAATGTCAGTTTCGTAAAAATTTTGAGAGAATAACATAGGTTAAAAAATTATTTAAAAAATAACACAGTTTCAACAGAATCGCGTTTATGAATATTGATTTTGTACACAACTGCTATTAGAAATAGTTGTTGTTTAATCATGTTTCAAAAAATACATGTTTATAGCAAATTAATTAAACTTCACAAAAACCCACTCAAAATCTTATAAAAATTCAATGGTTAAAATATAAAATTTAAGATTTGATGGTCAAGAAAAAATAAAAGATGATAGTGATAGTTAAAAGAAATGGTAAAAAGAAAATAAGTCACCTAGAACACACTAAGAATCTGTTTTTCACACTTTATATCATTAGAAAGATCTCGATATGACGTTTCTAACTACATCTTGGAAGACAAGCAAATGAGGTCATGATTAACCCAAAATTATATCCAAACAAAACCTCTAATCAATTACAATCTTATTTGGTTTTTTTTTCTTTAAATTAATCTTTTATGATGTTTTAAAATTATTTTGACGTGATAATATCAAAAATAAATTTTAAAAAATAAAAACAAAATATTATTTTAATGTATTTCCAAACAAAAAACACCTCGAAATACAACCACTACCATTATCTCAAACACTCCCGTAAACATGCAATGCCAAATTTATTGGCAGTTATATATGGATCTTTGGTAACGAAGAAAATCCATAGGAGAAAGAAACTTGGATGCTGAAAATGAAGAAGCAGAAAAATGCCCAAATCTCACGGTTTACTTCATGATGCAACATTTCTCATTTTCCCTGATTAACCAATAAAAGAGGGTAAAGCTAACCCCCAGCCCTCTTGATAGCGATAAATATGCAGAAGATTGAAGTACTGCAGCAAAAGGAAAGACACTTGGATCAATGCAGCAGTTGATTACTGACAGGACAAAAGGAACTTGATTCCATGGCCATTAAAACTCTTGCTATTGCAATTGGAGATACGAAAGTGGAAGTGCTTCCATGCATGTTTGATGGTTTCAAAATGCCAGAGAATAATATACTTTTAATCTAGCTTCATCATCAAAGAAATCTGAACAACGCTGATAAAATTGCAGCTCCTATATAACACCAAGAGGGAAGGAGAAAGCAACTAGTTTCTTTGTAACTGAAATTTAGCTTGTCATGCAAAACATCCATGAAAAGTCATTCCAGTACGACTGTTGAAGTATGACCTATGCTGCGATTCTCATTGTTGTTTCCAATTAAATGGTGAAGAAGCACACCAGCTGCAACACTTACATTCAAGCTCTCCACGGCCAAAAAGGATCGGAACTCTGCACTCGAGCACTCAAGATTTATTTCTTCATCTTTCACTTCATCACCTCCTCCCACAGTTGCATCAACAGGAATATTTCCAGGGATTCGAACTAATTGAGTACATGATCTCTCCACCAATGGCCTCAAACCAGTGCCCTCACTGCCCAAAACAAGGATTGTGGGTTGACCAGGCAAAACCTCACTCAGAGAAACAGCTTTTGAAGAAACAGAACCACCAAGAACTCGCCATCCATTTTCAGCTGATGAAACCAGGAATTGCATCATATTTTTGCAATACCTAAGCTCCATTAGTTCAAGTGAACCTGCACTTGCTTTGCTCACAACTCCACTCAATGGAGCAGAATTTTTTGCACATAGCACCACCCCTGAAGCCCCAAAGAAGTAAGCAGACCTGATAATTGCCCCCAGATTCTGAGGATCTGTAACCTCATCCAAGGCTACCCAAAGAGAACCCTTTTCTTCATCAGGTAAAACTGCATCTAATTCCTGTATTTTCACCATCTCCAACGGAGATGCATCAAGAACAAGGCCTTGATGGGGGCGATTATCAACAATCATATTAAGGTCATGCTTTGAAACTTCCTTTGTGCTTAACCCAATTTTCTTAGCCATCCTCAACACTTTCTCAAACCCTTTCTTGTCCTTCCTCTTCCTATTATTGCCACTAAAATCCAACCCTTCTTGAATATACAATGCATAGAATTCTCTTCTTCCAGTTGATAATGCAGCCAAAACAGGACCCACCCCAAAAACCCCTTCACCAACAATCTTAGGAACAGTAAATTCTGTAGCCTCTTTCCATGTCTTTCTACCCCAATTGTCCTGCCTATTCCACCTTTGAAAATCAGGTTTCTCAGTCTGGCCTCTCGCACCCACCCTTCCTCTGAACCTATTTTTGATCTTATCCCATCTTGGATCATCAACAACCTCCAGATCCTCTTCTGCTTCTCCTCCTTCAACACCATCTTCCCTTTCATTGTAACCATAACCACTTGGCTTGTTCTTAGCAGCACCCACCATTCTCCTTGTACTTTCTTTATTCCACACCTTGTGAATATTCTCTCTCCCAGAAGCAGCTTCTGCTATGTCCTCCCAAGAAGATCGATCAGTTTTTCCGACAGCCACTTCTTCTAACCTTTTCTTGGACTCCTCCCAAGATGAGTAACCTGTTTCTGCAACAGTTCCTTTCTCTAACCTTTTCCTCGAATTCACCCAGGAAGAGTCACCACTAACTTTCTCCAATCTTTTCACAGAGGAAGAGTCACCACTAACTTTCTCCAATCTTTTCACAGACTCCCCCCAATAAGAATTACTACTCTTTCCACTTGCCCCAATCTCCAACCCTTTTGCTTCTTTAACTTTCTTAGAATTCAACCAAGGAAGTGACTTTCCAACTCTAACCACACCACTCCCTTCATCGACTCTCTGCGAAAACGATCTAGAGAAACTTCTAGCAGAACAATGCACAACAGTTTTAATTCTAAACCCTCCTGAAATACTTCTGGCTCTAGCTATCCCTCCCATTTCCATGTCCTTCCACTGAAATCCAGCATTAGTTTTTGTTGGTCTCACAAAGTTGCGAACTTTATGTGCTTTGTGGCCAAAACCATGTGAAAGTGTTGTGAAGTGGGCACATAGAGGGTTTAGTGAGGGTTTTGAATGACACCCAATTGGTAAAAACTGGGGTTTTAGACATCTAGGTTTTAAAGAAACCCTGGTAGCCAAGGGAAATAATTGGCCCTTTGCTAGATTTGAGTACATTGCGCTCATTAAAATAATGAATGAAATGAAAGCAACAAGCAATTCAAAGAGTAAATACCTGGTGGATGGATTCAACACACAGATTCTTATTGCTTAAGCAAGCAAAAACCCTGTCTTGATTTATCCTCACCACTGATAACTCCCTTTATCTTCCTCAGTATAGCAGTTTCTCTCAACCTCAAACGAAGCCGCCGCAGAGGAAATAGTGGAGTAGTAAATCCGACTCACTTTTCTCAGCAACGCTATTATCCTTACAGATTTTGGATAATTGTATTATCAGTACAGCAATTTTATTTATATAAATTTTAATACTTCCTCTAGTCAATTTTTTTTATATTATTTGATGATATGACATTTTTAAAAATTATTAATAGTAGTTAAATTTTCATTTTATATCAATCAATTGGATGAACTTTAACCTTTTTTATTTTGATACTCTAATATTTTCTATTATTCCAACCAAGTACTTTTTAAATTGATAAAATTTCTTTACTTAAATAATTTTGTTAATATAATTTATTTTTCATGATTTCATCAACTTTTCATTTATGTTGCAATTACATGATATTTGTTTATTTAGTTAAAATAATAAATATTTTACTTGTATGAATAATTTATTTATTAATTTTAAATAATTGGGTTTTTAATTTTTATGTGATGACTTCCTATTGATGAAAAGATTGCAACTTTAAAAAGATTTACCTTAGTTATTTTATATTTTATCTTACTTTAAAGGAAAATTATCCCTTGTGGTATGATTAAAATTACACTTGCCTATCATGTTGTATAAAAATACAGCTTGCATCCTATATCAAAAAAAAATTCAAATATAAGAAAATGATCAAAATATTCCAATATATATTATAACCAAAATAGATACAAATTATCATTTCTCTTTATTTCCTAACTAACAAACTCTTACATGATTTTGTGGTAATCAACGTGGTTATCTCTTTTAAGTGGTGGAATCTTGCACAAGTTTCATCATCAAATCAAAATATAACATGTATTTGTTTTTCGAATCAAGACTTTGAAAATCAATGATAATATGATGTGATGCTGTTAAAAACTATTTATTTAATTGTTTATGGGTTGTTTAGTGTTCGTGTAATTTAAAAAAAGAAACCCAAATTTGTGAATGTGCAACATGGTTTTGGTAGTACGAAACCTTTTATTCTTGTTTATTTGAATACCTAAAAAGAACCCTCAAATTTAATTTGAACTAATCATTGTTCCCCAAAACCCTATTAATTAAGATAGAAGATCTGGATTTTGATTATAAGGATGTTGATGTTGAATTGGGTTATGATATGAGAGGTTCTAATGTTTTTTTTTTTTTTTGATTCACGTGGGGTGTCCGGGCCGGCTTGCGCGCACCACGACTATTCTCCACGGCCCACCTGGACATCCTGCAAGCCCAGGGGCGGAGTTAGGCACCGCGGGGGTGACAAGCGTGCACATAAAGGGTCGAACCCGGGACGGGGCGGAACAAGTCACACGATTGACCACAGCAGCTAGGCCCTCAAGTGCGAGAGGTTCTAATGTTGATAATGGTGATGGTGGTCAAGTTGGTGCTAATGTTGGAGGTTTTGTTATTGGTGTTGATGTTGGTGCTAATATGGGTGGTTTTGTTGATGGTGATAGTGATGATGATGGAGCTAAAAAGGGTGTTGGTTTTGATATGGTGTGGGTGGTGTTATAGGTGATGTTGATGTTAATAGGTACAATGATATTAAAGATGATGAAGAGAAGGAAGATCAAGACTATATCCTTTTTACATAGGGATTCAAAATAAGGGCTAAGAGAGTGTATCCATTGTGATAGCCGGTTTATAATTAGAAAGACACAAACTAGTATATACAATGGCAAATCTAGACATATTCATTAAAAACATAAGACTATTAAATACTTGCTTTCAAATGAAATTATTTTCATTGACTATATAAAGTCAAAGAAAAATATTATGTATCCGTTAACCAAAAGTTTATTGAAAAAGTTTGTGTATATAAAGCCTTTAAAAATGAAAAAAAAAATGAAATGCTCGATAACCATATCTAATTTACTAGAGATCTCAACATCTATATTCATATGAAAAACTAAGTCATAACATTCTTAGTATAACTTGAAAATTATTATTTCCTATCTATTTCTATGATGAAAGTGTTGCTAACTGTAACATGATAAATGGTGAATTGTGATCTTAATGATTTTCATATCCTGGTATACCAAGTGGAGTATAACATAATACTCTTAATGAAAGATCACCTATATGAGTAAGAAAGATGGTCATTTCTTTAAAAAGAAAATCTAAAAAAAATTGAATTCTCAAAAGTACTCATAAATCCAAGAGTTGTTCAGAAACAAAATGAACACAACAGTGAAAACCAAATAAAATCATTATGTAGAGAGTTATGTGAATACTATTATTTTGATTTATATAAAATTCTGAATAGTTTAAGACATTACATTTACCAGTTAGCCAAGTAAATATGATTGTATTTCATTAAGAAATGTTCAAAGCCAAAAGTTACCTATCTTTATGTGTGATCCAACAAATCAATATCTCTCTACCAATCTTTAAGTCGTTTTTAAACTGATCAGATAATTTTCATTCATGAGGGTGATTGTTGGAAATTCGTTTAAAACATGGTTAATAGATATATTTGAAGCCAAATTAAAAGTGAGGTTCACTCACTTTTGGGGTTAAAATTTTGATAGAATTTAATCTATAATATGAGCTCTTTAACATATAATATTAACATGATTTAAATAAATTATGGATGAATGAAAAATTGATCTCAAAGAACCCTTGGTTGAGATATTTTGGAGAAACCTAAAGTCTTTAAAAACTTGTATCTTATATAGGAAAAAAAAACAAGCTTTACTTGTTGTTTATTTAGTGGAAAGGTGAAATTTTCAAATTAGACAAAAAAAAAACACCCTATATTTTTATTTTTATAGGGGAGATGACCTAAACATAGTGAAACATAGTGAGATTTGGGATAAAACCCATATGCGCATGCACGACCTAGCTCATACTCAGGATTTGGATAGGGACTAAGTTTGGGTTAAATGTAAAATAATTTGTTGGGCTACAAAAGTTTATTTATTGCAAACTTGATTTTAGGCTTTGGTTTAGTTTATAAATGATTATTTTCTCTAGCCCATAGACTAAGCCTAATCAGCTTTTTTAGTTTTATTTTTCTAAAACTGATTCTTCATAAACCTAGATAGTTTTGGGATAATTTTTGCATCTCTTTAAAACCAAAACTATTAGGATTAATTTTGGTATTATGATAGGTAATCAAAGCTAATTATGGATGAAATTTATTCTTATATTAATCAGAATTAATTCTTATAAATTTTGGTTTTGAAACTCACTATAAAAAGGGTGTTGCGATAAAAGTTTTTTGCACCCTTTTTTTTTTCTCATACTCTTCACCACCTCACTTTTTAGTGTTTTCTTCTATGTTTTAAGCTTCATTTCCTTTCAAGTTTAGAGCTTAGATTCGGTCTTGTTGAGAGATACTTAAGTTATATTTTTTTAATTTGTTGACCTTGTTTAGAAGTGAATCTAAATAAAGTGGTGTTGTTGAAATTTTAGAAAGCTTTTTACAAATAATTATTTACACCAAGTGAGGAGTAATAAAGTTTTAAAAACAAAATATTCATTTTAGAATGTTTCAACAAGTAAGTAATCTTCTTAGGTTTGTTTAATCAAATATATTAGTATGCATGCTATGATTTTATTTCAATTTTTTTATGGCTATTTGAATATATATTTAATGTGCATGCTAAGATCTTTATATATTTAATTAATGTTGTTCATTAAATAATTTTATGTGATAGAACTAATTACTATCAAGTTTTTTTTATATATTCAGATTTCTTCATTATTTTAATTGACGAATCAAAAGTTGTCCACTGTATTTTATAAATATTGCATACTAGCTAAATAAATATAACGTAAGTTTTATAGAAACTATTTGCATATTAGATTGAGCTATATTGTTTAAGTAATAGCCTTATAATAATAGTTTTAAGTTTCAAATATTTAAATAAATAAATAAAAAACAATTCTTACAATTCTTGGTCATTAAAATTCTTACAAATATTCCAAGATAAAACAAAATTAATTGTTTTTTAAAAAATTTAAAATTTTGAATATATTTAAGGAATTAAAAACTCAAAATGCTCAAATAACAAAACTAAAAAAAATTCTAAGCCACTAAAGTTCTCTAAAAATTATTCTTGTAAGAAATTATTTTGAAGATGTTAAACAAAAAATAAGATTACGAAACAACACAAATATTGAAATTCAAAGAAATCGTAAACAAATAAAAAAAAACTCTAATATTCACAGCCATTAAATTCTATTTAAAAAAAATTTCAAAAAAAATTTAAGATAAAAAAGTTAGAAACTTATCAAAAATTAAAAATTAATAACATTTTCGAATAAAATTATAATTTTTTCAAATTAAATTTCAATTTTATGAGAAAAGGCATTTTAAATAATTTGATTTCTTTTATTTCTTTATTTTTTTTCGAGTGTTTCTATTTCATAAATAAATTACGTGGCTCAACAATGACAAACATCATTTATCGCACTTCCTGACAATTAACAGCCTACAAAATTGAGATTTACATCACTTTATTATACATACAAAACTACTAGTTTATTGAGTTTGGTATCGGAAATAATACGTATCTTTTAATGTGTACGGGCAGTTACTTGGAATAAGATTCTTTTTCTTCATTTTTTTCTTGTATTTGGAAAGAATATATATTAATAAATTAAATATTTGATAATTTCTCAAAAAAAAATAAGTAATGAATATTACTTTATAATTTTAATATCTTATCTTTTGTTTTGATATCAAAGATGACATGAACATCACCATTTTTCATTACAAATATTCAATGTAATTTCAAAGTTTTCAATTGTTAAGTTTGAATTTATAAATAACTTAATTTAAAAAATTATTATTTTAATATATTTTTAAGTAAAAATTATTTTGAAAAGTAATTTTTACTGCTATTCCAAACGCCTGCTGAATTTATGAACAACTTGCTTTAAAAAATCATTTGAAGGAAAATATATGGATTATGATAAAAAAAAAAGAAAAAGAAAAAGCAATTGAATTTCAGATTTTACTTCAATGAAGTTGTGTTGCTGCTCAGCATTCTTGCACGTGCTTTAAAAATAAAGACATTGGGATCATGGGATGACATGACGAGGAAAAAAAAAACAAACAAAAACAAAAGACAATATCACTTTTATAAGAGGATGAGAACTTTAAATGATGATGCAAGCCAAAGCCAATGAGTTTCAATACAAAAAACTGTTTAACTATATTTCTTATTTCTTTATTTTAATAAAAAAAAAACTATAATTAGAAACTAACTGAGTAGAGGTAAAAAAGCAATCTCGCAAATTAAATAAAATATAAAGTTTTTATTAGAAAAAAAAAGAATGTAAAGTAAACTAATTTAGATAAAATATAAGAAAGTGATAAAGAAGTATAAGAAAAATCTATAAATAAAAGTAAGAAAAAGAAAAACTATAAATAAATGATAAATTATAGAAAGAAATTATGTATATGAGGTTGATTTTCAATAATTGAATGATATATTTATAATGTTATATAATTTAAATTCTATGTGAATTACTATTCTTGTCTCTGTATAAATTATTTATAATAAATAAAAATTTTACACTATGAATTCTAATACAATTTGAATATACATATTTTTTTTTGGAAGTTATATAAACCATAACTAAACTGTTATACTTTTTAATTTAATCTTTTAAAGACTTTTATTCTAAATAAAATGTGATCAACTAGTCACTCATGCAAACTCTTATTTTTGTGATCAATTGTTTATTTTTGATCGATCATAACTTTCAGCTCTTCTAATCGATCATGATTTATAATCTTTGTTCAATTGTTTTTTTATCTTTTTAGTTGATTCAGATTTTTTTTTATTTTTAGTTAATTTTAACCTTTTCTTCTTTGTGTAGTCTTAAACTATAGTTTTTTTATTTAGCCGATAGATGAATATTCATTTCTAGTGTAAATAAAAATTAGATACACTTTCAAATATGTAGGTTATAAAGTTAAATTAATAGATATTTGGGTGTTTGTCCTTTTACAACTCTATATCTTGTAATATGAGTATTTGTGTTTATCTTAGAGTATAAAGTTAAATTATTAGACGTTTGGAACAACTTTAAATTAGTAATTTGATTTAAAATCTTCAATTACATTTTCATATCTTTTCATGAAATATTTATTTTTTAAAAAATAACTATCACTTATAACAACAATAATAATAATAATATAATAATAATAATAATAAACAAAGTATATGCTAATTCTATCCCTACAAAATTAAAGTTAATTTTTTTATAATAATTTTGACCCAATGATATTATAGATATTAAATCAATCAAGTGTATAATTCTAAATTATAAAAATAAAAATAAAAATAAAAATTCTAAATTATATTTGAAATCTCTTACAAAATTGAAATTATTAGTTTGGATTCATAATATTTATTTTTGAAAAATGTTTTAAATCGAAAGTAGGCAACATAAAAGCGGCCGACAAAACAGACCGAAATACAAGAGGAAATATCCCGGTTTCAAGGACACTCTCGTAAAATCAATCCTTTTCCAACCCTCCTTCAAGCTAAATAATAAAAAGATCCACCGCTTTCTCTGTTCTTCTCACTCGAACAAACCTAACAAAGCCTCCTCTCTAATAATCAAATCGCCGATATGGGAACACCTGAAACTTCTCGAGAGCCGTGTCCTGATCGTATTCTCGATGATATTGGCGGCGCTTTCGGCATGGGAGCCGTCGGCGGCTCCGTTTTCCACTTCATCAAAGGCGTCCACAGCTCCCCAACCGGCACAAGGCTTATCGGCGGAACTCAGGCCGTTCGCATGAACGCTCCGCGTGTTGGTGGTAGCTTTGCCGTCTGGGGAGGCCTCTTCTCCGCCTTTGACTGCTCAATGGTTTACCTCCGGCAGAAGGAAGATCCATGGAACTCAATCATAGCTGGCGCTTCCACCGGTGGCTTCCTATCCATGCGGCAAGGACTTGGCGCGTCGGCTCGCTCGGCTATGTTTGGTGGCGTGTTACTGGCTTTGATTGAAGGAGCTGGGATTATGCTGAATAAGGTAATGAGTGCTCAACAGGATATGCCTGTTATTATTGAAGATCCTGTTCCTGCTATGGCCGGTGGGCCTGGTTTTCCTATGGGCCAGCCCCACGCCCAGACCCAAGAGGGTGCATCTGTGAGTGGTTCGGAGTCGGGTTCGTGGTTCGGTGGGTGGTTTGGAGGAGGGAAGAAGAAGGAATCAGAGGCGAGTAGTAGTGGAAGCAAGACTGAGATTTTAGAGAGTTTTGATGCTCCACCAGTACCAAATTTTGAATACAAGTAACAAAAAATGAAAAGGATGAGCTTGTTTAGGGTTCTATCAACTTGTTATTAGGAGGTAAAGATTTTGGAACTTGCGAAGGTCCAAACTTGCTGTACTGGATTGTTGTCCTCTTTAAATCTAATTTCTCTGTTTGGATTAAGAAACAGAGTAGCATCAATGTATAATAATTCACTGCCAATTTTGTATTTTTTTAAAGTTTTTGTTGCTGAGATTAACAGTTTTCTGCTGGATGATTATTCTCAATGTTAATGGTTTAACTATGGGAAATAGTATCTCAATGTCATGGGACAAAGCTCTGGATTGTTGAAATTTGGTTTTACAATAACAGTCTGTATTTGGCTGTGCCTTTATTTTTTAATGTTATTGGCTACTGAAAGATTTTGTGCTGTGTTTGAATTTGATGTTCTTATGTTTACTTCAATTAGTAGTGCGTACTTTTGTAGCTTCATCATGTGCCTTTGCAGTGGATCTTAAGGACCTGCTTCTTTGACAAGTAGGGATATGTGGATTGGAATTTGCTTTCTTTTTTTTAGTTCACGGCTTCATTGACCCTTTACGAGTTCATGATTTTTTTGTGCCTTTTCCTTGTAAATGTATTTGTTTGATGGGTTTCTTATCTATGCATTTGTTCTTGGCCACATTGAATATAAACTGGTATTGTTGCTCATCTTTCGAGTCTCTTCCTCTTCAGTCATGGAAAACTAGCGATTTACCAACAGCAGTAAATGTACATGTTTATTTGTTTTGTGCTCATTGAAATTGCTTGCATTAGGAAAAGCAAGATGGGGAAAACGGGGAGGGGAAGACGAGTTGTTTGAGCCACCAAATATAGCTGGAGATGCAATATGTTGAGAATGAACGGCGTTAAGTTTAGCTAGCTAGTTGTGCTAATTTATTGACCACAGCAGTCGGAAAATTGGGCAGCTCCTATTCATACTCCTGTAAAGATTACTTTATACTTGACATTACCTGTTACCCGATTCATTGTTGCTGCCCCATTTGTGTTAATTTTAGGTGGAGGAAAAGGGATGTGTTGTTGACTGCGTTTCCTTTTGATGGGTTTGCAATTGTTAGTATACCAAAAGAAACAGGATTCATAACCCTCTTAGCAGAATTCATTTGCGTTAATGTCATTTTATTGTTTGTATTATAGCTACTTGGTTACTGGGTATAAGTTTGGTATGATTGCTCCTCTCTATGTTGGTCTACTTCTGCATGTGTCATGAAATTCTTTTTGACCGATATTTGTTTGTTGAGTGATGATGCAATCGATGCCCTTGTTTTTCTTCCACGCTGCAAGACAAATTCAGGCTATATGGAGCCATAAATATGCTCCGTTGGTACAGGCTTTTCTCCCAAAATTGTGCTCTTAATGACTATTTAAGATAGCAGTTGTGCTCTGCTAGTAAATTTGAGCATATGTTTTATTTGTGTTTATTCCATGAATGTATAGTCTAGTATTTTATACTCGAATGTTGAAGTTGATTTTGAAACCCTCACTGGTTCATTGCTATTTATTCAGTGATGCGATTCTTATATCCTCCACTGCAATCTGTTTTCTTGCGCATCATTCTGAACTCGAGTCTACTCATGCTGCTGCCGCCGTGCTTGTGTTTTGTGTCTATTTTACTGTCTTTCATAACACATGATTTTTTCATACAATTTTTTTTATGGGTATATTTAGTTTATATGTGTTATGATATGCATCTATATTTAGTTCTATATATTTTTCATACCTTAATTTATAAAAGTAATTATTTTTTAATAAAAAAAACATAATATATATTAGTCTCAATAATTCTTATTGATATTCAGTCTTAATAGATAATTAATCAAGGATATTTAGAACAATGCTTTGACGCCATATAAATTTTATAATTATAAGTTTGAAATGAAAATTTTTTAATCATAAAATATTAATTCATAAATTTTTTAATTCATAATATGTATCAGTTTCAACAACTCACATTTGTGTTAATTCATAAAATATTTATAACAACTTTATAATTTTTTTTATAAAGTATTTTTGTTTCAAGAACTCTATCTTTACTTTAGATTTATTAATCAAATATTAAATTAATTAAATATTTTATGAATATCAAAAATAAATAAAACCTTTATTAAGATTAAATATATTTACATGAATAAAATCAATATTATATATAACCAATCAATTAGCTATAAAGCATATATACTAACATCATTTTTTTAAGAGAGTTTTGTCTATATTTACCTCTCTACTTTTTTTAAGAATGAGAATTTTTTTAATTTTATTTATGTTGTCGACATCTTTGAAAGATATTTTACATATTTTAATCTTCGTAAAATATTTTCTTTCTCAGATTTTATATAATGATTTAATTGATGAAAAATACTTTGCTTTGATTTATTTTTTAAGAAGAAATAAATACAGTAAAACGTGTAAATATTTTACGTATAATAAATGCTTTTTTAATTAAGAGTTTGTTTTTATATTTAAAAAGTGTTTTTAAAATTTTTTATTTTTTATTTTTTATTTTTTTATAATTTATAATTTATTTTTTAAATAATTTTTTTTATAATTTTAAATTATTTTAATATGCTGATATTAAAAATAAAATTTAAAAATAAAAAAAAATATTTTAATATATATATATATGTTTTTTTAAAATACTCAGAACCAAATCCAGTCCGAAAATTTCTCTGATGTATATAGCCAAAGACAAAAAAAACATTAAGCCGGCCTACTTTAACTGTCCTGTCCTGTCCAAAAAGCCCCCAAAACTAAACAGATTTACAGATCCTGGACAGACCCAAAGCTACTATCATCACCAGATATTATAGACATTTTGATATTCGAGGACATGCGATGCGACTGTCACTCTTACTTCCTCCACACGCTGTTCTCTGTAACTCTCACAACCTTCCCCTCTCCTCTCTCCCACTACTCCACCGCACCATGGCAGCCTCCGCCACCACCAACGTCGAGCCCATAAGCCCATCAAACACGCGCGTGGGTTGGATCGGAACTGGTGTAATGGGCCGCTCCATGTGCGGCCATCTTATAAAAGCTGGTTACAAAGTCACCGTCTTCAACCGGACCCTTTCAAAGGCCCAACCCTTAATCGACATGGGAGCTCGCCTGGCTCAATCACCTCTCGCTGTCGCTTCCCAATCCGACGTCGTCTTCTCCATCGTCGGCTTTCCCTCCGACGTCCGCAGCGTCCTCCTTGATTCCACTTCCGGCGCCCTCCCAGGACTCCGCCCTGGCGGGGTCCTCGTCGACATGACCACATCTGAACCCTCCCTCGCCGCGGAGATTTCAGCAGCCGCCACTATAAAGGACTGCCACTCCGTTGACGCCCCCGTATCCGGAGGCGACCGGGGCGCCAAGAACGGTAGCCTCGCAATTTTCGCAGGAGGAGATAAAACAGTCATCGACAGGCTAAGTCCCCTATTTGCCCTCATGGGGAGGGTTAATTACATGGGTGCCACCGGGAAAGGTCAGTTCGCAAAATTGGCAAATCAAATAACGATAGCATCAACAATGGTTGGATTAGTAGAGGGAATTATTTATGCCCATAAAGCTGGATTAAATGTTGAATCTTATTTAAATGCAATCTCAACCGGGGCAGCAGGGTCAAAGTCACTTGATTTATATGGGAGTAGAATTTTAAAGAGGGATTTCGAAGCTGGATTTTATGTCAATCATTTTGTGAAAGATTTAGGGATTTGTTTGAAGGAGTGTCAAAATATGGGACTTGCTTTGCCAGGATTAGCTCTGGCCCAGCAGCTTTATTTGTCTCTTAAGGCTCATGGTGAAGGGAATTTAGGTACTCAAGCTCTTATTTTGGCTCTGGAGAGGCTTAATAATGTTTCTCTTGAGAATTTGGCTTCTTCCAATTCGGCTGCGAATTAGACCGGTAACATTATTGAGGTGTGAGGAATAATTGTAACTACTACGTAGTCTTTGTTATGAGTGTTTGGATTATGATGTTTTACAATGTGTTCTTTTGAAACTCTGCTACACTGTTATACTGGTTGGCATATGATGTTTGTAGAAATGTGTTTTTCGGGTTCTGTACTCCCCTGCTTTTACTAGGAAACTTGGCTTGGTGAAATGGCAGGTTTTGCTTAGAATTTTGCTATGTTTTATCATTCATGCCCTTAACAAGCTGTTATCTTGACGGATCAAGCTATTGTCTTGTGAGTTGATGGTTGAGGTGCCATAATTCCATGGTGTGACATAAAATCTTATCTAATAAGATTTCTCTGGAATTTCTCTTATTATTCACGATAGCAAGCTTATGAAAGAACCTGCCTGATTTTCGCTTGTTGCGTGTAGTCATTGGATATCATAACTAATACGGACTTGTTAAATTTCAATCATCTTATTGGAAAAGAGGTTTAATAGGAGAAATTTCTAGGATAATTCTATGTTTTTTTTCCAATGACCGTGCCTCACAGTTTTGGACGCAGAAATATTTGTGGTTGCCTCTATTACAAAGTGTCGTCTCAGACATCATTTGCATGAAACATGATTTTTGCTGGAAAGAAAAAAGGTTGTCTCAAACATCATGCAGGAACTGTTTGTGTTCACTGGTTTCCTACTGCATCAAACAGTACTGCTTCTAGATCGATTTTGAATAACTCATAGGTCTTCGAAGAAAATGATGATCTTTTCTCGTGCATAAATGTTGCAGTATACTCTCTTGAAGAGTCCGTCAGATGTCTTTCTGTATGGTTTTCTTCTCTGAGTAAAGCTTTATTAGTCATCTAATAACCTGCTGTTCAAAGTTAGTTTCTCAGCCGCCTTCAAAGCACGCTAAATGGTTATTCTCTTTTCTTCTTGAAGAGTCCCCCCTAACTCTCGAGTCCACTCTCTCTCTCGAGTCTCCTAGCTGAGTAGGAATGCCATCTCTCGCAGAGAGGAAAATGGTCGGGTCCCAGGACTGGGACCCAATGATGCTTGAGTTAGTATTAAGGAATGATTGGGACCCTATGATGCTTGAGTTAGTGTTAAGGAACGATTGAAAGAAAGCAGTTGGAGTTAGTGATATTTGAAAGAAATCTGGTCGTTAATATGTTTGTTTGGCAGTGATTGATCAAGGTGTTGTGTAGGTCTTAAAGCATTGGAATAGCATGCAAGGATTGACTTCCTGTTGCTCACTTCCTGTTGCTCAAACTGTAGGCACCAGGTTTAAGGGACCTGCCACTCTGGGCTCACCCGGGGATTCTAGGTATCCAGATGAATTAGCACGTTGGACAAAATCATTCAGAGAATCCGCTTCGGAGTCTCAAGTCAGTTTGCTGAGACTGTTGGGTTGGCACAAAATTCCACCGCACTTCACCCTCTGTAAGAACAACGATAAATGCCTGGTGGAAATGAGAAGAGAGGACGGCTCATAGCCTCACTCATGTCCTCAGAGGAGAAAACAAGATAAAAGTGGCACTTTTCTGGATAATGTCCTAGGTATAATGCTAACAGGGTGTCATATTTTGCTCAGTGTTGACCACAAAATGCCTTAACTATAAAATTGACCTTGTCTTTATGGTAGACAAATCATAAACTGAAACTACACCAGTTCTTATGGGTTTTTCTTTTGGTTGAATGCTACACGTTTTATATTTTGCTCATAATTTCTTTCTTTTTTGTGGGCTTTCTTGTTAATCAGCTTCTGAAGGCCTGGTTATTTGAAGTTGCTAAAGAGGCTTGATTTCCACCAATTAGGATCTCACAATTTGGTCCTTCACTTCTATCCTAGAACTGGAACCTTGCTATGGTGATCCAAATCAATCTATAGATTAGCGGATCATCGATGAAAGTCACTGCGATCATGGATCAAATTCCTGATTCTGCCTTTTTATGGATCTTGAGATTGGACTGTCTCTAACTATTAGTTGGACAAAATTCTCGGTTCTGCAATTTTATGGATTCTGGCCCTAGCCAGTTGGTCTTTTTTATTTGTAGCGGACTTCCAGGATTTTCTTTTCTTTTTATTATCTGACATAAAATTCCAGCTCGGTTCGCTTTCTCCTTTTGAGTGTGGAAAATACAGAAATTATCTAACAACCAAGTGGGAAAGAATTTGTGGTTCAGGACCTCAGGTAAAGTCAAGTCAAGTCAACCGCGTCTGTCTAGATTGTCTTCTTGTGTTGTGTCCCACTGCCCTCACTTTCTAAAATGTTTCACGTCTAACACACACTTCTGCAGGGTAAAACTCGTGCAGGGATGGTGCCTTTGGTTATGTTAAACGGTATCTTGTACAAGGGCTGCTAACAATCTATCTAGTGGGCTGGCATTGATTATATAATCTGTATCTCATGATTTTGCGCACTAAATTTGTTTATTATAATGTGATTGTCGAAGAAGGTTATGCAGATCTTACTGCATTAAAAAATAGTACGATGGTCATATAACTCAGGCGATGTATAATCTGGAATTTTTGCTTCAGGGACTCAGCTTCATCCTGCCTCCAGGAAGCTGCCTGCGGGAATGGTGCAGCTCATCCCTTGTAGTCTCTTCCTGGTTCATGTTGATAGTTTTACCGTTTGGATTACGTTTAGTTGATTGTTACGTTGTTTGATAGCTGGTTTCTTTGTCCCCAGAAAACCTGTCATGCATGGTGAGGATCGTCTTCATCGGGGCAAATTTTTGGAGTGTGCAGAGGGATGTCCCCTCATGTGGGTTAAACTTATGGTGATCATCCATTCAGAATGAGCTATCACTTGACTACAATGCTTGTAGAATTATGGTTGTGGAAAATTGTAGTGCCCGTCATATCTGATTATAATTGATCTGAACTCCTCTTTTTTTAAATATTAAAGCGACATCGATATTATTGTATGGTTCTAAGCTTCCGCGGACCAAAGCGGAGACTAGACTATACTTTTCCCAATGGAGATATATGGTGAATGAGCAATCATTGGATGCTTTGTTTTAGAATTCCTGACTGAAGAGCCTAAATTCAATAATGTATAAATATTATAGAAACTTCATTATTGGGAGAAAATTTCAACAACACGTGCTAATGTTTTTAGGGTGGGGCATATGTTTTTTCACCATATTATTTTAGATGAAGGCGAAAAAAGCTCTAGGTAAGAAAACCCTTTCAAATGAAGGATGAAATAGTGACCTTCTGTGACTCTCTGAGTCTTTATTCTTAAATAGTTGAAAGTTGCAAGTGACAATTACATTGTCATCCTGTCATTGCATAAACACATCCCTATGGTTTCAAGGTTTTATAAATAAATACATCCATAATGGAGCTTAAAAACTATATCTTCTTCCTAATCAAGTTTTTCTCTGTAAACATGCACAACGTATCCTCTTAACACGCTTTTCCTTTACCATCATTAGTGATTACTTAAGTGTCGAAGGATCTTCTAAACCTATAAAAAGGAGGCAGTGACACATTTTAGAGAGAGCTTTCTCTCTATCCATTTTTGTCTTCTATTTTCTATTTTTATATATTATACATTATATTCTTTAATGTATTTAGTCTCATTCATTTTCCACTACCTTGGCAAAATAAACCATATTGAATGAGTAAATAAATTATGTAGGATAAATCTTATCAGAAAAGTTGTTAAAAAAACAAAGAAAAAGATACTAGAAAATAAGCTAACAACTAAGTATCCATCATCAACTAGAAGACAAGAAATAAAGAATATGGATGATACTCCAAAGTTGTATTGAATACCATTCAAGTGAAAGGCAAGAGCAACAATATGTTTATTGATCCAAACTTTAAAATATAGCTAAATCAACATAAAAATAAAAAGTAATACTTGTAGAAATCATAGTAGTCTTCCGTCCAATATCTATTTAGTCTCATTTCTTTTCCACTACCTTGACAAAATAAACCACATCGAATGAGTGAAAAAATTATGCAAGATAAATCTTATTAGACAAGTTATTAAAAGAACAAAAAAGAAGATACTAGAAAATAAGCTCACAACCAAATATCCACCATCAATTAGTAGGCATGAAATAAAGAATAGGGACGATACTCCAAAATTATACCGAATACCATTTAAGTGAAAGGCAAGAGCAACAATATGTTTATTGATCCAAACTTTAAAATATAGCTCAATCAATACAGAAATGAAAAGTAATACTTGTAGAAATTATACTAGTCTTCCATCCAATGTCTATTTAGTCTTATTTATTTTCCACTGTCTTGACAAAATAAACCACATCGAATGAGTAAAAAATTTATGCAGGATAAATCTTATCAGACAAGTTGTTAAAAGAACAAAGAAGAAGTTATTAGAAAATAAGCTCATAACCAAGTGTCCATCTTCAATTAATAGGAAAGAAAGAATAGGGACGGTACTCCAAAGTTGTACCGAATACCATTCAAGTGAAATGCAAAAGCAACAACATGTTATTGATCCAAACTTTAAGATATGACTCAATTTGTACCAAATACCTCTTAACACATGAACGCCATATTTTCTTTAAATAAGCAAATCTAATTAGTCAGTTTCTTAAAAGGCTCCATCTGTTAGATATCCTGTATATCAGTATATGGCCACCAAGTTTACTAACCAATGGAAGTTATTTGGTTAAATGCTGAGGTATACAAAGCACATGCCAAGCAACAAAAGACATGCTTATCTAACAAATATGATTACAGTCAGGATTGTCTTACTTTAGTAAGTATATTTTCTCTCTTAGCTCAATATGTATACCAAAAACCTTAGAGGTCCATTCCATCTGTTTAGAAACATAATTTAGGATCCTCATATGTAAATTCTTCTCTTACTTGGTGTGCATACCAAAAACCTCAAGCGTATACTCTTTTTATCTAGTAGCCCATCCTAGGATCCTGAAACATACATTCCCTATGTACTTTGCATACACACCAAGAACCTCAAGTGTCTACTCTATTTTTCCAGTCCTCTAACCTAGGAACCTTATGCATATATTATTTGCTTACCTGACCATTTAAACAAGGAATCTCTAGTGTTCATTGAAAAATGATTATTTGAGAACCACATTCTTCCAAAAACCTTATTCCTTTAGGAGTCTAGTTCCTCTAGGAACCAATAGCCATATTCTTTTGGGATCCATGTTCCTTTAGGAACCACATTCCTCTAAAAGTCATATTTCTTGTGAAATTTCTTTCCTTTAGAAATCATATTCCTTCAAACTTAAGAAAACACCTTGCTTAGAAATAAAGGCATCCAACTCTTATAGTTAATAAAAAAAACACCTTGTCGAGATATAAAGGTTGTATCTTTTAAGGTATAATAAACCACCTTGTCCAAGTATAAAAGGACTTGTCTTGCCTAGTTATAAAGGTATATATTTGCCCAGGTATAAAAGCATCTGAATTTTCTAGTTATTGGGAAAACACCTTACCCAAATATAAGGTCATATTTCTTTGAGCTTAATGATCCAGCTTGCCCAAGTATAAAGGAACTCACCTTGCCCAACCTCTCTTTGGCAAAGTCTTCTCTATGATCACATGTCCCTCTTTAAAGAGACTTGGTAATGTATCCTTTTTTTATGGATCGATCACGCATACGCTCTTTATATGACCTAGTAGCGTGCCTATTCTTAACAAGGCTTTATCTTGCATTCTTCCTTAGTGGACTAACTGCCCACGTAGTTGGGTTTGTTTTCCATCCCTTATTGATAAACTAGTAATATGTTCCCTTAGACTAACCTTATGTCCCCTCTCTTGATGGAATAACCAAACATCTCCATCTATTAGACTAATCTTATATGCCTCTTACTAAGCTAACCTCTCTTTCCCATATAGAACTGGTTATGCATCCTTCTTTAATGGACTAGCCATACATTCTTTAATGGATGTTATACTCATAACCATTAATTATCACCTATAAGCTTTAGTGTACCTAGTTGAACAAGTAGTACACCTTTACTAGATGAAAAAAAATATATTGAACACATATGTTCTTAAAAGTCAATAATATGTGCCATTAATGCTATCACATATCCAAAAAATATGGCATCCTTTAACTTGATAGTATGATTGTTCTAACAAAAGGCAAATCATATACTTTAGGACTAGTTTTACAATAGCCTTATTTATCTTTCAAGATTTTGTTGCACAACAAACCCAAATAGGCTCAAGTATAAAAGGACTTGGGTCCTAGAAGGACTTCTCTTTATTATTTAGGTCTTTCCCTGCATAAGAGTCTCAATTTATTTATAATTACAATCCATATTAGCTTAAAAAAAGTATATTTTTATAATTACAATCCATTTTAGCCTAAAAGGAGCACATTTTAAAAAATATTTTTCTATAATCACATCACCGAGTATATAGGCAATGCGCTATCATAGGTGTATAGTTACAACATATATAGGAATAAAGGCACCACTCTACCTAATATAAAATTTTAGTGTCATTTTGGATAACTTTTTAGACATCTTGAGAAGCACCTTGATTGATCATTCAACTTGGAATATGTAGCATCTATATTTTCCGATCGATTTATATACTCAGAATTGCATGTCACTCTCCAAAGTCGTAGCCCATTCAAGTAACTCTTCAAACAAGATGGCTAGACAATTTAAACTTGATGAGTCATATATTTAAAGCCTAGGTTTGTTCAAATTACATCATATATGAAATCTCAAACTAAGTAAACCTCACTTTAAGATAAGGGGTAATTGATGAGGGATAAAATTCAGGTTCTATAAAACCCACAAGATTGGACTTGAGATGTCTACATTATCCAACAAGACAAATACCCTTAGATATAAGGCTAGCAAACATTTCATGAAGACTGAATCATAGACAAGGCTTGTACACCTAGACCCGGATGCATAACCTCCGGGTCGAACATGGTCTACTCAACACCAACCTTAGAGAAAAACTTATATGTATTAAATGAAAGCATGCTTATTGTCCAAATGTCCCTTAAATATTGATCTCATTATTGTCATCAATAATACATAATCCATAAAACTTAAAAAAAGAACAACCTTTGTAACATTTTGTTGTCACTTTAGGCATGTCCTTAACTAGTCCAAAGTTGTAGGTGACAAGTAGACTATCCTACTCTTGCATGGACACACCCACATGGGTTCACGATTGTATAAACAATTTTGAACTCTAAGGTAAAGGATCTTCTCTTTCATAAAAAAAACTCAATCTTTTTTCATTTTAAACTTTGCTTTGCAAATACATACAGCATAACCTCCTAATGCTCTTTTCCACCATCATCAAAGCCTTCCAATGCTCTTTTCCTCCATCATTAATGCTAATTTAAGTATCAAAAGATCTTTTAAACCCATAAAAGAAGACATTGACACATTTTAGAGAGATCTTTCTCTCTATCCTTTTCTTTCTTCTAGTATAACTATTAGAGGTGTTTAAAAAACCCGACCAACCAAGAAAAACAAAAAAAAGATTAATTGAAAAAACCAAACCAAGAAAAAAAATATAATTTAAAACAAGAAAACCATTCGATTCGGGCTAGTTTTGATTTTAAAAAGCTGAAATTGAGTGAGCTGGTTCAACCAAAATAAACACCTAATCCTAAATCACTATGGAAGTCGCCTCCCTTCCCCTCCCTCCCTCCCTCCCCCTATCCGTTCCCCCACCCCCTCTCTTTCTCCCTCGTATATGTATTTTTTACTGGGCATAATTTGATTGCAGTCCGAGAGACTTCCCTATCATAAAACCTTAAGAAACCTGAACTGAGAAATTTGAAAAGCAAGCAAGAAAGAAATAAAAAAGATGTTGTTTAATGTAGGAGGGGAGGTCATGGGATACGTCTCACCTTCTTTAAGATGGCTGCTGCTACTCAACAACTCACATGTCCTCATCTCTTGTTTTCTGCATAATTGTTTGCCCACTTAATTTTTCAAGTTTTTAAGGATGGGAAGATGATATTTTTATGACTTATATGGGATATTTGTTTGGGTTTCTCTTAATTCTCTCATTTTAATTTGAATTTGGTAAATTCAATTGTTAAAAATTTTGGGCAGTAGATGTAGCTACCATTTTGATCCTTAACCTAGAAGTGGTGGGTGAAGATGGTTCCATGCACTCCATCTTGCTATGAGTTTTTCCTTTGCTTGACTCCGTTCCTTGTCAAAAGGAAGGGTCATAAAGATTGTTGAAGATATTGATAACAATGTTGTTATTACTAGTAGAGTTATATTGGATCCACTTAATTAATATTTTTTGCTGCATGCGTTGGTTCTTTTAGTAGTGTTTGTTGAAACTTGAAACTTGATGGGCAGAGATACGTTTTCGTTGCTTCATCCAGGGTCAATTATTTTTCCTTCTGACTATACTTTTCCCAATGGTGAATGAGCAATCATTGAATGCTTTGTTTTAAAATTCCTGATTGAAGATTCAATTCTGTGGTTGTTGACTGGTAATAGGAAGGAAGACTGAAGGAAGTAAATCTAGATGCCCGAAATCTGAGCATCATAACAGAGTTCAAACCAGAACAACAAACTCAAACCCTCCGAAATGTCGGAAATAACCCCCATTGTCCTCTTAATTCACTTCCTCACCCTCTTCCTTTTCCTTCATGCAAACTCCCAATTTCATGATCAAGCCGTTCTACTAAGACTGAAACAACACTGGCAAAATCCGTTGTCTCTCGAGCAATGGACCCCATCAAACTCCTCTCATTGCACTTGGCCTGGAGTAGTCTGCACTGATAACTACATCACTCAACTCATCCTTGATAACAAGAACATCTCTGGAACTATCCCACCCTTTCTTTCAGACCTTAAGAACCTCACATTTCTCAACTTTTCTAATAACAATATTATTGGAAAGTTCCCTGTGGCTGTACATAACTTGTCCAAGTTGGAGATCTTAGACCTCTCTCAGAACTATATTGTTGGCACAATTCCTGATGATATTGACTGTTTGGCTCGCCTCTCGTACCTCAACCTCTGTGTTAATAACTTCACTGGCAGCATTCCAGCTGCCATTGGGCGGATACCAGAGCTAAGAACTCTTTATCTTCATGATAATCTGTTCGATGGTACTTTCCCTCCAGAAATCGGAAACTTGTCCAAACTTGAAGAGTTATATATGGCTCACAATGGCTTTTCTCCATCAAGGTTGCATTCCAGTTTCACCCAGCTGAAGAAACTGAAGATGTTGTGGATTTCCGGAGCGAATTTGATTGGCGAGATTCCACAAATGATTGGAGAAATGGTGGCATTGGAGCACTTGGATTTATCCTCTAATAAACTAACTGGGAATATTCCTGGCAGTTTGTTCATGTTGATGAATTTGAGAGTGCTATGGCTTTACAAGAACAAATTATCTGGGGAAATTCCTCGGGTTGTTGAAGCTTTGAATTTGACTTCCGTCGATCTTTCGGAGAACAATCTGACTGGTACAATACCTGTTGATTTTGGGAAGCTCGACAAATTATCAGGTTTGAGTTTGTTCTCCAATCAGTTATCTGGTGAGATCCCAGAAGGCATTGGTCGTCTTCCGGCATTGAAAGATTTTAAGTTGTTTAGCAACAATTTATCAGGGTCAATCCCTCCAGATCTTGGGCGATACTCAGCCCTTGAACGCTTCGAGGTTTGTTCCAATAGGCTTACTGGGAACCTGCCTGAATATTTATGCCATGGAGGGAGCTTAAGAGGCGTGGTAGCTTTTGATAATAAGCTCGGTGGAGAGTTGCCAAAATCACTTGAGAATTGCAGTAGTTTGCTAGCAGTAAGCATTTCAAATAACGCATTTTTTGGCAATATTCCTGTTGGTTTATGGACAGCTTTAAATTTGCAACAACTGAAGATAAGTGATAATTTGTTCACTGGAGAGCTTCCTAATGAAGTGTCAACTAGTCTTTCACGGCTCGAGATAAGTAACAACAAGTTCACTGGTAGTATTTCCATTGAAGGAAATTCTTGGAGGAAACTGGAGGTCTTCAATGCGAGCAATAACCAATTTACTGGCACCATCCCTCTTGAATTAACTGCTCTTCCTAATATGACGGTTCTTTTACTTGATAAGAACCAGCTTACCGGAGCACTTCCATCTGACATCATCTCATTGAAATCTTTAACTACTCTAAACCTCAGTCAAAATCAACTTTCTGGACATATTCCTGAAAAGTTTGGTTTCCTACCTGACCTGGCCAAACTGGACTTATCAGATAATCAATTTTCTGGTAAAATTCCACCACAACTTGGTTCTCTGAGCCTTGTTTTTCTCAATCTCTCTTCCAATAATCTCATGGGGCAAATCCCCACTGAGTTTGAAAATGTTGCTTATGCCACTAGTTTCTTGAACAATCCTGGTCTTTGTACAAGAAGGTCATCCCTACACCTTAAGGTTTGCAATTCCAGACCTCAAAAATCAAGCAAAACTTCAACCCAATTCCTAGCCTTGATATTAAGTACTTTGTTTGCAGCCTTTCTGTTAGCGTTGTTATTTGCATTCATCATGATCAGAGTTCACTGGAAGAGAAACCATAGATTGGATTCAGAATGGAAATTCATCAACTTCCATAAGTTGAATTTTACTGAATCAAACATAGTTTCAGGATTGAAAGAAAGCAACCTGATAGGAAGTGGTGGATCAGGGAAAGTATATCGTGTTGGTGCAAATGGATTTGGTGATGTAGCTGTGAAAAGAATCTCGAATAACAGAAATTCAGACCAGAAACTTGAGAAGGAGTTCCTTGCAGAAATTGAGATACTGGGTACCATAAGGCATTTGAATATAGTGAAGTTGCTTTGTTGTATTTCCAATGATAACTCGAAACTTCTTGTTTACGAGTATATGGAGAAGCGTAGTCTTGATCAATGGCTGCATTCAGAGAGAAAGGCAAAAGGAGCATCAGCTTCAGTGAATCATGTTGCTTTGGACTGGTCCAAGAGGCTGCAGATTGCAGTGGGAGCTGCCCAGGGTCTGTGCTACATGCACCATGACTGTTCTCCTCCCATAGTACACCGAGATGTCAAGTCAAGCAATATACTGTTGGATTCTGAGTTCAACGCAAAAATCGCTGATTTTGGTTTAGCAAGGATGCTTGTTAGGCAGGGAGAACTTGCTACTGTGTCTGCTGTGGCTGGTTCTTTGGGTTACATAGCTCCAGGTAATAAGAGAAAACGTCACCATTTTTGTGCATTTTTTCCTTTCCCTCCTTTTCCACTACCAAAGAGTTTCATCTAAGTTCGTTATATTTTATAACTTGAACTGCAGAGTATGCTCGAACAGTTAGAGTGAATGAGAAGATTGATGTTTATAGCTTTGGAGTTGTCCTTCTTGAACTAACGACAGGGAAAGCAGCTAATTATGGTGACGAGGATACGTGCCTTGCCGAATGGGCATGGCGTCACATGCAAGAAGGAAAACCTATAGTCGATGTGTTAGATGAGGAGATAAAGGAGCCTTGTTACGTGGATGAGATGAGAGATGTTTTCAAACTAGGGGTGTTTTGTACCAGCATGTTGCCTTCTGAAAGGCCTAACATGAAGGAGGTTGTGCAGATCTTACTTGGCAGGAACCGTCGATGGGTCTGTGGAAGGAAGAATATGAGACGTGCATGAGGACGAGAGGTTGTCGGAGAGTGATGGCATCCAGTATTAAAGACTTAAAAGAATAATAATATCCAACTCTGGAGTTCAGATTGTAAAATATCAGTCGTTATGCATAATAATATAATGAACTAGTCTACAATGGTGGAACCTTCTAAATCTCTGGAGGAGGGAATCCGCACCTGTAACGTTGTGGCTTTGTATGTATGATTTTTATTTGATTTGATAATGATTAGCATAGCATTAGGTGTCCCCTCTCTGTTAGTTGCTCAAAGATTTACATAAAAAAATAGATTTCTCCCACAAAACATAGCTGGGAATGGTCACTTTTTAACTAATGGTTAAAAAAAAAAAACAATGCAATTGGCTCCTCAGGTTCCATGACCCTAGAGGCCCTATGGTTTTGATTCTTATAAAAACACCTTTACACTTTTAATTTGGGTAATTTAGGTCTTATAAGTTGATTTGTTAGACAATATAAGTCACTTCCTCTTTGGTTGAATTGAGTTTTTACTAGATTGGCCGCCAACGTGTTGTCGCAGGCTATTTTTGAAACTGCATGTGAATTTTAAAAAAAAACACTTTATACGCATACAATCAAGAACTGATAGCATTAAAAGGTATATGATTTGGCTTTCAAGCAACATATAAGTAACATGTAAAAAACTTACTTAAACTGTCTCGAATTTCATATAAGAATTGAATTGTAAAATGTAAAAGGACATCAATCTAACATAGATATTGTTTGAGTAACTCAAAACAAAAAGTGGCATGATGAATAAAAAAAGTATGGAAGTCCAAGTGTTGAGTGAGAAGTAAAATCCTAGCAACTGTTAGCAAGTAAAAAGTAACAAATGCTTGTTAACTCCCTGTTACTACAAGGACTTGAATAGCTTAGTTAAATGTCTGGAAAAACATTTTATATATCCATTTGTGTTTGGATCTAATGTATAAAATGAGTATGGTAGATACCTCAAACACTCACCGGAGAAGGTAAATGTTTTCCCTAATAGAAAGCAACCTAAGAGCACCTAAGGTTATGTTTAATAAATTTCTTTGTCAAAATAAATTTGTAATAGAAAAACACATAAAATTTATAATAAAAATCGACACACATGTAAAATTTATTGAACAATAATTATATATAAAAAAACAATGCAAAGCTGCATAGATGAAGAATCTTATAAAAATTCAATATTAAAAATAAATCTAATCTACATGAAATTAAAAAAAAAACCACAGATGAATAATACTTGCCTAAACATAAGCAAAATTTATTTGAAAACATATACACAAATAATGCATTATTTTTTAAAAAACTGAAAAAACAAATATATATATAAAGAAACAAGTTAGGCGTTTGCGGGCCTAGTAAGCAAGGCACTTGAGTCCGGAAAACATGCCGACCCATGTTTAATTGTGTCTGGCAAACATGTCAGACCCACTTTACTTTCCACTTGGCTAACCACCACGTCCACACACTTTGGACTTTGCGCCGGCCAAATCCAGGTGCCTTGGATCTAGCAAACATGCCACACCCATATTTACTTAGGTTTAAAACATGTCTGGCCCACTTATATTTGGGTTTGACAAATGAGTCTGACCCACGTTTACTTGGGTCTGGCAAACATACCTGACCTATTTTTACTATGGTCTAAAAATCATACCTGACTTGCGTTTACTTGGGTTTGCTAAACTTGTTAGATCCACGTTACTTTGGATGTAGTTGACCGCCAGGTCCACACACTTTGGATGTGGCAGGCACTAAGTCTAGGTGTCTTAGATTTGACAAACTTGCATGACTTGCGTTGCTTGGGTATGACAATCACGCCTGACGACCCACGTTTACTTGGGTTTGACAATCATACCACACCCACGTTGCTTTGGACGTGGCTGACTGCCAGGTCCATGCACTTTGGATGTGGTTGGCGCCAAGTTCAGGCGCCTTGGGTCTAGCAAACATGCCAAACCCATTTCTTATTTCGTCCTTATGCTTTTTATAGAAGTTTTGTTCTCTTTTTCAATTTTGTCATTCAATTATAATTTCTTATATGTTTTGTTTTTCATTTTAGTTCTCATTCTTTTAGTTCCAGTCCTCCTAAATCCGTCTTTATTTTTTGTTGATGTTTCAGAATCCATCGTCTTTGTTTTGATTTTTGATTTTAGTCCTTTTTTTTTTAGTTTATTTGTTTACAATTTAGCCCTTCAATTCTAATTTGTGTATGTTATATTTTTTTTAATTTAGTCCTACTTTTGATTTCTTTTTCTTTTCCCTTGGCTTTTTTTTTTCAAAGTTCTTATAGTTTTTAATTTTGCCCTTCAAATTAAATTTATGGTTTTTTTAATAGTAATAATATTTTTTCAAATTTATTAATAATTATATTAATAATATTAATACTACTACTAATAATAATAATAATAATAGTAATAATAATAATATAGTAATATTTAATAGTAATTGTGATTGTGATAACAGTACTGCTATTCTGGTTCGTCCTTTTGTGTTGTTTTCTTGTTCTCTCTGCGTGTTTATTTCCTGGGTTTTCCTCTCTCTACTGGTTTTTTTCGTGTTTTCTCCTCTAGTTTTTCTGCTCGTCCGTCCTCTGTCTCTGGTCTTTTGTTTTTGTGTTCTAGTCTCTCTGTTTTCGTTTGCCTACTGTGTTTGTGTTTTGAAGAACAAGGCGAAGCTGGGGTGCGCTGACTTTTTGTTCTCTTCCCCTGTTTCTGTCTCGTTTGCTTCTCCAGTCGTCCCCTATGTTCTCTGTTTCATTTTTTTTCTCTTCGTTCCTGTCTTTTTTTTTCGCACCCCTCTGTTCGTCTTTTTCTGGCCTTTTATAAGGCCAGAAAGAGTAAATGAAGTCGTTAACTTTTAATCGATCTGGAAACGGAATCGTGGGTAGGAGACTTGGTCCACTTTTGGTGCCATTTCTTCTTGAATCGGTCTCAGGAAGGTGATGAACAGTAGAAACGACGCCGATTTTTTTTTTTTATTAAAATGGCCATCTTCAATTTACCCCCTGAACTTCTAAAATTTAACAACTGGGTCCCTGATTTCATTAATTAAACAATTTCAAGTTCAATTAAGTCCCTAAACTTCCAATTCTTCTAATGTTTGACCAAATTAACCCCTAAATTTATAATTCAATTCTCCAACTTTAATTTTGTGTTATCTTAAACCAATTCTCAAATATTTTTTATTCATTCATTTTTTTATCTTATTATTTATTATTATTTAATTTTTTTTTTCAAAAATTAGATTATAACATGTTTAATTAATATTTGGGGTATAGGTTTTATAATGTAATGCATACTCCTGATATTAAATTAAATGAATTAATAGCAATAAACATTAAGAATTAACTGTATACTTTATTTTTTGAGAGTATAAAATTACACTATAAAAAATACCATCAGGTATTAAAGATACAAAGAGTATAATAAACATGATGCTAAAATTTGAGCCATAGAACGATTATGATTTAACCCGATAAAGTATAAATTTCCTCACATAGGAAGATCTATCTTGAAACTTAGATAGACCAAGAGATAGAAACATTACCTAGAAAAATAATCAATCAACAATGCAGCTTACCATAATTAGGGTGTACTGGGGGTGATGCATTTTCTCTTTGCACAACCAGTCTCCTTACCCAGTCTCTAACAAACTATTAAGTTTTCTAGTGACCATGATAGTAAGTAGTGACTCCTTTAAAATCATAACTTTATGATTAAACCAAAACCCCCTTTAGTTCTAGGATGTAGATCCACCATTTGACGCTGTGCACAACACGACATGATGGCGACTCCACAGATTTGTCTGGTTGGACTGAGCTTTGCCTGTTTGATTGTTTGTTTGTTGGTCTGTGCAATTTAATTTTAGCATGGATTTTTTTTACATACTGCTCATGTATAAGTACATTGGATATGGATTAATGCCTTTGTGCATTTTAATAAACTCAATTCTAGGTTAGGTGGGGAGTGATAGTTTGCCTTATGACTTTCAGTCAAGATTCAGATTCATGAAATATCCAATTGTAAGCTAAGTGTTTACTTGGTAATGACGGTTACATTATGCCTCAACCATTTCTTGTAAACCCCTACATTACCTTCATAAAAGGTTGACACTAGGTAGATCATAAACCCTTTTAAGACCATGTAGTAAGCCTACCCCTCATGTAGTGGCTTAAAATCTACTTTTAGGATATGAAATCTCTAATAATTCATTTTAGATCAAGGCATACTTGATAAATAATCCTAAACTCCACAGGATTTTCTGAGCTAAGACCATGATTTTTTCTGAATACAAACAAAAATCTGAGATGATGTAACTAGCTGGGGGGAATTATAATTAGATGAAGGCTATAAAAGAACACTACAGGAACTTCAAGAATCTATGGTAAGAAGTAAAGACAGATGGATGGAACAAGAGAATAAGACTTATTAAATCAGTTTGAAAATTGACGTATTGACAAACCTAATCCAATCCCTTCTAGCTAATTAGATGGTTGAGAGGGAAGTTGGAGCCAATTTCAAAGGAATCTTGACTAATCCATCAATAGGAATGTCTTGGCATGCACAACATCGAACAGAGGATCTTCCTCCTAGATCGATGGGATTTTGAATGTGTTGGAATTAAACATGAAATTATAATTCAAAGGGTTGAGGAGTCATTACCTAGTATTATAGTCACTAGAAAACCTACTGATCTACAAAAGCCTAGGTAAATGGACTAGTTTTGCATGGGAAAAAGGCATCACCCCTAGTGCACTGTACCTATAGTAAGTTACATTATTGATTGATTGTTTTTTTCTAAGTCATGTTTCTATTTGTTGGTCTATCTAATGTTCAAGAAAGGTCCTACTCAGTAAAAAGGCCCCTATCTTAGAGTTTTAAAGTACATCATCCTCAATAAAGACGTCTCTATCTTTAGAGGTTTAAGATATATATATCCCTCTTAGTAAGGAAGTCTCTACTTATCAAACAAAAACCTAACAATTCTAAGGTCTTAAATTTTAATGGTGTATTTATTTCTATTTTGTATCTTTAATACCTAGGGATATACTTTACAGTGTAATTTTATACCCCCAAATATTAAAGTCAACAATTAATTCCTAACATTTTATTTTTACCAATTTATTTAATTTAATATCGGAAATATGCATTATATTGTAAAATTCATAACCCAAATATTAATTGTGAAAATTGATTTTTGTGGTTTCATTTTTTAAATTTTGGCCAAATCCTTATGAATTTAATAAAATGGTTATTAAATCCAATATGCATGCATGCATGCAAAAAAAACTATTTTTTATGATTTTTTAGTATGCTAAATTATGCAAATATGATTTATTTTTTAGAAACTTGGCCATATTCAATTTGAAATAAAGTTGTATTTTTTTAAGAGAGATTTTTGTTGTTTTTTTTAAAGAACGAAACAAGTTTATTCAATACTGGAAATGCGCTTAGCATGTAGGTCACAATTTCAAATATTAAATATGAGACGATAAAAATAAATGTGGGGAACCCAAAACTTATTGCAAAATAGTCCATTGAAAAGTCCAAAATTAAATTGAAAAGATAAGGTTATGTTTGACAAACCATAAAAAATAAAAAAAATAAGGCTGCTAAAGATTCGTTAGGGCATGTTTGCTAAACACGCTATAACGACCAAAAGATGCATTTTATTCTTGTAAACCTAAATAGTTTTGGATAGTTTTTGCATCTCTTTTAAACCAAAACTATTAGGATTAATTTTGGTATTATGATGTGTAATCAAAGCTAATTATTGATGGAATTTATTCTTGTATTAATCGAAATTAATTCTTATAAGTTTTGGTTCCAAAACTCATAATAAAAAAGGTGTTGTGAGAAGAGTTTTTTGCATATTTTTTCTAGATCTCTCATACTCTTCACCACCTCACTCTTTAGTGTTTTCTTTCATGTTTTAAGCTTTATTTTCTTCCAGGTTTAGAGTTTAGGTTCGGTCTTGTTGAGAGATTCTTGAGTTATATATATATATTTTTAATTTATTGACCTTGTTTAGAAGTGAATTTAAACAAGGTAATGTTGTTGAAGTCTTGTAAGACTTATTACAGACAATCATTTGCATCAAGTGAAGAGTAATAAAGTTTTAAAATAAAAAATTCATTATAAAGTGTTTTAACAAGTAAATATTCTTTTTTGGTTTGATTAATTGAATATATTAGTATGTATGTTATGATTGTATTTCAATCTTTTTATACCTATTTGAATATATGTTTAATGTACATGCTAAGATCTTTATATGTTTTATGTTCATTTACAAGTTTGACATGGCATGCGTATATATATTTCACATATTTCTTATGTTTTCTAGTTTTAATTTGAATATCTAATTTAATTAGAATACTTATGTTATGATAAACTAAATAATTCATGCTTACTTATAGTTTTAAGAAGAATAAATACTAAATTTTCCTTGAACATCTAATTTATTTAGAAAACTCTTGTTATAAACTAAACTTGCTCACTAATCTAGTCTAATATGTTATATTGTACATGAACTTCTAATACCACTAATCTGCCTCCATTAATTGTGTTATTTAAGATTTAACTAACATATATTATTCCCCCCTCATATGAGCCTAAATGGCTTAATTGATGCTGTTCATTAAATAATTTTATATGATAGAGCTAATTACTATCAATTTTTTTTATATTCAAATTTCTTCATTATTTTGATTGATGAATAAAAAATTATCTATTTTATAAATATTGCATACTAAATAAATATAATATAAGTTTCATAGAAACTATTTTGCGTATTAGATTGAGATAGATTGTTTGATTAATAACCTTATAATAATATTTTTATTTTCAACTATCTAAATAAATAGATAAAAAACAATCATTACATTTCTTGGTTATTGAGATTCTTACAAATATTCCAGAGAAAAAAAAACTAATTGTTTTTTTTTAATTAAACTTTTGAATATATTTAAGGAACTAAAAACTCAAAATGCTCAAATAACAAAATTCAAAAATTCTAAGCCACTAAAGTTCTCTAAAAATTATTTTTGTAAGAAATTACTTTTGGAGATGTTAAACAAATAATAAGATTACAAAACAACACAAATATTGAAATCCAAAGAAATTGTAAGCAAATAAAAACAATTCTAATATTGGCAGCCATTAAATTCTATTTTTTAAAAAATCCAAAAATATTTAAGATAAAAAAGTTAGAAACTTATCAAAAATTAAAAATTTAATAACATTTTCGAATAAAATTTTAATTTTGTCAAATTGAATTTAAATTTTATGGAAAAAGGCATTTCAAATAATTTGATTTCTTTTATTTCTTTATTTTTTCAAGTGTTTCTATTTCATAAATGAATTACGTGGCTCAACAATGACAAGCATCATTTATCGCACAACCTAACAATTAACGGCCTATGAAATTGAGATTTACATCACTTTATTATACATACAAAATTACTAGTTTATTGATCTTGGTGCCTGAAATAATACGTATCTTTTAATGTGTACGGACACGTTACTTGGAATAAGATTCCTTTTTGCATTTTTTTTTCTTGTATTTGGAAAGAATATTAATAAATTAAATATTTGATAATTTCTCAAAAAAATAAGTAATGAATATTACCTTATAATTTTAATATCTTATCTTATGTTTTGAATCAAAGATGACATGAACATCACCATTTTTCATTACTAAATCTTCAATGTAATTTCAAAGTTTTCGATTGTTAAGTTTGGATTTCTAAACTACTTGTTTTAAAAAGTATTTTTAAATGAAAATAAATGATGATAAAGCGAAATGCAATGAGTTTAAATACAAAAAACTGTTAAACTATATTTTTCATTTCTTTATTTTAATAAAAAAAGCTATAATTAAAAACTAAATCCTGAGCGAATATAAAAAAACAATCTCGTAAATCAAATAGAACTTTCTTACTTGGCTTTAATAGAATAGAATGAAAAAAGAATGCAAGGTAAACTAATTTAGATAAAATATAAGAAATCAATAAAGAAGTAGAAGAAAAATCTATAAATAAAAGTAAGAAAAGAAAAACTATAAATAAAGAATAAATTATAGAAAGAAATTGTGTAAATGAGGTTAATTCTCAATAATTGAATGACCTATTTATAGTGTTATAGAGTTTAAATGCTATGTGAATTACTATTCTTGTCTTTATATGAACTTATTACAATAAATAAGGAATTTACACTATGAATTCTAATACAATTTGAATGCCGATATATTTTGGAAGTTATATGAACCATAACTAATTTGTTATGCTTTTTAGTTTAATCTTTTAAGGGTTTTTATTCTGAATAGGACATAATAAGCTAATCACTCATACAAACTCTTATGTTTGTGATCAATTGTCTTTTCTTGATCAATCATGACTTCTAGCTTTCCTAATCGATCATGACTTATAATCCTTGATTAATTGTTTCTTTTTTTTTAGTTGATTCAAACTTGGTCGATTTTATTGTTCTCGGTTAATTTTAACATTTTCTTCTTTGTCTAGTCTTAAATTATAGTTTTTTATTTAGTCGATAGATGAATATTCATTTCTAGTGTAAAAAAAAATTAGACGCAATTTTAAATATGTAGGTTATGCTTTTACAACTCCATATCTTGTAATATGAGTGTTTGTGTATTCATCTTGGAGTATAAAGTTAAATTAATTGATGTTTAGAATAACTTCAATATTAAGTAATTTGATTTAGAATCTTCAATTGCATTTTCATATCTTTTCATAAAATAGTTCTTTTTTAAAATAATTATCAGTTTTAATAATAATAATAATAATAATAATAATAATAATAAAAAACAAAGTATATGCTAATTCTATCCCAAAAAAATCACAATTAATTTTTTCATAATAATTTTGACCCAATGATATTATAGTTATTAAATCAATCAAATGTATCATTCTAAATTATAAGTAAAAAAATAAAAATTCTAAATCATATATGAAATCTCTTACAAAATTGAAATCATTAGTTTGGATTCATAGACCTAATGAATATTTATTTTTGAAAAATATTTTAAATCAAAAGTAAGCAACATAAAAGCAGCCCACAAAACAAACCGAAATACAAGAGGAAATATCTCGTAAAATCAATCCTTTTCCTCTTATCCCTCCTTCAAGCTAAATAATAAAAAGAGTCCTACTTGCTGATTTTGAAACCTTCACTGGTTCATTGCTATTTATTCAGTGATTCTATTCTTATATCCTCCACTGCAATCCGTTTCCTTGCACATTCTGAACTCGAGTCTAGTTCTGCTGCTGCTGCCTTGCCTGCATTTCTAGGGACGCGGTTGAAACCGTTATCCTTCAAAATTTAATTTTTTTCGCTAATTTTTTTTTTATGTTTTCATATCATTTTGACGTGTTGATTTTAAAAATAATTTTTTTAAAATAAAAAAACATCATTTTAATGTATTTAAAAAAAAAACACTTTGAACCGCAACCACCACTACAATCCCAAACAGGCATGCGTTTCATAGCCTTGTATAAGAAATTGTCGTCACAACCATATAACCATCTACTTGTTGTATTATTTTTCTAGTTAATTAGTCTGTGCTTCGCAGCAGATAAATATTATTTTTTTAAATAAAAAAATACTAAAAGTATGAAGGATATTTTAATAGTATTGTTAAAACTAGTCAAGTGGGTTAATTTTTAAATCCTCACTCAACTCTTTGCCAAACCCAAGTAAAATAGGACTGGCAACCATGCCAGACTCATGCCAGACCCAGGCGTCTGGGTCTGGTAGCCATGCTAGATCCAGGTGCTAGATCTAGGTGTCGTGGGTCTAGCAACCATGCTAGATCCATGCGTTTTTTTTTCCTGAAAATATATGAATTCACTTATAACCGTTCAAAAAAAATATTTATTTTGTATTTTCGTCTTTGTCTTTTTAACAAAATATATTTTTATCTTTTCTAAATTTCTTTCTTCTATTTTGGGACATTAACCACATGCATTCCTAAAATTCATTCAATTTTTTTTTATTAATCTCTAATTTTAGTGAAGAAATCATTTACAAAATTGCACAAATTAAGATAGTCAAAAGGATAATAAGTCTTTTACATATACAATATTTTCTTTTCCTACAACATAATGTATCGGTTCAAAAGTTCAAAAATTTTCTTTTATGATCATATATTTCAAATTTTAACAAATTATGGTGTAGAATAAACTCTCCTTGTAACAAATTTTAACAATTAGATCATGCAACAATATCTTGAATTAAAAAAAACATGAATCCTTTAAAAAACTATCCAACACTTGTATGGAAATATAAAATCAATATTTTCATCCAAAATACATCAAGAAATCAAAGGCAATATCAAGCTCATCTTCATCAAAACCTTTAATTTTCATCACTTGTTCATGAAGGCTAGGAATGACTATCAAGTTGATCCTTGGCGAGATTTCAAATCGCCACCGCAATTTCTCTAACATCATTTCGTGTTATTCATGATGCACTACCGTCATTCTCTGGTTTTTTTTTGCCCTTTTTTTGCAACAAAGGATTGATGGATGAAAAACCTTCATTCCCTTCTACCATCTCTTCATACTGAACATCATTTTCCACTTGGTTCAAATCCACTTTGGTTCTTTCAAACAAGGATAAGACTTTGTAAAAGAACATGTTGGCATCTCCTTTCCAACAATAATGGACTTCTATTCATACATTTCTATCTTCTTTTCCATCTTGATTCTTGCATATAATAATAAAGAAAATGTGAAATAATTAAGAAACATACAATGTTATTGTTATTGAAAACAAATACAAAACATAATCTAAAATAAAGTCTATTACTCACAAAACATGCATGCAATCGTAATATCTCAATACAATATATATATAAGAAAAAAATAAAAATAAAGGTTGGCCTACAGATAGCAGAAACCTAGAAGGAGAAGGAAAAATAAAATGAGAAGAGTCTAGCACTGAAGAAGTATCACAACTAGGGTGGCTATATAGAGTATCGACATAGTAAAATCAAGATTGAAGGTTAAAAAGTGCCCACAATACTCTGTACACAGCATTCTTTTTTGAAAAATCCTTAAAAAAACCATCCCAGAACAACAAAGATCATGTGGCCAGGATCACATGATCTTGGCGATTCACAATAAAGATCTGTACGTAGTTGGACAGTAAAATAAATATGTATCAATCTTCAATTTACTATGATTGACAGGCACGAGTGGGAGCCACAATCTATTCCATTTCCTTATTAGACATGATGGTCCAGCTAGATACTTAAGTAAGACAATGTACAGTTGATAATTAAGAAGTTTCACAGCGAGAGAGATTAGCTTGAATGAAAGGATACTAAGAATCATTTGATAGGAAAGTTGTAAGGCTTGATCTTTATGTACATTAATGCAAAACAAAAGTTAGATTAATTTGTCTATATAGGCAAAAAATAAGCATAGAATCAAAAACTGAGATAAAAAAACAATTATATCTCTTAAAACCCAGCTCGATTCAAAAAATAAAAGATCAAAACAAAACAAACCAGAAAAAATTTAAAAAAAACATTGATTTCTTAATGCTTTCAAGATCTGTATGTACTAAAATTCAAGAAATATAACACGAGAAAATGAGAAAAAAAGAACAAATATAATAACAAACTTAAAAAACGGAGTTGATTTTGATGTTGATAACAAACATCACATAATAACTTCTTAAAGTTTGTGATGGCCTCTCTCCTATGTTAGATTTTCCAAAACACGTAGGAAATGATAAATCTAAATATTTTTTTTTGAAGTTTTGATATCTTATTAAATAAATCTAGAGTTATTTGAGATTTATATAAAAATTACATGAAGATTATATGATTTTTTCAGCTTTAAATAATTACTTCAAAGCTAAATTGTTACAAGCTATAAATCATCTAAGAGTTTAATCTCTAATGATAATTCACATAAATTATCAATAAAAAATCTTCTATATTCTTTTAACAGAGAAAAATTACTATATATTTATTACTAGCTTTTATCTTTTATATTTTTAAGGAATTCTGTAATCGACGATGTAGTTTCAATATACTATCTACCACAAAAAAAATAAAAGGTGTTGTGTGGGTCTTAAAGCATGGGAATAGCATGCAAGAATTAACTTCCTGTTACTCAAACTGTAGCACCAGGTTTAAGGGAACTGCCACTCTGGGCTCACCCGGGGATGCTAGGTATCCAGATGAATTAGCCATATGGAGGAGTAGAAATCATTCAGATGAATTAGCACGGTTGCACGTTGGACAAATCATTCAGAGAATCCGCTTCGGAGTCTCAAGTCAGTTTGCCGAGACTGTTGGTTGACTCAAAATTCCACCGCACTTCACCCTCTATAAGAACAACGATAAAATGCCTGGTGGAAATGAGAAGAGAGGACGGCTCAGAGCCTCTCTCAAGTCCTCATGGGAGAAAACAAGATAAAAGCGGCACTTTTCTGGATAATGTCCGAGGTATAATGCTAACAGGGTGTCATGTTTTGCTCAGTGTTGACCACAGAATGCCTTAACTATAAAATTGACCTTGTCTTTATGGTAGACAAGTCATAAATTGAAACTACACCAGTTCTTATGGGTTTTTTCTGTTGGTTGAATGCTACGCGTTTCATATTGCTCATAATTTATTTTTTCTGTGCGCTTTCTTGTTAATCAGCTTTCTGAAGGCCTGGTTATTTGAAGTTGCTAAAGAGGCTTGATTCCCACCAATTAGGAACTCACAATTTGATCCTTCACTTCTATCCTAGAACTGGAACCTTGCGATGGTGATCCAAATCAATCTATAGATCAGCGGATCATCGATGAAAGTCACTGGGATCATGGATCAAATTCCTGATTCTCCTTTTTATGGATCTTGAGATTGGAATGTCTCTAACTATTAGTTGGACAAAATTCTCGGTTCTGCAATTTTATGGATTCTGGCCCTAGCCAGTTGGTCTTTTTTATTTGTAGCGGACTTCCAGGATTTTCTTTTCTTTTTATTATCTGACATAAAATTCCAGCTCGGTTCGCTTTCTCCTTCTGAGTGTGGAAAATACAGAAATTATCTAACAACCAGGTGGGAAAGAATTTGTGGTTCAGGACCTCAGGTAAAGTCAAGTCAAGTCAACCGCGTCTGTCTAGATTGTCTTCTTGTGTTGTGTCCCACTGCCCTCACTTTCTAAAATGTTTTCACATCTAACACACACTTCTGCAGGGTAAAACTCGTGCAGGGATGGTGCCTTTTGTTATGTTAAACGTTATCTTGTACAAGGGCTGCTAACAATCTATCTAGTGGGCTGGCATTGATTATATAATCTGTATCTCATGATTTTGCGCACTAAATTTGTTTATTATAATGTGATTGTCAAAGAAGGTTATGCAGATCTTACTGCATTAAAAAATAGCACGATGGTCATATAACTCAGGTGATGTATAATCTGGATTTTTTGCTTCAGGGACTCAGCTTCATCCTGCCTCCAGGAAGCTGCCTGCGGGAATGGTGCAGCTCATCCCTTGTAGTCTCTCCCTGGTTCATGTTGATAGTTTTACCGTTTGGTTTACGTTTAGTTGATTGTTACGTTGTTTGATAGCAGAGTTCCTTTGTCCCCAGAAAACCTGTCATGCATCATGCATGGTGAGGATCGTCATCATCGGGGCAAATTAATTTTTGCTGGGTTGTTGCCATTGCATGTGCAGCAAATGGACAGCACCAACCATTGACTATTGGCAGCCACCATTGTTGAAGAAGAGGAGGAGTTGGCAGCCACCTTTGTTGACAAAAGAACAAGTGGAGCAGCACCATTGTTGCCTATAAAAGGGCACCGGGAGTGAGAGCAAAATGTGTAGAGAATGTGGTGAGTTTGTGCAAAAGAGTTGAGAGAAAGAGAGAGCTGCAATGGCAGCAGCTGCAAGAGCAGCAAGAGAGCTGGGAGTTGAGTTTGAGTGAAGTGATCCTCCTCCTCCATGTAGTTGTTTTGTATCCTTTCTCTAATCTCTAATAAAATGGACTCTCTCCCGTGGATGTAGGCGGTTTTGCCGAACCACGTAAAATATTGTGTCGGTGTGTTTAAGCCTCCTATGAGCAAATATCGAACATCACCGGTCGGAATTCCCAACAATTGGTATCGAGCACATGGTTTAAAGTGGTGTTTGATTTTTGCTCAAAAATGAAAGTTGTCAAAATTGTGTTTTGACCATACCACTGTGTAGAGGAGGCCGAGACGAAGCCACTCAGGTGAAAACGGCGTCAAAATCGGACGTCGGAAAACGGCCGCACGGGCCGGCAAAGAGATCGCCCGGTCAGCAGATGCCACGTCGCGCCAGTCAACGGACACGTCGGCGCCGGTCAACAGACACGTCAGCAAAAGTCAGCGACACTTCGACGACGGTCAACAGACACATCATCGACCAGTCAGCAGACACGTCATGCAAATATGATTTATTTTTTAGAAACTTGGCCATATTCAATTTGAAATAAAGTTGTATTTTTTTAAGAGAGATTTTTGTTGTTTTTTTTAAAGAACGAAACAAGTTTATTCAATACTGGAAATGCGCTTAGCATGTAGGTCACAATTTCAAATATTAAATATGAGACGATAAAAATAAATGTGGGGAACCCAAAACTTATTGCAAAATAGTCCATTGAAAAGTCCAAAATTAAATTGAAAAGATAAGGTTATGTTTGACAAACCATAAAAAATAAAAAAAATAAAGGGTTGCTAAAGATTCGTTAGGGCATGTTTGCTAAACACGCTATAACGACCAAAAGATGCATTTTATTCTTGTAAACCTAAATAGTTTTGGATAGTTTTTGCATCTCTTTTAAACCAAAACTATTAGGATTAATTTTGGTATTATGATGTGTAATCAAAGCTAATTATTGATGGAATTTATTCTTGTATTAATCAGAATTAATTCTTATAAGTTTTGGTTCCAAAACTCATAATAAAAAAGGTGTTGTGAGAAGAGTTTTTTGCATATTTTTTCTAGATCTCTCATACTCTTCACCACCTCACTCTTTAGTGTTTTCTCTCATGTTTTAAGCTTTATTTTCTTCCAGGTTTAGAGTTTAGGTTCGGTCTTGTTGAGAGATTCTTGAGTTATATATATATTTTTTTAATTTATTGACCTTGTTTAGAAGTGAATTTAAACAAGGTAATGTTGTTGAAGTCTTGTAAGACTTATTACAGACAATCATTTGCATCAAGTGAAGAGTAATAAAGTTTTAAAATAAAAAATTCATTATAAAGTGTTTTAACAAGTAAATATTCTTTTTTGGTTTGATTAATTGAATATATTAGTATGTATGTTATGATTGTATTTCAATCTTTTTATACCTATTTGAATATATGTTTAATGTACATGCTAAGATCTTTATATGTTTTATGTTCATTTACAAGTTTGACATGGCATGCGTATATATATTTCACATATTTCTTATGTTTTCTAGTTTTAATTTGAATATCTAATTTAATTAGAATACTTATGTTATGATAAACTAAATAATTCATGCTTACTTATAGTTTTAAGAAGAATAAATACTAAATTTTCCTTGAACATCTAATTTATTTAGAAAACTCTTGTTATAAACTAAACTTGCTCACTAATCTAGTCTAATATGTTATATTGTACATGAACTTCTAATACCACTAATCTGCCTCCATTAATTGTGTTATTTAAGATTTAACTAACATATATTATTCCCCCTCATATGAGCCTAAATGGCTTAATTGATGCTGTTCATTAAATAATTTTATATGATAGAGCTAATTACTATCAATTTTTTTTATATTCAAATTTCTTCATTATTTTGATTGATGAATAAAAAATTATCTATTTTATAAATATTGCATACTAAATAAATATAATATAAGTTTCATAGAAACTATTTTGCGTATTAGATTGAGATAGATTGTTTGATTAATAACCTTATAATAATATTTTTATTTTCAACTATCTAAATAAATAGATAAAAAACAATCATTACATTTCTTGGTTATTGAGATTCTTACAAATATTCCAGAGAAAAAAAAACTAATTGTTTTTTTTTAATTAAACTTTTGAATATATTTAAGGAACTAAAAACTCAAAATGCTCAAATAACAAAATTCAAAAATTCTAAGCCACTAAAGTTCTCTAAAAATTATTTTTGTAAGAAATTACTTTTGGAGATGTTAAACAAATAATAAGATTACAAAACAACACAAATATTGAAATCCAAAGAAATTGTAAGCAAATAAAAACAATTCTAATATTGGCAGCCATTAAATTCTATTTTTTAAAAAATCCAAAAATATTTAAGATAAAAAAGTTAGAAACTTATCAAAAATTAAAAATTTAATAACATTTTCGAATAAAATTTTAATTTTGTCAAATTGAATTTAAATTTTATGGAAAAAGGCATTTCAAATAATTTGATTTCTTTTATTTCTTTATTTTTTCAAGTGTTTCTATTTCATAAATGAATTACGTGGCTCAACAATGACAAGCATCATTTATCGCACAACCTAACAATTAACGGCCTATGAAATTGAGATTTACATCACTTTATTATACATACAAAATTACTAGTTTATTGATCTTGGTGCCTGAAATAATACGTATCTTTTAATGTGTACGGACACGTTACTTGGAATAAGATTCCTTTTTGCATTTTTTTTCTTGTATTTGGAAAGAATATTAATAAATTAAATATTTGATAATTTCTCAAAAAAATAAGTAATGAATATTACCTTATAATTTTAATATCTTATCTTATGTTTTGAATCAAAGATGACATGAACATCACCATTTTTCATTACTAAATCTTCAATGTAATTTCAAAGTTTTCGATTGTTAAGTTTGGATTTCTAAACTACTTGTTTTAAAAAGTATTTTTAAATGAAAATAAATGATGATAAAGCGAAATGCAATGAGTTTAAATACAAAAAACTGTTAAACTATATTTTTCATTTCTTTATTTTAATAAAAAAAGCTATAATTAAAAACTAAATCCTGAGCGAATATAAAAAAACAATCTCGTAAATCAAATAGAACTTTCTTACTTGGCTTTAATAGAATAGAATGAAAAAAGAATGCAAGGTAAACTAATTTAGATAAAATATAAGAAATCAATAAAGAAGTAGAAGAAAAATCTATAAATAAAAGTAAGAAAAGAAAAACTATAAATAAAGAATAAATTATAGAAAGAAATTGTGTAAATGAGGTTAATTCTCAATAATTGAATGACCTATTTATAGTATAGTGTTATAGAGTTTAAATGCTATGTGAATTACTATTCTTGTCTTTATATGAACTTATTACAATAAATAAGGAATTTACACTATGAATTCTAATACAATTTGAATGCCGATATATTTTGGAAGTTATATGAACCATAACTAATTTGTTATGCTTTTTAGTTTAATCTTTTAAGGGTTTTTATTCTGAATAGGACATAATAAGCTAATCACTCATACAAACTCTTATGTTTGTGATCAATTGTCTTTTCTTGATCAATCATGACTTCTAGCTTTCCTAATCGATCATGACTTATAATCCTTGATTAATTGTTTCTTTTTTTTTAGTTGATTCAAACTTGGTCGATTTTATTGTTCTCGGTTAATTTTAACATTTTCTTCTTTGTCTAGTCTTAAATTATAGTTTTTTATTTAGTCGATAGATGAATATTCATTTCTAGTGTAAAAAAAAATTAGACGCAATTTTAAATATGTAGGTTATGCTTTTACAACTCCATATCTTGTAATATGAGTGTTTGTGTATTCATCTTGGAGTATAAAGTTAAATTAATTGATGTTTAGAATAACTTCAATATTAAGTAATTTGATTTAGAATCTTCAATTGCATTTTCATATCTTTTCATAAAATAGTTCTTTTTTAAAATAATTATCAGTTTTAATAATAATAATAATAATAATAATAATAATAATAAAAAACAAAGTATATGCTAATTCTATCCCAAAAAAATCACAATTAATTTTTTCATAATAATTTTGACCCAATGATATTATAGTTATTAAATCAATCAAATGTATCATTCTAAATTATAAGTAAAAAAATAAAAATTCTAAATCATATATGAAATCTCTTACAAAATTGAAATCATTAGTTTGGATTCATAGACCTAATGAATATTTATTTTTGAAAAATATTTTAAATCAAAAGTAAGCAACATAAAAGCAGCCCACAAAACAAACCGAAATACAAGAGGAAATATCTCGTAAAATCAATCCTTTTCCTCTTATCCCTCCTTCAAGCTAAATAATAAAAAGAGTCCTACTTGCTGATTTTGAAACCTTCACTGGTTCATTGCTATTTATTCAGTGATTCTATTCTTATATCCTCCACTGCAATCCGTTTCCTTGCACATTCTGAACTCGAGTCTAGTTCTGCTGCTGCTGCCTTGCCTGCATTTCTAGGGACGCGGTTGAAACCGTTATCCTTCAAAATTTAATTTTTTTCGCTAATTTTTTTTTTATGTTTTCATATCATTTTGACGTGTTGATTTTAAAAATAATTTTTTTAAAATAAAAAAACATCATTTTAATGTATTTAAAAAAAAAACACTTTGAACCGCAACCACCACTACAATCCCAAACAGGCATGCGTTTCATAGCCTTGTATAAGAAATTGTCGTCACAACCATATAACCATCTACTTGTTGTATTATTTTTCTAGTTAATTAGTCCGTGCTTTAGCAGATAAATATTATTTTTTTAAATAAAAAAATACTAAAAGTATGAAGGATATTTTAATAGTATTGTTAAAACTAGTCAAGTGGGTTAATTTTTAAATCCTCACTCAACTCTTTGCCAAACCCAAGTAAAATAGGACTGGCAACCATGCCAGACTCATGCCAGACCCAGGCGTGCGGGTGCCGGTAGCCATGCTAGATCCAGGTGCTAGATCTAGGTGTCGTGGGTCTAGCAACCATGCTAGATCCATGCGTTTTTTTTTTCCTGAAAATATATGAATTCACTTATAACCGTTCAAAAAAAATATTTATTTTGTATTTTCGTCTTTGTCTTTTTAACAAAATATATTTTTATCTTTTCTAAATTTCTTTCTTCTATTTTGGGACATTAACCACATGCATTCCTAAAATTCATTCAATTTTTTTTTATTAATCTCTAATTTTAGTGAAGAAATCATTTACAAAATTGCACAAATTAAGATAGTCAAAAGGATAATAAGTCTTTTACATATACAATATTTTCTTTTCCTACAACATAATGTATCAGTTCAAAAGTTCAAAAATTTTCTTTTATGATCATATATTTCAAATTTTAACAAATTATGGTGTAGAATAAACTCTCCTTGTAACAAATTTTAACAATTAGATCATGCAACAATATCTTGAATTAAAAAAAACATGAATCCTTTAAAAAACTATCCAACACTTGTATGGAAATATAAAATCAATATTTTCATCCAAAATACATCAAGAAATCAAAGGCAATATCAAGCTCATCTTCATCAAAACCTTTAATTTTCATCACTTGTTCATGAAGGCTAGGAATGACTATCAAGTTGATCCTTGGCGAGATTTCAAATCGCCACCGCAATTTCTCTAACATCATTTCGTGTTATTCATGATGCACTACCGTCATTCTCTGGTTTTTTTTTGCCCTTTTTTTGCAACAAAGGATTGATGGATGAAAAACCTTCATTCCCTTCTACCATCTCTTCATACTGAACATCATTTTCCACTTGGTTCAAATCCACTTTGGTTCTTTCAAACAAGGATAAGACTTTGTAAAAGAACATGTTGGCATCTCCTTTCCAACAATAATGGACTTCTATTCATACATTTCTATCTTCTTTTCCATCTTGATTCTTGCATATAATAATAAAGAAAATGTGAAATAATTAAGAAACATACAATGTTATTGTTATTGAAAACAAATACAAAACATAATCTAAAATAAAGTCTATTACTCACAAAACATGCATGCAATCGTAATATCTCAATACAATATATATATAAGAAAAAAAATAAAAATAAAGGTTGGCCTACAGATAGCAGAAACCTAGAAGGAGAAGGAAAAATAAAATGAGAAGAGTCTAGCACTGAAGAAGTATCACAACTAGGGTGGCTATATAGAGTATCGACATAGTAAAATCAAGATTGAAGGTTAAAAAGTGCCCACAATACTCTGTACACAGCATTCTTTTTTGAAAAATCCTTAAAAAAACCATCCCAGAACAACAAAGATCATGTGGCCAGGATCACATGATCTTGGCGATTCACAATAAAGATCTGTACGTAGTTGGACAGTAAAATAAATATGTATCAATCTTCAATTTACTATGATTGACAGGCACGAGTGGGAGCCACAATCTATTCCATTTCCTTATTAGACATGATGGTCCAGCTAGATACTTAAGTAAGACAATGTACAGTTGATAATTAAGAAGTTTCACAGCGAGAGAGATTAGCTTGAATGAAAGGATACTAAGAATCATTTGATAGGAAAGTTGTAAGGCTTGATCTTTATGTACATTAATGCAAAACAAAAGTTAGATTAATTTGTCTATATAGGCAAAAAATAAGCATAGAATCAAAAACTGAGATAAAAAAACAATTATATCTCTTAAAACCCAGCTCGATTCAAAAAATAAAAGATCAAAACAAAACAAACCAGAAAAAATTTAAAAAAAACATTGATTTCTTAATGCTTTCAAGATCTGTATGTACTAAAATTCAAGAAATATAACACGAGAAAATGAGAAAAAAGAACAAATATAATAACAAACTTAAAAAACGGAGTTGATTTTGATGTTGATAACAAACATCACATAATAACTTCTTAAAGTTTGTGATGGTCTCTCTCCTATGTTAGATTTTCCAAAACACGTAGGAAATGATAAATCTAAATATTTTTTTTTGAAGTTTTGATATCTTATTAAATAAATCTAGAGTTATTTGAGATTTATATAAAAATTACATGAAGATTATATGATTTTTTCAGCTTTAAATAATTACTTCAAAGCTAAATTGTTACAAGCTATAAATCATCTAAGAGTTTAATCTCTAATGATAATTCACATAAATTATCAATAAAAAATCTTCTATATTCTTTTAACAGAGAAAAATTACTATATATTTATTACTAGCTTTTATCTTTTATATTTTTAAGGAATTCTGTAATCGACGATGTAGTTTCAATATACTATCTACCACAAAAAAAATAAAAGGTGTTGTGTGGGTCTTAAAGCATGGGAATAGCATGCAAGAATTAACTTCCTGTTACTCAAACTGTAGCACCAGGTTTAAGGGAACTGCCACTCTGGGCTCACCCGGGGATGCTAGGTATCCAGATGAATTAGCCATATGGAGGAGTAGAAATCATTCAGATGAATTAGCACGGTTGCACGTTGGACAAATCATTCAGAGAATCCGCTTCGGAGTCTCAAGTCAGTTTGCCGAGACTGTTGGTTGACTCAAAATTCCACCGCACTTCACCCTCTATAAGAACAACGATAAAATGCCTGGTGGAAATGAGAAGAGAGGACGGCTCAGAGCCTCTCTCAAGTCCTCATGGGAGAAAACAAGATAAAAGCGGCACTTTTCTGGATAATGTCCGAGGTATAATGCTAACAGGGTGTCATGTTTTGCTCAGTGTTGACCACAGAATGCCTTAACTATAAAATTGACCTTGTCTTTATGGTAGACAAGTCATAAATTGAAACTACACCAGTTCTTATGGGTTTTTTCTGTTGGTTGAATGCTACGCGTTTCATATTGCTCATAATTTATTTTTTCTGTGCGCTTTCTTGTTAATCAGCTTTCTGAAGGCCTGGTTATTTGAAGTTGCTAAAGAGGCTTGATTCCCACCAATTAGGAACTCACAATTTGATCCTTCACTTCTATCCTAGAACTGGAACCTTGCGATGGTGATCCAAATCAATCTATAGATCAGCGGATCATCGATGAAAGTCACTGGGATCATGGATCAAATTCCTGATTCTCCCTTTTTATGGATCTTGAGATTGGAATGTCTCTAACTATTAGTTGGACAAAATTCTCGGTTCTGCAATTTTATGGATTCTGGCCCTAGCCAGTTGGTCTTTTTTATTTGTAGCGGACTTCCAGGATTTTCTTTTCTTTTTATTATCTGACATAAAATTCCAGCTCGGTTCGCTTTCTCCTTCTGAGTGTGGAAAATACAGAAATTATCTAACAACCAGGTGGGAAAGAATTTGTGGTTCAGGACCTCAGGTAAAGTCAAGTCAAGTCAACCGCGTCTGTCTAGATTGTCTTCTTGTGTTGTGTCCCACTGCCCTCACTTTCTAAAATGTTTTCACATCTAACACACACTTCTGCAGGGTAAAACTCGTGCAGGGATGGTGCCTTTTGTTATGTTAAACGTTATCTTGTACAAGGGCTGCTAACAATCTATCTAGTGGGCTGGCATTGATTATATAATCTGTATCTCATGATTTTGCGCACTAAATTTGTTTATTATAATGTGATTGTCAAAGAAGGTTATGCAGATCTTACTGCATTAAAAAATAGCACGATGGTCATATAACTCAGGTGATGTATAATCTGGATTTTTTGCTTCAGGGACTCAGCTTCATCCTGCCTCCAGGAAGCTGCCTGCGGGAATGGTGCAGCTCATCCCTTGTAGTCTCTCCCTGGTTCATGTTGATAGTTTTACCGTTTGGTTTACGTTTAGTTGATTGTTACGTTGTTTGATAGCAGAGTTCCTTTGTCCCCAGAAAACCTGTCATGCATCATGCATGGTGAGGATCGTCATCATCGGGGCAAATTAATTTTTGCTGGGTTGTTGCCATTGCATGTGCAGCAAATGGACAGCACCAACCATTGACTATTGGCAGCCACCATTGTTGAAGAAGAGGAGGAGTTGGCAGCCACCTTTGTTGACAAAAGAACAAGTGGAGCAGCACCATTGTTGCCTATAAAAGGGCACCGGGAGTGAGAGCAAAATGTGTAGAGAATGTGGTGAGTTTGTGCAAAAGAGTTGAGAGAAAGAGAGAGCTGCAATGGCAGCGGCCATGCAAGAGCAAAGAAGAGAGCTGGGAGTTGAGTTTGAGTGAAGTGATCCTCCTCCTCCATGTAGTTGTTTTGTATCCTTTCTCTAATCTCTAATAAAATGGACTCTCTCCCGTGGATGTAGGCGGTTTTGCCGAACCACGTAAAATATTGTGTCAGTGTGTTTAAGCCTCCTATGAGCAAATATCAGAACATCACCGGTCAGAATTCCCAACAATTGGTATCAGAGCACATGGTTTAAAGTGGTGTTTGATTTTTGCTCAAAAATGAAAGTTGTCAAAATTGTGTTTTGACCATACCACTGTGTAGAGGAGGCCGAGACGAAGCCACTGGTGAAAACGGCGTCAAAATCGGACGTCGGAAAACGGCCGCACGGGCCGGCAAAGAGACTGCCCAGTCGGCGTGCCACGTCGCGCGCAGTCAACAGACACGTCAGCGCCAGTCAACAGACACGTCAGCAAAAGTCAGCAGACACTTCAGCGACGGTCAACAGACACATCATCGACCAGTCAGAAGACACGTCATCAAAGTGGGACCCACCTGCCACATCATCAGTCGCGAGCCGAGCCGAGTGAGCCGAGCCGAATTGGAGCCGAGCCAAGCCGCGAGCCGAGGGCCAGGATTCAGTGTAGCTGATCCTATGTGCAACCGGATCGAGATTGAATCTGAGCCGTTGATCGAGCCAGAATTGTTTTGATCAAATCTTAGCCGTCTGAAGTGCGATTTGGACGATTTCAGACTTGTTTCCAGCTAATTTGATCGTTCCGGATGCAATGGTACGGTCTAATCGTTGATATTTGAGACCGAAAGTGGTGGTGGTGAATTATTAAAGAGAGATTGCCCGATCAAGAGGCATCTAAAGGTCATCATGGTGGTCGTTGAAGAGAAGAAGAAGAAGGTGCACATGTTTACCCAATTACATGTGCTAAACTGTTAAGTGGCGAGAATTTTAATTGCCTTGAGGGAAGGTAAAATTGGGACACTCGGACACCCGATCAACTTGGACAATTTGAGGTGTAGAGTGAAATTGACGAAGACCAATCTTGACGAATCTAAGAACTGGTAGTCTCGCCGGATGTTGAGAAATCATGTATTAAACCAAGATATTCCAGGATCATTTGTAAAGGAAAGCCGCAACAAAGCTAGCAAATGGTTGTATATACGGAAAGACAAGACGATGGATAGATATGGCCTGAGAAGTTCTGTCTAGGAGATTGGGTTTTAAGCGGGACCAAAGTGTGACCCCTCCAATCTTTCCCGGGAACTTGCTTGGTGGAAGGATTATCCATACGGTACTATTTTCGTATATATAACGGTTTGTAATGAAACGGTTGAAGACTAGCAAGATAACGGCACAAGGGAACAGGTTGGGTTCCGAAGGTTCAAGGATCCGATGAAGTGGTGATTTCTTCAAAGAAGTTAGATTCGGTGACTGTGATTTCTCGATGGGAGAATTGATGAAGACCCCGATAATTGAAGAGAAATACAAAGAAGGGGATAAAGATTGGCACCCTATTTTGACTTGGACAGGTGTTGTGACAGGATGAGCCGTTGTCAAACATAAGCAAGGAATAGGGAGAAATTCTGAGAACAGAATTGCACGAGGGCACACGAAGATTGTGCATGAGTACCCATAAGATCCAACGAGGTACCGTAATGAGACAACAGTGCAAGGAGAAGAAGTGTTCCCAGATGAAGCTCGGAGCGAGTAGACCGTTAAAGTTTGTACAACAAGAAGTCTCTTATGCTCTTGATGAAGACAACATGCGAAGACCTTTCCAATGCATGCAAGGATGGAAAGAGAGCATGTTGCAAAGGCACCTAATTGAGGAGGTGCAAATGCCCGTGATACAAGGCGACCGCCTATGATGAAAGGCGAAGACACCAAAGAGAGTTGGTGTAGGTGGAGTCTGTCAAGCGTAAAGGCGTAGAAGCTCCAAACATAGAAATCGAGGTGGAGGATTGCGAGGAGTATACCGCAACTTTCTCTTTCTATGTAGTCGATGGCGTAATCTCTCCCATAGTGCACATGGTGGTAGAAACTTTTGGAGCCACTTTGAAGCATCTCACTGAATGAGGATGCGACCACCTATGAAAGGTGAAGACACCTTAGATGGAAGGTGTGTGAGGGCCATGATAGGAGCTCGGATCAGACCGCCCCATAACAACGGGCGAAGACACCTTAGAGAGAAGGTGTGTGGGCCGTGACAGGAGCCCCGGATCAGACCGCCCCATGACAACGGGCGAAGACACCTTAGAGAGAAGGTGTGTAGGCCGTGATAGGAGCCCCGGATCAGACCGCCCCATGAAAACGAGTGAAGACACCTTAGAAGAAGGTGTGAGGGCCACGATATGAGCCCAGTTCAGAACAACCCCAGAGCCAATGTGATGGCTAGATATGAGTAGACAGTGTATAGCCAATGAAGTGGCTATGATGAATATGGAGACAAATGCAGGATTGACTTGCATGGATATTGCCCCCATGCTAAAGATCAATGAGCTAGAAGACATTTGCCTTGGACAATAAGTGTGTGACTTGTGGAGCATTAAGACGCGGCTGCTATGAAGAAGCGAAGGGCATGCGCGGAGTTCCGAGAACGAGTTGACTCTTGTCAAGGTGGTGAGCTCGGTAATGGCATTGTAATACTCGGTATCAAGACATATATGGATCAACCTTTAATGGGCTGCCCCCATAGGTGAAGGTGGAGAGCTACCTGGACTCTAGAGACTAAGAGCGAGAGACTCACGGAGAAGTAAGGCGTGGTTCCTAGGGTGGAACAGAGGGCAGACGCAACTCTTGGATGAGTAGACTCTTGGAAGAGTGGTGAGCTCGTGATCATATTGAGATACTCAGATAATGACTGTCGCACTTGGAAAAAGAAATTTCCGTTTGAGGGGGTGTTGTAAGCCTTGATATAAGGCTTGATGAATCATTCCGGACCGAGCATGGTTGATACGCTCGAAGGGGAATGCGGTGTGTCCCGAGACAAGCGTTAACACTCTTCAGATGTGAAGTGGCAGACCATCTGGTTGTAGTGATCCTTTTGTGTGAGAAAAGGTGTGCTTTGGTGACTCTAGTGATTGAAAGGTTTGGCGAGTACCTGTAAACTTGGCCACAGACGCTCTCGGAATGGTAAGCTTGGAAGAGCTGCAAGATGCAAGCCTGTGCTGAAGAAGCAAGAGGATAGTTGCCCCACATGAATGGCAAAGGGGGTGATTGCTTGGGTTGTTGCCATTGCATGTGCAGCAAATGGACAAGACCAACCATTGACTATTGGCGCCCACCATTGTTGAAGAAGAGGAGGAGTTGGCGGCCACCTTTGTTGACAAAAGAACAAGTGGAGCAACACCATTGTTGCCTATAAAAGGGCACCGGGAGTGAGAGCAAAATGTGTAGAGAATGTGGTGAGTTTGTGCAAAAGAGTTGAGAGAAAGAGAGAGCTGCAATGGCGGCAAATGCAAGAGCAAAGAAGAGAGCCGGGAGTTGAGTTTGAGTGAAGTGATCCTCCTCCTCCATGTAGTTGTTTTGTATCCTTTCTCTAATCTCTAATAAAATGGACTCTTTCCCGTGGATGTAGGCGGTTTTGCCGAACCACGTAAAATATTGTGTCAGTGTGTTTAAGCCTCCTATGAGCAAATATCAGAACATCACCGGTCAGAATTCCCAACAATTTTTGGAGTGTGCAGAGGGATGTCCCCTCATGTGGGTTAAACTTATGGTGATCATCCATTCAGAATGAGCTATCACTTGACTACAATGCTTGTAGAATTATGGTTGTGGAAAATTGTGGTGCCCGTCATATCTGAGTATAATTGATCTGAACTCCTGTTTTTTTAAATAAAGCGACATCGATATTATTGTGTGGTTCTATGATCCCGCGGACCAAAGTGGACTGGAGACTAAACTTTTCCTCTACCAATGGAGATATATGGTGAATGAGCAATCATTGAACGCTTTGTTTTAGAATTCAATTCTATGGTTGTTGAGACGAAAGGGATATGGATAGCTAGTTGACTGGTAATAGGAAGGAGGATATTCCCCTGGTGTTTTCGTTTTTCCCTTCTACTTTCATCCCCTCAAGGTTACATATTGTAGCTTGTCCAGATATAAACGATTGTGAAAAGATGATATTGCCTATTTTTGGAAAACCTTTCTGTTTCTCTTCAATCCTTGGTGCCAGATGAAATTTATTTCGAAGTAGCCGTAAGAGATGACTTTACCTACATAAATCAGCATTTCTTAGCTCATATTCTTCCTCTTACTTTCCTCTTCCAGTTAAAAAATGTGTCATGGCTTTAATTCTCTCATTGGTAGATTGATTGTACACGAGCTGCACTGTTATAAAGTGGTCAAGTCTTCCTCGATGTATGGTGTTCGAAAGGCAGTCATTCAAAAATCGACTCCCATTTTCAAAATTCTCGGAATTATTATTATTATTATCATTAAAATATGCAGAGATATAAGGTGTTGGCGTGGTGTGGGAATGGTGACATATTGTGACTTTGAGTGTTTATCCTTGAATAGTCAAAAGTTGCAAGTAACAATCACATTGTCATCATATCATTGTATAAACACATCCATAATGGATCTTAAAAACTATATCTTCTTCCTAATCACGTTTTTTCTCCATAAACATGCACAACATATCCTCTTTTCCTCTACCATCATTAGTGATTACTTAAGTGTCAAAGGGTCTCCTAAACCTACAACAGATCTCTTTTCCTCTATCTCTTTTTGCCTTTTGCCTTTTATTTTTTATTTTTATATATTATATATTGTATTCTTTAATCTCATAGTGTATTAACCATAAAAATGATCTCATTGAGTCACTTCCTAATACCACTAACTTTCTTTGTTTGAGTTTAATATGCGCATGACTTAGGAAGGCATTACCATCATTTTTGAATCATTCAAAAAGGATCAATATCAAGTATAATTAATAAATATAAATACCTAAAATATTAAGCATTGTTAGTCACATCGATCATTAATGAGAATGCTATTTTCAGCCTCTCAGCGATATTAACATCCTCCTCCACACATCACGCGTAAATATATTTTGAGAAAAATCCGACTTGATTGGCCATAACCATCACTTTCTAGTGCATAAGATAAGGTATTTTTTGTTTATTCTATTTTATGTTTTATCGTTGTCATGCCCATATGGTTTCATCCTTGTTGGCCATGATATTGTTTAAATCATATGGCATGTAAAACATGAACATGAACACTTAAAATATTGGAGACATTCTATTATCATTATCATTGTGCCTTATTATACGTATTACTTGACCCATACATGTATTTATTTTGATATACACACATGTACTCTTTTTAGCATGCATGCATGTGCCCTAACACCTTTGCTAATAAGATATCAATTATTAGCCTTACCAAATTTTTATTATTATGATAGAAAAAGATATAGGAGAAATAAACCAAAATATGGCCAAACTTTAATTTCCAACACATGAATGCTAATTTGAGTATCAAAAAGCCTTCTAATGCTCTTTTTCTCCATCATTAATGCTAATTTAAGTATCAAAAGGTCTTTTAAACCATAAAAAAAGACATTAACACATTATAGAGAGATCTTTCTCTCTATCCTCTCTTTCTTTTAGTATAACTATTAGAGGTCTTTAAAAAACCCGACCAACCAAGAAAAGAAAAAAAGATTAACCGAAAAAATTAAACCTAGAAAAAAAATGATTTAAAAACAAGAAAACCACTCAATTCAGATTGGTTTTGATTTTAAAAAGCTAAAATTGAGTGAGTTGGTTTAACCAGAATAAACACCTAATCCTAAATCACTATGGAAGTCGCCCCCCTCCATATATGTATTTTTTACTGGACATAATTTGATTGCAGTCTAAGAGACTTTTCTGTTATAAAGAAATTTGAAAAGCAAGCAAGAAAGAAAGAAAAAACCTTAAGAAACCTGAACTGAGAAATTTGAAAAGCAAGCAAGCAAGAAAGAAAAAAAATGTTGTTTAAAGTAGGAGGTCATGGGATACGTCTCACCTTCTTTAAAAAAATGGCTGCTGCTACTCAACAACTCACATGTCCTCATCTCTTGTTTTCTGCATAATTGTTTGCCCACTTAATTTTTCAAGTTCTTAAGGATGGGAAGATGATATTTTTATGACCCATTTGAGATATTTGTTTGGGTTTCTCTTAATTCTCTCATTTTAATTTGAATTCTGTAAATTCATGTGTTAAAAATTTTGGGTAGTAGATGTAGCTACCAATTTGATCCTTAACCTAGAAGTAGTGGGTGAAGATGCTTCCCATGCACTCCATCTTGCTATGAGTTTTTCCTTTGCTGGACTCCGTTCCTTGTCAAAAGGAAGGGTCATAAAGCTTCTTGAAGATATTGATAACAATGTTGTTATTACTAATAGAGTTATATTGGATCCACTTAATTAATATTTTTTGCTGCATTCGTTGGTTAATTATTTTCCCTTCTGATTCTTATTGACGGGCAGAGATACGATATTCTTGTGTGGTTCTAAGCTCCCGCGGACCAAAGTGGAGACTAGACTATACTTTTCCCAATGGTGAATGAGCAATCATTGGATGTTTTGTTTTAGAATTCCTGATTGAAGATTCAATTCTGTGGTTGTTGACTGGTAATAGGAAGGAAGACTGAAGGAAGTAAATCTAGATGCCCGAAATCTGAGCATCATAACAGAGTTCAAACCAGAACAACAAACTCAAACCCTCCGAAATGTCGGAAATAACCCCCATTGTCCTCTTAATTCACTTCCTCACCCTCTTCCTTTTCCTTCATGCAAACTCCCAATTTCATGATCAAGCCGTTCTACTAAGACTGAAACAACACTGGCAAAATCCGTTGTCTCTCGAGCAATGGACCCCATCAAACTCCTCTCATTGCACTTGGCCTGGAGTAGTCTGCACTGATAACTACATCACTCAACTCATCCTTGATAACAAGAACATCTCTGGAACTATCCCACCCTTTCTTTCAGACCTTAAGAACCTCACATTTCTCAACTTTTCTAATAACAATATTATTGGAAAGTTCCCTGTGGCTGTACATAACTTGTCCAAGTTGGAGATCTTAGACCTCTCTCAGAACTATATTGTTGGCACAATTCCTGATGATATTGACTGTTTGGCTCGCCTCTCGTACCTCAACCTCTGTGTTAATAACTTCACTGGCAGCATTCCAGCTGCCATTGGGCGGATACCAGAGCTAAGAACTCTTTATCTTCATGATAATCTGTTCGATGGTACTTTCCCTCCAGAAATCGGAAACTTGTCCAAACTTGAAGAGTTATATATGGCTCACAATGGCTTTTCTCCATCAAGGTTGCATTCCAGTTTCACCCAGCTGAAGAAACTGAAGATGTTGTGGATTTCCGGAGCGAATTTGATTGGCGAGATTCCACAAATGATTGGAGAAATGGTAGCATTGGAACACTTGGATTTATCCTCTAATAAACTAACTGGGAATATTCCTGGCAGTTTGTTCATGTTGATGAATTTGAGAGTGCTATGGCTTTACAAGAACAAATTATCTGGGGAATTTCCTCGGGCTGTTGAAGCTTTGAATTTGACTTCCGTCGATCTTTCGGAGAACAATCTGACTGGTACAATACCTGTTGATTTTGGGAAGCTCGACAAATTATCAGGTTTGAGTTTGTTCTCCAATCAGTTATCTGGTGAGATCCCAGAAGGCATTGGTCGTCTTCCGGCATTGAAAGATTTTAAGTTGTTTAGCAACAATTTATCAGGGTCAATCCCTCCAGATCTTGGGCGATACTCAGCCCTTGAACGCTTCGAGGTTTGTTCCAATAGGCTTACAGGGAACCTGCCTGAATATTTATGCCATGGAGGGAGCTTAAGAGGCGTGGTAGCTTTTGATAATAAGCTCGGTGGAGAGTTGCCAAAATCACTTGAGAATTGCAGTAGTTTGCTAATAGTAAGTATTTCAAATAACGCATTTTTTGGCAATATTCCTGTTGGTTTATGGACAGCTTTAAATTTGCAACTACTGATGATAAGTGATAATTTGTTCACTGGAGAGCTTCCTAATGAAGTGTCAACTAGTCTTTCACGGCTCGAGATAAGTAACAACAAGTTCTCTGGGAGTATTTCCATTGAAGGGAATTCTTGGAGGAATCTGGTTGTCTTCAATGCGAGCAATAACCAATTTACTGGCACCATCCCTCTTGAATTAAATGCTCTTCCTAATCTGACGGTTCTTTTACTTGATAAGAACCAGCTTACCGGAGCACTTCCATCTGACATCTTCTCATTGAAATCTCTAACTACTCTAAACCTCAGTCAAAATCAACTTTCTGGACATATTCCTGAAAAGTTTGGTTTCCTACCTGACCTGGTCAAACTGGACTTATCAGATAATCAATTTTCTGGTATAATTCCACCACTACTTGGTTCTCTGAGGCTTGTTTTTCTCAATCTCTCTTCCAATAATCTCATGGGGCAAATCCCCACTGAGTTTGAAAATGTTGCTTATGCCACTAGTTTCTTGAACAATCCTGGTCTTTGTACAAGAAGGTGATCCCTATACCTTAAGGTTTGCAATTCCAGACCTCAAAAACCAAGCAAAACTTCAATCCAAGTCCTAGCCTTGATATTAAGTACTTTGTTTGCAGCCTTTCTGTTAGCGTTGTTATTTGCATTCATCATGATCAGAGTTCACTGGAAGAGAAACCATAGATTGGATTCAGAATGGAAATTCATCAACTTCCATAAGTTGAATTTTACTGAATCAAACATAGTTTCAGGATTGAAAGAAAGCAACCTGATAGGAAGTGGTGGATCAGGAAAAGTATATCGTGTTGTTGCAAATGGTTTTGGTGATGTAGCTGTCAAAAGAATCGCGAATAACAGAAATTCAGACCAGAAACTTGAGAAGGAGTTCCTTGCAGAAATTGAGATACTGGGTACCATAAGGCATTTGAATATAGTGAAGTTGCTTTGTTGTATTTTCAATGATAACTCGAAACTTCTTGTTTACGAGTATATGGAGAAGCGTAGTCTTGATCAATGGCTGCATTCAGAGAGAAAGGCAAAAAGTGCATCAACTTCAGTGAATCATGTTGCTTTGGACTGGTCCAAGAGGCTGCAGATTGCAGTCGGAGCTGCCCAGGGTCTGTGCTACATGCACCATGACTGCTCTCCTCCCATAGTACACCGAGATGTCAAGTCAAGCAATATACTGTTGGATTCTGAGTTCAACGCAAAAATCGCTGATTTTGGTTTAGCAAGGATGCTTGTTAAGCAGGGAGAACTTGCTACTGTGTCTGCTGTGGCTGGTTCTTTGGGTTACATAGCTCCAGGTAATAAGAGAAAACGTAACCATTTTTGTGCATTTGTTTCCTTTCCCTCCTTTTTCACTACCAAAGAGTTTCATCTAAGTTCGTTATATTTTATAACTTGAACTGCAGAGTATGCTCGAACAGTTAGAGTGAATGAGAAGATTGATGTTTATAGCTTTGGAGTTGTCCTTCTTGAACTAACGACAGGGAAAGCAGCTAATTATGGTGACGAGGATACGTGCCTTGCCGAATGGGCAAGGCGTCACATGCAAGAAGGAAAACCTATAGTCGATGTGTTAGATGAGGAGATAAAGGAGCCTTGTTACGAGGATGAGATGAGAGATGTTTTCAAACTAGGGGTGTTCTGTACGAGCATTTTGCCTTCTGAAAGGCCTAACATGAAGGACGTTGTCCAAATCTTACTTGGTAGGAACCGTCGATGGGTCTGTGGAAGGAAGAATATGAGACATGCATGAGTACGAGAGGTTGTCGGAGAGTGATGGCATCCAATATTAAAGACTTAATAGAATAATAATATCCACCTCTGGAGTTCAGATTGTAAAATATCAGTCGCTATGCATAATAATATAATGAACTAGTCTACAATGGTGGAACCCTCTAAATCTCTGGAGGAGGGAATCCGCACCTGTAACGTTGTCGCATTGCATGTATGATCTTCTTTTGAGTATGCTATAGTTTACTACAGCACTAGTTACTTACTGAAGATTTTTATTTGATTTGATAATGATTAGCATAGCATTAGGTGTCCCCTCTGTGTTAGTTGCTCAAAGATTTACATAAAAAAATAGGTTTCTCCCATAAAACATAGCTGGGAATGGTCACTTTTTAACTAATGGTTAAAAATAAAAAAAAACAATGCAATTGGCTCCTCAGGTTCCATGACCGGCCCTATGGTTTTGATTCTTATAAAAACACCTTTACACTTTTAATTTGGGTAATTTAGGTCTTATAATTTGATTTGTTAGAGAATACAAGTCAGTTTCTTTTTGGTAGAATTGAGTTTTTACTATATAGGCTGCCAACGCGTTGTCGCGGGCTACTTTTGAAACTACACATTAATTTAAAAAAAACACTCTATATGCATGCAATCAAGAACTGACAGCATTAAAAGGTATATGATTTGGCTTTCAAGCAATATATAAGTAATATGCAAAAAACTTACTTAAACTGTCTCGAATTTTATATAAGAATTAAATTGTAAAATGTAAAAGGACATCAATTTAATATAGGTATTGTTTGAGTAACTCAAAACAAAAAGTGGCATGATAAACAAAAAAAGTATGGAAGCCCAAGTTTTGAGTGAGAAGTAAAATCCTAGCAACTGTTAGGAAGTAAAAAGTAACAAATACTTGTTAACTCCCTGTTACTACAAGGACTTGAATAGCTTAGTTAAATGTCTGGAAAAACATTTTATATATCCATCTATGTGTTTGGATCTAATGTATAAAATGAGTATAGTACATACTTCAAACACTCACCGTAGAAGGTAATTTTTTTCCCTAACAGAAAGCAATCTAAGAGCACCTAAAGCCTTTAAACTTTTTTGGACAAACATTGACCAAATAGTTTCCTCCACCAGATTCTTCATATATATAGCAAAAAATCTCTTAGATGTAAATCGAAAAACTTATGCATACATCTAATTAAACAACTCAATTACAATTATGTAAAGTAATGAAACAAAAAATTCATCAACAATAAAAAAAATTAAATTGAGAAAACCAAGTGAAAAATAAAGATTAAGATATCTAACATTGCAACACGAGTAATTTACTTGGTCATGTTTAATAAATTTCTTTGTCAAAATAAATTTGTAATAGAAAGACACATAAAATTTATAATAAAAACTAGCACACATGTAAAATTTATTGAACAATAATTATATATATAAAAAAACAATGCAAGGCTACATAGATGAAGAATCTTATAAAAATTCAATATAAAAAATAAATTTAATCTATATGAAATTAAAAAAAAATCACAGATGAATAATACTTGCTTAAACATAAACAAAATTTATTTGAAAACATATACACAAATAATGCATTATTTTTTTAAAAATTGATAAAAAGAATAATATATATATATATATATATATATATATATATATATATATATATATATAAAAAGAAACAAGTTAGGTGTTTGCGGGCCTAGTAAACAAGGCACTTGAGTTTGGAAAACATACCGACCCATGTTTAATTGTGTCCGGGCAAACATGTCGACCCACTTTACTTTGCACTTGTCTAACCACCACGTTCATACACTTTGGACTTGGCGCCGACCAAATCCAGGTGCCTTGGATTTGGCAAACGTGCCACACCTATATTTACTTAGGTTTAAAACATGTCTGGTCCACTTATACTTGGGTTTGACAAATGAGCCTAACCCATGTTTACTTGAGTCTGGCAAACATACTTGACTTAAGTTTACTTTGGTTTAAAAATCATACTTGACTTATGTTTACTTGGGTTTGCTAAACTTGCCAGATCCACGTTACATTGGATGTAGTTGATCGCCAGGTCCATGCACTTTGGATGTGGCAGACACCAAGTCTAGGTGCCTTGGGTTTGACAAACTTGCATGACTTGCGTTACTTGGGTATGACAATCACGCCTGATGACCCACGTTTAATTGGGTTTGATAATCATACCAGACCCACGTTGCTTTGGACATGGCTGACTGCCAGGTCCATGCACTTTGGACATGGTTGGCGCCAAGTTCATGAGCTTTGGGTCTAGCAAACATGTCAAACCCATTTCTTATTTCGTTTTTATGCTTTTTATAGAAGTTTTGTTTTCTTTTTCAATTTTGTCCTTCAATTATAATTTCTTATATGTTTTGTTTTTCATTTTAGTTCTCATTTTTTTAGTTTTAGTTATTTTTGGTTAGTATTTCAGAATCCATCGTCTTTGTTTTGATTTTTTATTTTGGTCCTTTTTTTGTGAGTTTATTTGTTTACAATTTAGCTCTTCAATTCTAATTTGTGCATATTATATTTTTTTAATTTAGTCCTTCTACTTTTGATTTCTTTTTCTTTTCCCTAGGCTTTTTTTTTCCAAAGTTCTTATAGTTTTTAATTTTACCCTTCAAATCAAATTTATGGTTTTTTTTAATAGTAATAATATTTTTTCAAATTTAATAATAATAATAATAATAATAATAATAGCAGCAACAAACATGCCTAACCTACGTTTACTTGGATAAGAGAAACATATCAGACCCACTTTATTTTAAACTTTGCTGACTGCCATGTCCACAGACTCTTGACTTGGTGTAAGCCAAGTCCAAGTGCCTTGGATCTGGCACACATGTATGCCCAATGTTTACTTAAGTCTGGCAAGCATACCTAACCCATGTTGCTTTGGACTTGGCTAACAGTCAGGTTTAGGCGTTTTGGGTCTGACAAACATGCTATATCCATGTTCTATGGGTCTCGCAAACATGTCAGACCCATTTTTTATTTCATCATTATTTATTTTATAGAAGTTTTGTTTTTTTTTTTTATCAATTTTATTCTTCAATTATAATTTCTTATATGTTTTGTTTTTCATTTCAGTCCTCATTCTTTTAATTTCTTATTTTGTTTTTATTCCTTTTTAGTTTCAGTCATCCTAAATCCATTTCTATTTTTGGTTGGTGTTTCGGAATTCATCGTCTTTGTTTTGATTTTTTATTTCAGTCCTTTTCTCTTTTGTGTAAGTTTTATTTGCTTACAACTTAGCCCTTTAATTCGAATTTGTATATTATGTTTTTCAATTCAGTTCTTCTACTTTTGATTTCTCTTCTTTTTTTCCATCTGCTTTTTTTTCAAAATTCTTACACTTTTTAATTTTACCCTTCAAATCAATTTTTTTCCAATAGTAATAATATTTTTTTTTCAAATTTGATAGTAATTAAATTAATATTGATGATGATGATGATGATGATGATAATAGTTTTTAATTTTACCCTTCAAGTGAAATTTATGGTTTTTTTCAATAGTAATAACATTTTTTTTTCAAATTTATTAATAATTATATTAATAATATTAGTAATAATGAAAATAATAATATTTATATTAATAAAAATAACAACAACAACAACAAGAATAGTAGTAGTAATAGTAGTATAATAATTGTTTATAATAATTGTGATTGTAATAGCAATAGTAATAATAACAAGCATGCCGAGACCCATTTTAATGGGTTCGGTAATTATATTTTACCCACGGTTTTTTGCAATGGAAAACATAATTTTCTAGAAGGAGAGAGGGGAGAGAGGGAAAACCCCAAGTCGGAGTTCTTCGTGGGCCGCCTCTGTACAAGCACCTTGCCACTATGCTGACGCCCACCCTCTGGCGCATGCTCAACATGATTCAGTCATTTCTAAATATAAATAATAATTTGTATACATACAAATATCCAATTACCCATGATCCCACATGATATTTACAATAAAACCATATGAAAACGATGAAAACGCCTTTACATGCAACCTTGTTTTTGTTGAAAATTAAAGGTAATTTTGTATTAGAACTATTTCAATAAAAGAAAAAGATAGAGAAGCCCCTCAACACGTGCATATTTTCCCTTCTCGGGGGCATGTTTATATCTTCACTGTTTATTTTTTTTGAAAAAACAAAAGAAACCCTCAACTAAAATGTTAAAATTTGATACCCTGAAGGGCAAATCAATATTTGTACTGTAGCTCAAAAAACCTGGACGGACCATTTTGTCCTCAATAATTCTTTCAATGCCAAATATATCTAATAAAAAAGACAATCCTACCCCCAATTGCATGCTTAGCAAGTTTCTTTGGTAATGACAATTCCATCATTACACTGCTCCAATCCATAGTAATATATATCTAGGTGAATAGTGAAAGGATGAACAGTCATATACTGAGCTCTTTTAGTATTTTTAGTATTTGTTGTAATTAATTCTTACTTTTATATGGACACATGCCAGTTTTTATTGGTCTCCATTTTAAGAAAAATAAAAATGGATGAAAAACTCAAAAACAAAGCAACACTAAGGATTTTTGTCAATTTCTTGAATTAGTTGCCAATGAAAATTTTGTTTTTCCTAGTTTTCGATTCATACTAGAAAAAAATGTTTTATTTTGAGAAGTCAATAAATAAATAAAATATGATTTATTGTTTTTGTTAATCTCTTATTTTTTCTATCACAAAAATGATTATAAAATGCTTAGTGATCATTTGATATTGTATAGTCTGATTTTTACACAAAATTATTTATTTCTTAAGTCTTTTCTTTGATTTTTGAAAATAAAATAAAACTAGAAAAAAAATCCAGGAACAAATAAAAACATATCTTAAAAAATTAAAAATTGTAAAAAAATTTAACAAATCAAACATAATAAATAAAAAATAGAGTTTCTACATGTTTGTTTTTAGCTTTTTATAATAAAGTAAAAAGAACTTCCAGCATAAATAAAAAATATCCAGAAAAAAATGAGCATCTAGGTGATGCCACCTAAAACTCCATAGGTTTTGAGAAGGGTCTTGCGATGGAAATACCAAAGCCCGCCCATGGAAGCTATATGAATTGCCTATTGCTGTCAAGATCTTTGGTCACACCGTTCGAGACACGACCTTATGCACTAGCCTGAAATCTAAAACTATCTAGAACGGAGCGAAGCCTTTTAAGGTTATATCCGAGGAATGAGTTTTTTCTTGTCCATTTTTCGACCATAACTGATTATCTCTATGCTCTAGTGGATGGACCATGGACAATCCTCAGACCCAGCTATGAGATCATAATTTTCAAGCATCATTAGGACACGTTACAAGGGTGGTGTTTTGGGTGCATTTTCCTTACCTTACCAGTTGCTTGGTAACACGGTTACGATTGATTATAATACCCATACCAATCAGAGAGGGAAATTTGCTCATGTAAAGGTTGATATTGATCTTGAAAAACCGACAGAAAAAAATTGAAGATCTAGATCAGAAAGTGTCTTATGATGAGGGGTTCCCACAAGTTTGTTACACTTATGGTCAAGATGGTCAAAATAGCATCCTTTGCCCTTTCAAAATTCCTGAGAAATCAGCCAGTAAAGATGATGATAACGTCAATAGCGACCATGGTTGCTCAGGAAACCTTATCCAAATCGAGCTAAGTTTGTTTGATAGTGTGGTAACGGTTACTTTTCAAATAATTTTTCGTGCCAAAATGCATGCCAATAATTTTTTTTATTTTTTAAAAATTATTTTTGACATCAGCACATCAAAATGATTTGAAAGCACTAAAAACATATTAATTTGAAATTAATAAAAAAATAAAAAAATTTCAATTTTTTTCAAAAGTGCTTTTGAAACTCAGAAACAAACAGGCTTGGGTTTCTCTAAAATTATTCTTTTTCTTTTAAAAAAATAAAAAATAAAAACCAATAAAAATAATAATAAAAAAAAAAGATTAGCAGCTTGGCAAGAATAGACTAAGAAGGGTTTTAAAAGCATTGAGGAATCAAGATGGAATTTTTGAAAAACATTTAGAGACCAATTGATATCCAAGATTGAAAGGCAATGAAAATTTAATGTGAAATTAAATGATTATCTAACAAATTTGATAAACATTAAGTCTGAGAACTCAATTAGATTTTTAATAAGTGAATTTGATTTAATCATGGGCCCAATTAAGATTTAATTAAGTTTAATTGAGCTCATATTAAAAGAATTAATTAAGTTCAAGCACTTAATTAGACTTTTAATGGGTCAAATTAATTTTATTAGGGACTTAATTGGTGAAAAAATAAGTTTGGAGGTCTAATTTGAGTTTAACTGAGAAGATTGAAATTTTAGAGAACCGGATTTAATTCTTTTTCAAGCTTAATTGGATGAGATCAAGGATAAAATTGCAAAAAAATAGAAGTTTAATGGTCAATTGAGGATTCAATTAAAGAATTTTGAAATCAAGGACCATTCTATAAAAAACATAGAATTTTGATGGTTTAATTGAAGAAGATCAAGGGTGAGATGGCAAGGAATCCAAAAGATTAGGGCTAATTGGAGTTCCATTACAAAATTCCAAAAGTTTAGAGACCAAATTAAAAAATACCATAATTTTACTATTTATTGTCTTCTTCCTATTAAAAACAAGAGAAAAATATGACTAGTTGCAGACTAGGACAATATTTTGTCCTTAGCTACAATAAATGGATGAGATCTATTATTTAACATCAAGGGTTGAGATCCTATTAATTTATAAACCCCATAACCACCCTATTTATTCTATAAAAACCCTAACCTAAACAGTTTGGACAAAGATCAATATTGCCATAAAAACACCGTCATGAACAAACCTCTTAGCCATAATTGTAGTGGTCCTTCCTTAAACCTTCCAGCCTGAAACAAACCCGAAAACATCCCTCAAACCAACAACAACAACCCCTTCCACCCATGACAACCACCATACAACAACCCTCAAACCTCCACAAAACAAACCCACAACATACTTGAAACAACCTTGAAATCAACCCAAAAATAAGCCACAAAACCATCTCCAAATAGCCATGAAAACTCCAACCAAAACACCTTAAAACAAACCCCAAACCATACAAAGCTTAATCCACTAAAACATCATCCAAACAACCATTTTCCATAGAAGAAAAGTCCACTTCCAAGTCACCTAAAATATAGCAATAGAAAGAAGGGATAGACCAGGACTGAAAAACAGAAGAAGACTGAAACTTCAACAGAGCGAGCTCTCTCTACAGATGTATGTTTGTTGTACCATTAGTGAGGAATCAAAGAGGAGACAAATACGTTTTAGATTCACCAAGTGTTCCTACTCTAGTAGAGACATCACGTGATTCCATGTGCCGACAGTGGCAGTGCTACGTGGTTTCATGAGCTACCGGGATTACCTAGCAACCTTGGAAGGCTTCCAATAATCCCTAGACAACCACAACAACCTTGGAAGGTCGATTCCTAACCCCAAATCATTTCTTTGAGAAATTGTTATTTTGTCGGATAAAATATTAATTGTGCGTATGGTTTTGAGACTGTTTAATGATGATTTGTGATTAGTTGAGTTATTAGGGAAACAATTATCAATTTGTTTTTAGTATGCCCACGTTTCTCTAAAAAATCATGTTTTCGTTATTAATACAAAAAAGAAATTCAAAATTCATTATTAAAAAAATACAAAATTATGTTTTTTTATTTGTGTGCATACAATTAAAAAATTCCCATGCATATTTTATAAGAAATATCATATTTTAAAAGTACAAAAATAGATATCGTAACTTGTTTATAGCTATCCATTAGGATTTAGACAATATTTAAAAATATCACAAAAATTAATTTTTTTTGGTGCACCCGATATCGCGGCGGCCTTAAAACATTCAACGTTAAAGAACTGATTTTTGGTATCTTGTTCTTTAATGAGGAAATATCTTGTTTAAGGAATCACCACCTAGTATTATGGTCACTAGGAATCCTAATTGGTCAACAAATATTCTATGGTACGAGACTGGTTACGTAAAAGGAAAGATATTATCACCTCTTAATCATCCTACCTAAGGTAGATTGCATTGCTGTTTTTGTCTTAAATTGCTAAGTGTTTGTCATACTATATATGCTACCGATAGTCTTCTTAAAATATTCTTGACTCTGGCGTCAGTGAATATTCAGATACGAATATTTCCAACTCTGGTGTTGGTAAATATTACGTAGCTAAAGAAAACATATGGTATTCCCGACTTTAGTGCCAGTGAATAAACCAATAAAATGAATTTGAAACAAAACATACATATTTTTTTATCTCTTTTTGTAAACAAAAAAGACAATAAATAATCATATTTGCATTTTATAGTAAACATTCACAAATCAAATATACAATGAAATACTCTAAAAAAACATGAGAGGCCTATAAATAAATTTAAAAGTGCTCACAAATTGTTTTTGGAATTTTTTAATATAAAAAAGAAACTCATTGACTAAATAAAAAAAAATAATAAAATAAAAAGGATTGAACAGTTGGACCTGGTCCATACCAGTAACCCGACTGGCCAGCAGGAGGCACGAGCAACTTGTGCGTGCACAGTGAATGGTTAATTAAATTCAAGCTGCACAGTATCTATGTAATTAAAAATGGAAGAGGAGGGAACGAAAAACTTCCCTGATCTGCGGGCGTTGCTGGAGGCGAAAGACTGGGAATAACATTGGCTTTGGACGATTCTCTTCTCTTTCTTTCTGTTTCCTATTTGCTTTCTCCTCTGGTTTCCTCTGTTCTGTGCTCCCTAGTCCTCCTCCCCCGTGTTTGTTCCTTCTCTTTCGTCCCTGTCTTTTGGTTCTCACGCGTGCCTCTGTTTCTTTGAGAAGAAACAGGGGAATAACGGTCCTGCTATTCTGGTTCGTCCTTTTGTGTTGTTATCTTGTTCTCTCTATGTGTTTATTTCCTGTGTTTTCCTCTCTCTCTTCTGGTTTTTTTCGTGTTTTCTCCTCAAGTTTTTCTGCTCGTCCGTCCTCTGTCTCGGGTCTTTTGTTTTTGTGTTCTAGTCTCTCTGTTTTCGTTTGCCTACTGTGTTTGTGTTCTGAAGAACAAGGCGAAGCTGGGGTACGCTGGCTTTTTGTTCTCTTCCCCTGTTTCTGTCTCGTTTGCTTCTCCAGTCGTCCCCTATGTTCTCTGTTTCTTTTTTTTCTCTTCGTTCCTGTCTTTTTTTTCGCCCCCCCTCTGTTCGTCTTTCTCTGGCCTTTTATAAGGCCAGAGAGAGTAAATGAAGTCGTTAACTTTTAATCGATCTGGAAACGGCGTGGGTAGGAGACTTGGTCCGATTTTGGTGCCATTTCTTCTTGAATCGGTCCCCTGAAGAAGGTGATGAGCAGTAGAAATGGCGCCGGTTTTTTTTTTTAATATTAAAATGCCCATCTTCAATTTACCCCCTGAACTTCTGAAATTTAACAATTGGGTCTCTGATTTCATTAATTAAACAATTTCAAGTTCAATTAAGTCCCTAAACTTCCAATTATTCTAATGTTTGACCAAATTGACCTCCAAATTTATAATTCAATTCTCAAACTTTAATTTTGTGTTGTCTTAAACCAATTCTCAAATATTTTTTATTCATTCATTTTTTTTATCTTATTATTTATTATTATTTTTAAAAAATTCAAAAATTAGATTATAACATGTTTAATTAATATTTGGGATATAGGTTTTATAATGTAATGCATACTCCTGATATTAAATTAAATGAATTAATAGCAATAAACATTAAGAATTAATTGTATACTTTATTTTTTGAGAGTATAAAATTACATTATAAAGCATACCATCATGTATTAAAGATACAAAGAGTATAATAAACATGATGCTAAAATTTGAGCCATAGAACGATTATGATTTAACCCGATAAGGTAGAAACTTCCTCATATAGGGAGATCTATCTTGAAACTTAGATAGACCAAGAGATAGAAACATTACCTAGAAAAATAATCAATAAACAATGTAGCCTACCATAATTAGGGTGTACTGGGGGTGATGCGTTTTCTCTTTGTTTGTTTGTTGGTCTGTGCAATTTAATTTTAGCATGCATTTTTTTTACATACCACTCATGTATAAGTACATTGGATATGGATTAATGCCTTTGTGCATTTTAATTTTTTAATAAACTCAATTCTAGGTTAGGTGGGGAGTGACGGTTTGCCCTATGACTTTCAGTCAAGATTCAGACGCGTGAAATATCCAATTATAAGCTGATTGTTTACTTGGTAATGACGGTTACATTATGTCTCAATCATTCCTTGTAAACCCCTACATTACCTTCATAAAAGGTTGACACTAGGTAGATCGTTGACCCTTTTAAGACCATGTAGTAAGCCTACACTCATGTGGTGGCTTAAAATCTACTTTTAGGATATGAAATCTCTAATAATTCATTTTGCATCAAGGTATACTTGATAAATAATCCTGAACTCCGCCGAATTTTCTGAGCTAAGACCATGATATTTTTTGAATACAAACAAAAATCTGAGATGATGTAACTAGCTGAGGGGGATTATAATAAGATGAAGGCTATAAAATAACACTACAGGAACTTCAAGAATCTATGGTAAAAAGTAAAGATAGATGGATGGAACAAAAGAATAAGACTTATCAAATCAGTTTGAAAATTGACGCATTAACAAACCTAATCCAATCCCTTTTAGCTAATTAGATGGTTAAGAGGGAAGCTGGAGCCAATTCTAAAGGAATCTTGACTAATCCATCAATAGGAATGTCTTGGCATGCACAATATCGAATAAAGGATCTTCCTCCTAGATCGATGGGATTTTGAATGTGTTGGAATTAAACATGAAATTATAATTCAAAGGGTTGAGGATTCACCACCTACTATTATAGTAACTAGAAAACTTACTGATCTACAAAAGCCTAGGTAAATGGACTAGTTTTGCATGAGAAAAACACATCACCCTAGTGCACTGTATCTATAGTAAGTTACATTATTGATTGATTGTTTTTTTCTAAGTCATGTTTCTATTTGTTGGTCTATCTAATATTCAAGAAAGGTCCTCCTCGCAAAAAGAGGCCCCTATCTTAGAGTTTTAAAGTACATCATCCTCAGTAAAGACGTCTCTATCTTTAAGGGTTTAAGATATATATATATCCCTCTTAGTAAGGAAGTCTCTACTTATCAGGTAAAAATCTAATAATTATAAGGTTTTAAATTTTAATAGTGTATTTATTCCTATTTTGTATCTTTTTTTAATACCTAGGGATATACTTTACAGTGTAATTCTATACCCCCAAATATTAAAGTCAATAATTAATTCTTAACATTTTATTTTTATCAATTTATTTAATTTAATATCGGAAATATGCATTACATTGTAAAATTCATAAACCAAATATTAATTGTGAAAATTGATTTTTGTGGTTTCATTTTTTAAATTTTGGCCAAATCCTCATGACTTTAATAAAATAGTTATTAAATCCAATATGCATGAAAAAAAAAAAACTATTTTTTAGTATGCTAAATTATGCAAATATGATTTATTTTTTAGAAACTTGGCCATATTTAATTTGAAATAAAGTTGTATTTTTTTAAGAGAAAGATTTTTGTTGTTTTTTTTACAGAATGAAACAAGTTTATTCAATACCAGAAATGCGCTTAGCATGTAAGTCACAATTTCAAATATTAAATTTGAGATGACAAAAATAAATGTGAGGAACTCAAAACTTATTGCAAAATAGTCCATTGAAAAATCCAAAATTAAATTGAAAAGATAAGGTTGTGTTTGACAAACTATAAAAAATAAAAATAAAATAAGGCTGCTAAAGATTCGTTACGGCATATTTGCTAAACACGCTATAAGGACCAAAAAATGCATTTTATTCTTGGAAACCTAGATAGTTTTGAATAGTTTTTGCATCTCTTTTAAACCAAAACTATTAGGATTAATTTTGGTATTATGATGAGTAATCAAAGCTAATTATTGATGGAATTTATTCTTGTATTAATCAGAATCAATTCTTATAAGTTTTGGTTCCAAAACTCATAATAAAAAAGGTGTTGTGAGAAGAGTTTTTTGCACATTTTTACTAGATCTCTGATACTCTTCACCACCTCACTCTTTAGTGTTTTCTCCCATATTTTAAGCTTTATTTTCTTCCAGGTTTAGAGTTTAGGTTTGGTCTTGTTGAGGGATACTTGAGTTATATATATATTTTTAATTTATTGACCTTGTTTAGAAGTGAATTTAAACAAGGTGGTGTTGTTGAAATCTTGGAAGGCTTATTATAGACAATCATTTACACCAAGTGAGGAGTTATAAAGTCTTAAAAATAAAAAATTCATTATAAAGTGTTTCAACAAGTAAATATTCTTCTTTGGTTTGTTTAATTGAATATATTAGTATGTATGTTATGATTGTATTTCAATCTTTTTATACCTATTTGAATATATGTTTAATGTAAATACTAAGATCTTTATATGTTTTATGTTGATTTGCGAGTTTGACATGGTATGCGTATATATATTTCACATATTTCTTATGTTTTCTAGTTTTAATTTGAATATTTAATTTAATTAGAAAACTTATGTTGTTATAAACTAAATAATTCATGCTTACTTATAGTTTTAAGAAGAATAAATACTAGATTTTCCTTGAACATCTAATTTATTTAGAAGACTCTTGTTATTATAAACTATACTTCCTCACTAATCTAGTCTAATATGTTATATTGTACATGAACTTTTAATACCACTAATCTTTCTCCATCAATCTTGTTATTTAAGATTTAACTTGGTCTTATATATGTTATTTCCCCCTCATATGAGCCTAAATGGCTTAATTGATGCTGTTCATTAAATAATTTTATATGATAGAACTAATTACTATCAATTTATTTTTTTATTTATTCAAATTGTTTTATTATTTTGATTGATGAATCAAAAGTTATCTATTTTATAAATATTGAATACTAAATAAATATAATATAAGTTTCATAGAAACTATTTTGCGTATTAGATTGAGCTAGATTGTTTGATTAATAACCTTATAATAATATTTTTATTTTCAAATAACTAAACAAATAGATAAAAAACAATCATTACAATTCTTGGTCATTGAGATTCTTACAAATATTCCTGAAAAAAAAATTAATTTTTTTTCAAATTAAACTTTTGAATATATTTAAGGAACTAAAAACTCAAAATGCTCAAATAACAAAATTAAAAAATTCTAAGCCACTAAAGTTCTCTAAAAATTATTTTTGTAAGAAATTACTTTTGGAGATGTTAAACAATTTTTTTTTTCTAATATTGGTAGCCATTAAATTCTATTTTAAAAAAATCCAAAAATATTTAAGATAAAAAGGTTAGAAACTTATCAAAAATTAAAAGTTTAATAACATTTTCAAATAAAATTTTAATTTTGTCAACTTGAATTTAAATTTTATAAAAAAAGGCATTTCAAATAATTTGATTTTTTTCAAGTGGTTTTATTTCATAAATGAATTATGTGACTCAACAATGACAAGCATCATTTATCGCATAACATGACAATTAACAACCTACGAAATTGAGATTTACATCACTTTATTATATATACATACAAAACTACTAGTTTATTGAGCTTGGTGCCTGAAATAACACGGATTTTTTTAATGTGTACGGACACGTTACTTGGAATAAGATTCCTTACTGCATTTTTTTTCTTGTATTTGGAAAGAATATTAATAAATTAAATATTTGATAATTTCTCAAAAAAATAAGGAATGAATATTACCTTATAATTTTAATATCTTATCTTATGTTTCAAATCACATATGACAATAACATCACCATTTTTCATTACTAAATCTTTAGAGTTTTCAATTGTTAAGTTTGAATTTATAAACTACTTGTTTTAAAAAGTATTTTTAAGTGAAAATAATCTCTACTCTTATTCCAAGCACCCCCAAATTTATAAACAACTTGCTTTAAAAAAGTATTTGAAGAAAAATACTTGGATTATGATAAAAAGAGCAATTAAATTTCAAATTTTACTTCAATGATTGAATGACCTATTTATAGTGTTATAGAGTTTAAATCCTATGTGAATTACTATTCTTGTCTTTATATGAACTTTTTATAATAAATAAGGAATTTACACTATGAATTCTAATACAATTTGAATACACATATCTTTTTTAGAAGTTATATGAACCATAACTAAATTGTTATACTTTTTAGTTTAATCTTTTAAGGGCTCTTATTCTGAATAGGACGTGATAAGCTAATCACTCATGCAAACTTTTATTTTTGTGACCAATTATTATTTTTGATCAATCATGACTTCTAGCTCTCATAATCGATCATGACTTATAATCCTTGATCAATTGTTTCTTTTTTTATTAGTTGATTCAGACTTTGTTGATTTTATTGTTCTCGGTTAATTTTAGCCTTTTCTTTTTTATCTAGTCTTAAATTATAGTTTTTTATTTAGTCAATAGATGAATATTCATTTCTAGTGTACAAAAAAAAAAAAAAAGATGCAATTTTAAATACGTAGGTTATGCTTTTACAACTCCATATCTTGTAATATGAATGTTTCTATCTTGGAGTATAAAGTTAAATTAATTGATGTTTGAAACAACTTATATTAAGTAATTTGATTTAGAATCTTCAATTGCATTTTCATATCTTTTCATAAAATAGTTCTTTTTTAAAATAATTATCAGTTATAATAATAATAATAATAATAATAATAATAAACAAAGTATATGCTAATTCTATCCCTACAAAATCACAATTAATGTTTTCATAATAATTTTGACCCAATGATATTATAGTTATTAAATCAATCAAATGTATCATTCTAAATTATAAGTAAAAAAATAAAAATTCTAAATCATATATGAAATCTCTTACAAAATTGAAATCATTAGTTTGGATTCATAGACCTAATGAATATTTATTTTTGAAAAATATTTTAAATCAAAAGTAAGCAACATAAAAGCAGCCCACAAAACAAACCGAAATACAAGAGGAAATATCTCGTAAAATCAATCCTTTTCCTTTTATCCCTCCTTCAAGCTAAATAATAAAAAGAGTCCTACTTGCTGATTTTGAAACCCTCACTGGTTCATTGCTATTTATTCAGTGATTCTATTCTTATATCCTCCACTGCAATCCGTTTCCTTGCACATTCTGAACTCGAGTCTAGTTCTGTTGCTGCTGCCTTGCCTGCATTTCTAGGAACGTGGTTGAAACCATTATCCTTTAAAATTTATTTTTTTTTGTTAAAAATTATTTTTTTATGTTTTCATATCGTTTTGACGTGTTGATTTTAAAAATAATTTTTTTAAAATAAAAAAATATCATTTTAATGTATTTCCAAAAAAAAACACTTTGAACCGCAACCGCTACTACAATCCTAAACATGCATGCGTTTCATAGCCTTGTATAAGAAATTGTCGTCACAACTGTATAACCATCTACTTCTTGTATTGTTTTTCTAGTTAATTAGTCTGTGCTTCGCAGCGGATAAATATTATTTTTTTAAATAAAAAAATACTAAAAGTATGAAGAATATTTTAATAGTATTGTTAAAACTAGTCAAGTAGGTTAATTTTTAAATCCTCACTCAACTCTTTGCCAAACCCAAGTAAAATGAGGTTGACAACCATGCTAGACCCAGGCGCTGGGTCTGGTAGCCACGCTAGATCCAGGTGTCGTGGGTCTAGCAACCATGCTAGATCCATGCGACTTTTTTTTTTTGAAAATATATGAATTCACTTATAACTGTTCTAAAAATATATTTATTTTGTTTTTTCATCTGTCTTTTTAACAAAATATATTTTTATCTTTTTTAAATTTCTTTCTTCTATTTTGGGACATTAACCACATGCATCCCTAAAATTCATTCAATTTTTTATTTATTAATCTCTAATTTTAGTGAAGAAATCATCTACAGAATTGCACAAATTAAGACAGTCAAAAGGATAATAAGTCTTTTACATATACATTATTTTCTTTTCCTATAACATAATGTATCAATTCAAAAGTTCAAAAATTTTCTTTTATGATCATATATTTCAAATTTTCATATATACTAATAGTTATGGTACTGTAGAATAAACTCTCCTTGTAACAAATTTTAATAATTAGATCATGCAACAATATCTTAAATTAAAAAAAAAACATGAATCCTTTAAAAAACTATCCAACACTTGTATGGAAATATAAAATTAATATTTTCATCCACAATACATCAAGAAATCAAAAGCAATATCAAGCTTATTTTAATCAAAACCTTTAATTTTCATCACTTGTTCATGAAGGCTAGGAATGAATATCAAGTTGATCCTCGGTGAGATTTTAAATCGCCACCACAATCTCCCTAACATCATTTCGTGTTATTCATGATGCACTACCACCATCCTCTGGTTTTTTTTGCCCTTTTTTTGCAACAAAGGATTGATGGATGAAAAACCTTCATTCCCTCCGACCATCTCTTCATACTGAACATTATTTTCCACTTGGTTCAAATCCACTTTGGTTCTTTCAAACAAGGATAAGACTTTGTAAAAGAACATGTTGGCATCTCCTTTCCAACAATAATGGACTTCTATTCATACATTTCTATCTTCTTTTCCATCTTGATTCTTGCATATAATAATAAAGAAAATGTGAAATAATTAAGAAACATACAATGTTATTGTTATTGAAAACAAATACAAAACATAATCTAAAATAAAGTCTATTACTCACAAAACATGCATGCAATCGTAATATCTCAATACAATATATATATAAGAAAAAAAAATAAAAATAAAGGTTGGCCTACAGATAGCAGAAACCTAGAAGGAGAAGGAAAAATAAAATGAGAAGAGTCTAGCACTGAAGAAGTATCACAACTAGGGTGGCTATATAGAGTATCGACATAGTAAAATCAAGATTGAAGGTTAAAAAGTGCCCACAATACTCTGTACACAGCATTCTTTTTTGAAAAATCCTTAAAAAAACCATCCCAGAACAACAAAGATCATGTGGCCAGGATCACATGATCTTGGCGATTCACAATAAAGATCTGTACGTAGTTGGACAGTAAAATAAATATGTATCAATCTTCAATTTACTATGATTGACAGGCACGAGTGGGAGCCACAATCTATTCCATTTCCTTATTAGACATGATGGTCCAGCTAGATACTTAAGTAAGACAATGTACAGTTGATAATTAAGAAGTTTCACAGCGAGAGAGATTAGCTTGAATGAAAGGATACTAAGAATCATTTGATAGGAAAGTTGTAAGGCTTGATCTTTATGTACATTAATGCAAAACAAAAGTTAGATTAATTTGTCTATATAGGCAAAAAATAAGCATAGAATCAAAAACTGAGATAAAAAAACAATTATATCTCTTAAAACCCAGCTCGATTCAAAAAATAAAAGATCAAAACAAAACAAACCAGAAAAAATTTAAAAAAAACATTGATTTCTTAATGCTTTCAAGATCTGTATGTACTAAAATTCAAGAAATATAACACGAGAAAATGAGAAAAAAGAACAAATATAATAACAAACTTAAAAACGGAGTTGATTTTGATGTTGATAACAAACATCACATAATAACTTCTTAAAGTTTGTGATGGCCTCTCTCCTATGTTAGATTTTCCAAAACACGTAGGAAATGATAAATCTAAATATTTTTTTTTGAAGTTTTGATATCTTATTAAATAAATCTAGAGTTATTTGAGATTTATATAAAAATTACATGAAGATTATATGATTTTTTCAGCTTTAAATAATTACTTCAAAGCTAAATTGTTACAAGCTATAAATCATCTAAGAGTTTAGTCTCTAATGATAATTCACATAAATTATCAATAAAAAATCTTCTATATTCTTTTAAAAGAGAAAAATTACTATATATTTATTACTAGCTTTTATCTTTTATATTTTTAAGGAATTCTGTAATCGACGATGTAGTTTCAATATACTATCTACCACAAAAAAAATAAAAGGTGTTGTGTGGGTCTTAAAGCATGGGAATAGCATGCAAGAATTAACTTCCTGTTACTCAAACTGTAGCACCAGGTTTAAGGGAACTGCCACTCTGGGCTCACCCGGGGATGCTAGGTATCCAGATGAATTAGCCATATGGAGGAGTAGAAATCATTCAGATGAATTAGCACGGTTGCACGTTGGACAAATCATTCAGAGAATCCGCTTCGGAGTCTCAAGTCAGTTTGCCGAGACTGTTGGTTGACTCAAAATTCCACCGCACTTCACCCTCTATAAGAACAACGATAAAATGCCTGGTGGAAATGAGAAGAGAGGACGGCTCAGAGCCTCTCTCAAGTCCTCATGGGAGAAAACAAGATAAAAGCGGCACTTTTCTGGATAATGTCCGAGGTATAATGCTAACAGGGTGTCATGTTTTGCTCAGTGTTGACCACAGAATGCCTTAACTATAAAATTGACCTTGTCTTTATGGTAGACAAGTCATAAATTGAAACTACACCAGTTCTTATGGGTTTTTTCTGTTGGTTGAATGCTACGCGTTTCATATTGCTCATAATTTATTTTTTCTGTGCGCTTTCTTGTTAATCAGCTTTCTGAAGGCCTGGTTATTTGAAGTTGCTAAAGAGGCTTGATTTCCACCAATTAGAAACTCACAATTTGATCCTTCATTTCTATCCTAGAACTGGAACCTTGCGATGGTGATCCAAATCAATCTATAGATTAGCGGATCATGTTAGTTAGTGGAGACAAACAATGTCCCACCATATGCAAGTGGGAATACCTAATCTCCCACTTGGCACATGGTGGAGGACACAAACGGTGGGCATAAATCATGGCATGATTTATGCCCTTTACTCCTAGCTTAATATATATGTATGCTCCGTGAAGAGCTGGTGTGTTAGAGTGTGAAGAACGCAGATAAGAAGAAAACACGGAGAGAGAAGAGAGCAAGTAGAGAGAGCTTGAGTGAGTAGAGTTGAGTTGAGAAGAGTTTTCTCCTCCTCCTTTGTTTGTATTGTTTCTTTAAGCTTGATTAATACAAACCGGTAGCTCCGTGGAGTAGGCAAGTTGCCGAACCACGTAAATTGTGTGTGTTTGAGTTCCGGAATTTCCCAACAACCGGTATCGAGCTTGTTCTTGAAAAAGAGGGTGTTTGATCCAAACTCAAAAATCAAAGTTCTCAAAACGTGTTTTTGAACATACCATCGTGTAGAGCAAGAGGAGACGAATTCACCGGGTGAAATCCCGGCGAAGAACCGACGTCCTGCATGCCCGCACGCGCCAACACGCGCCGACGAAGCCACTGCCTACGCGCGACCACGCGCAAAGACGCTCTCCACGCGTCGTCTCTACCCGGATACCTCGCATCCGAACCGGGTTGACCCGCCACGTCATCCGCCACGCCGCCTAAACCGTACGATCACCTACCACGTCACCGCCACCTCATCAAGTCAACGCCACGTCATCCACCCGGTCGAGCCACGTCGGACAACGCCACGTCGCAAGAAACGCGCGTGCAGTTGCCACGTAAGCAAAGTGGGTCCCGGTGTACCTACGTGGAAGACACGTCATCTTAACACGTCATCAAAAATGGGGTTTGATCCGGTGCTTCTCGACGCTATTCTGGATCGACACGCGGCTTCATCTCGCACCGTCCGTTGATCCAAAACTTTGACTGTTAAGATCCGAGCCATTCGAAGTCCGATCGGGGTGATCTCAGTGTCGTTTCCAATAGTTTTGGCCATTCCGGACACATCTGTAAGGTCAGATTTGACAAATTATTTTTTGAGAAACAGTAAAAATGGCAGATGAAATAAAGGCTGCGGGAATTGAAAAATTTGATGGATCAGATTTTGGATATTGGAAAATGCAAATTGAAGACTATTTATATGGGAAGAAACTTCATCTTCCTCTCTTGGGGAGCAAACCGGAGAATATGCCAGAAGAAGATTGGCTGCTTCTTGATAGACAAGTTTTGGGTATTATCCAGCTATCCTTATCAAGAAGAGTTGCTCACAATGTTACAAAAGAAAGATCCACTGCAAGACTAATGGAAGCTTTGTCCGGGATGTATGAGAAGCCCTCGGCAAACAATAAAGTGCACTTGATGAAGAAGTTGTTCAACCCGAAAATGACGAAGGCACCTCCACACAACATCTTAACAACTTTAATACCATCACAAATCAATTGTCATCTGTAGAGATTGAGTTTGATGATGAGATCCGTGCACTCATTTTGCTAGCTTCACTTCCAAGCGGTTGGGAAGGTATGAGGACAGTAGTGAGCAACTCAGCTGGAAAATCCAAACCGAAATATGATGACATCCGAGACTTGATTTTAGGCGAAGAAGTGCGAAGGAAAGACTCGGTGAAAGTTCAAGTTCGGATCGCTCTCAACATTAACACTCGAGGGAGGAGACGGGATAGAGGCTTATCCGGAGAGCGAGATCCAAATCAAGATACGAAGTAAAAGCAAGTCGGACCCGGAAAAGCAGGTTGAATGTTGGAATTGTGGCAAACCTGGTCATTTCATGAGGAATTGCACAAAACCGAAAAAACCCGAAGCCGACTCTGCAAACGCTACCACGAGATGAGGTGCAAGACGCTTTGATTCTTGTGCATACAAAGTCCAATTGATGATTGGATTCTTGATTCCGGTGCTTCATTCCACCGTACACCACACCATGAGATGATGCAAAACTATGTTCTTTGGAGATCACGGTGTAGTCTATCCGGCCGATGGACAACCAATGAAGATTGTGGGTATAGGAGAAGTGCGGATCAAGACAATGAATGGATCTACGTGGAACTTGCAAAATGTAAGGCATGTTCCTGGACTAAAGAAGAAGTTGATCTCAGTCGGACAACTTGATGAGAGTGGTCATTCAATCCTTTTTCTCGAGGTATGTGGAAGGTATCAAAGGGAGCAATGGTTTTGGCTCGTGGAAAGAAAACCGGCACCCCGTATATGACCACAAGATTTGCGGACATTATTGCCTCTACTTGAAGTAGAAGATCAAGCACGCTTATGGCACTTGTAGACTCGGCCATATGAGTCAAAAGGGGATGAAGATACTTCGATCGAAGGGAAAACGCCCGAGCTTAAAAATGTTGATCTAGACATTTGTGAAAGCCGTGTTCTTGGAAAACAGAAGAAGCTCAGTTTCTTAAAGGTTGGCAGGGCCTTAAGACCAAGAAAGCTAGAACTGGTGCACACAGATTTATGGGGACCTTCTCCAGTGGCATCTCTTGGAGGATCTCGGTATTACGTAACTTTCATTGATGATTTCAGCGAAAGGTTTGGGTCTACTTTCCGAAAAATAAATCGATGTGTTCGAAACATTTAAGAAGTGGAAGGCTATGGTTGAGAATGAATCGGGTTTGAAGTTGAAATGCTTAAGATCGATAATGGAGGAGAATACATTGATGGAGGTTTCAAGGAGTATTGTGCTTGTTAATGGTATCGAATGGAAAAGACCATTCCGGGCACACCACAACAGAATGGCATTCCTGAAAGAATGAACCGGACCATCAATGAACGAGCTAGAAGCATGAGGTTGCATTCAGGGCTACCTCAAACATTCTGGGCGACGCGGTTCATACTGCAGGTTTACTTGATCAACCGTGGACCATCGGTTCCTTTGGAGTTCGATTGCCCGAGGAAGCATGGAGAGGAAAAGAGGTACAACTCTCTCATTTAAAGGTCTTTGGGTGTGTTTCCTATGTGCACATAGATTCGATGCTCGCAACAAGCTAGATGCCAAATCCAAGAAATGTTTCTTCATTGGCTATGGAGATGAAGAATTTGGATTTCGGTTCCGGGATGATCGAAACGAGAAAGATTATCGAAGCGAACGTGATCTTCAATGAGAAAGTTTTGTACAAAGACAGATCAAGTGCGAAACAGATATGACTGATTCAGATACAAGTCCACAAAAATCTGAATTCATCAGATTAGAAGGGCTTCCCGATGTTACTGAGCAGAACAAAACTCAAGAGTCTTTACAAGACGATTCAAGCACATCTGTACCCACCACTACACAAGAAGATGCGCAGCCAAGTGAACCAATTGTTTATGTTCGCAAGTCTTCAAGGACTGTAAAGCCCCCACAACGGTTCACACTTCTACCGAATTATATTTTGCCGACGGATGGTGGTGAGCCGCTAAGTTATGAAGAATCCTTACAAGATGGAAACTCAAGCAAGTGGGAGTTAGCCATGAAGGATGAGATGAGTTCGTTCTTGAAGAACAAGACTTGGGAGCTAACCATATTGCACGAAGGAAAGAAGGCTTTGCAAAACAAGTGGGTTTACTGAGTAAAAGGACTGAGCACGATGGAAGCAAACGGTTCAAGGCAAGACTTGTTGTAAAAGGGTTTCAACAAAAGAAAGGGATTGACTACTCGAGATATTTTCTCCGGTTGTGAAGCTCACAACAATCGAGTTGTTCCCGGGATAGTAGCAGCGGAGAGAATTTACATCTTGAACAATTAGATGTAAAAACAAACCTTTCTTCATGGAGAATTGGAGGAAGACATTTACATGCAACGGACCGGAGGGGTTTGAAATACAAGGAAAGGAGAAACAAGTACGCAAGCTAAAGAAAAGCTTATACGGCTTGAAGCAAGCTCCAAGACAGTGGTACAAGAAGTTTGACAACTTCATGTGTAGTTCGGGATACACAAGATGTCGGGCGATCATTGTTGCTATATCAAACAGGTTTGACAACTCCTATATCATTCTACTATTATATGTGGATGATATGTTGATTACAGGATCCAAAGATTGAGGAGATTGACAAGCTGAAACAACAATTGTCAAAACAGTTTGAAATGAAGGATCCGGGAGCCGCTAAACAAATACTTGGCATGAGAATCATCGAGAGATAAAGACAAAGGCATACTAAAGCTCTCACAAACAGTATGTCAAGAAGGTTCTCGCGGGTTTAGTATGGATAATGCTAAACCAAAAGTACACCTCTGGGGAATCATTTCAAGCTCGCCAAAGAAAGACCAGTCACCACAAACTGAGCTAGAATGTGGATACATGGATAAGATTCCATATGCCTCAGCTATCGGCTCTTTGATGTATGCTATGGTCTGTACTAGACCAGACATTGCCCATGCGGGGAGTTGTAAGCCGATATATGAGCAATCCCGGAAAGCGGCATTGGGAGGCGGTGAAATGGATCATGAGGTACTTAAAAGGTTCATCGGAGACATGTCTTACCTTCACAGCTGGTGGTTTGAAACTTGAAGGTTTTGTAGACGCCGATCTAGCGGAGAGATGTTGATAGCGAGAAAGAGCACTACGGGATATGTATATACTCTAGGAGGATGCTGCTTTGTTTCTGGAGTTCTACCTTGCAAAAGATCGTCGCTCTTTCAACAACGAGAGGCTGAATATGTTGCGGTCTCGGAATCCGCAAAAGAGATCGTATGGCTGCAGAGTTTCCTGAAAGAATTGGGCAAGATGAATGGAAAGGGTACTTTGTATAGCGATAGTCGAGTGCAATATTCCTTGCCAAGAATCCAAGCATTTCACTCCGGACTAAGCACATTCGGATCAAATATCACTTCATCCGACAATTGCTAGACGATGAGCAACCGATGCTAGAAAAGGTTTGTGGAAGCAAGAATCCAAATGACATGTTGACCAAAGGAGTTACACTTGATAAACTGAAGTTGTGTAAAACTTCAGTTGGTCTTCAAGGATAAATGATGATTTCATTGTTTGTCTCCAAGTGGGAGATTGTTAGTTAGTGGAGACAAACAATGTCCCACCATATGCAAGTGGGAATACCTAATCTCCCACTTGGCACATGGTGGAGGACACAAACGGTGGGCATAAATCATGGCATGATTTATGCCCTTTACTCCTAGCTTAATATATATGTATGCTCTGTGAAGAGCTGGTGTGTTAGAGTGTGAAGAACGCAGATAAGAAGAAAACACAGAGAGAAGAGAGAGCAGTAGAGAGAGCTTGAGTGAGTAGAGTTGAGTTGAGAAGAGTTTTCTCCTCCTCCTTTGTTTGTATTGTTTCTTTAAGCTTGATTAATACAAACCAGTAGCTCCGTGGAGTAGGCAAGTTGCCGAACCACGTAAATTGTGTGTGTTTGAGTTCTGGAATTTCCCAACAGATCATCGATGAAAGTCACTGTGTTCATGGATCAATCCCTGATTCTGACTTTTTATGGATCTTGAGATTGGAATGTCTCTAACTATTAGTTGGACAAAATTCTCGGTTCTGCAATGTTATGGATTCTGGCCCTGGCCAGTTGGTCTTTGTTATTTGTAGCGGATTTTCTTTTCTTTTTTTTATCTGACATAAAATTCCAGCTCGGGTCGCTTTCTCCTTTTGAGTGCAGAAAATACAGAAATTATCTAACAACCAAGTGGGAAAGAACCTGTGGTTCATGACCTCAGGTAAAGTCAAGTCAAGTCAACCGCGTCTGTCTAGATTGTCTTGTGTTGTGTCCCACTGCCCTCACTTTCTAAAATGTTTCACATCTAACACACACTTCTGCAGGGTAAAACTCGTGCAGGGATGATGCCTTTTGTTATGTTAAACGGTATCTTGTACAATTTTAGCCGGTATGTCACAAGGGCTGCTAACAATCTATCTAGTGGGCTGGCATTGATTATACAATCTGTATCTCATGATTTTGCGCACTAAATTTGTTTATTATAATGTGATTGTCATAGAAGGTTATGCAGATCTTACTGCATTAAAAAATAGTACGATGGTCATATAACTCAGGTGATGTATAATCTGGATTTTTTGCTTCAGGGAATCAGCTTCATCCTGCCTCCAGGAAGCTGCCTGCGGGAAGGATACTGCAGCTCATCCCTTGTAGTCTCTTCCTGGTTCATGTTGATAGTTTTACCGTTTGGTTTGCGTTTAGTTGATTGTTACGTTGTTTGATAGCATAGTTCCTTTGTCCCCAGAAAACCTGTCATGCATGGTGAGGATCGTCTTCATCGGGGCAAATTAATTTTTGGAGTGTGCAGAGGGATATCCCCTCCTGGGGGTTAAACTTATGGTCATCCATTCAGAATGACCTATCACTTGACTACAATGCTTGTAGAATTATGGTTGTGGAAAGTTATAGTGCCCGACATATCTGATTATAATTGATCTGAACTCCTCTGTTTTTTTAAATAAAGCGACAACGATGTCAGTGTGTGGTTCTAAGCTCCCGCGGACCAAAGTGGAGAGTAGACTATACTTTTCCCATTGGAGATATATGGTGAATGAGCAATCATTGGATGCTTTGTTTTAGAATTCCTGACTGAAGAGCCTAAATTCAATTCTATGGTTGTTGAGACGAAAGGGATATGGATAGCTAGTTGACTGGTAATAGGAAGGAGGACTGAAGGAATGAAATGGTTTTTCCTCCATTATAATTGGAAGAAGGCAAAAGCCGAGGATATTCCCCTGGTGTTTTCGTTTTTCCCTTCTTCTTTCATCCCCTCAAGGTTACATATTGTAGCTTGTCCAGATATAAAAGATTGTGAAAAGATGATATTGCCTATTTTTGGAAAACCTTCTATTTCTCTTCAATCCTTGGTGCATGCCAGATGAAATTTACTTTCGAAATGGCCGTAAGAGATGACTTTACCTACATAAATCAGCATTTCTTAGCTCAGATTCTTCCTCTTACTTTCCTCTTCCAGTTAAAAATTGTGTCATGGCTTTAATTCTCTCATTGGTAGATTGATTGTACACGAGCTGCACTGTTATAAAGTGGTCAAAGTCTTCCTCGATGTATGGTGTTCCAAAGGCTGTCATTCAAAAGTTGACTGCCATTTTCAAAATTCTCGCAATTATTATTATTATTATCATTAAAATATGCAGAGATATAAGGTGTTGGCGTGGTGCGGGGAAGGACATACCTGTTATATAAAGCTTTTATTGACTACGACCATAAACAATTGATTGGTGTTTGTAAGAGCTATTTAGCCTTGGAAGAGATAACTTAATCTGAATTTGATCAAAGGTTGTTAAGGACGATAGCTTTCAATGAGGGATGAAACAGTGACATAATGTGACTTTGAGTTTTTATCCTTAAATAGTCAAAAGTTGTAAGTGACAATCACATTGTCATCATATCATTGTATAAACACATCCAATTATTGAGTTCTTTTGGTATTTCTACATGAGGTGATTGCTTGGAAAGTCAAGCACAGATGACCATGTTTATTTGACCAAATTGGTTAGAAGAGCATATAAACCCAAATTATCATCCAATCTAGTTGGGCTCGCTTACCTCACCGTGCACGAAAGGTTTTCACTAGGAAATTAGGACTGAACCCAACAATAATTCTTGAAGACCATTGGCTTTATCTTTTATTCATATAAATTCCCCTCAAATTCTTGAAACAAAAAGCTAGTAAACAAGATCAATTGGACCAACCATTTAGAGCCTGACTTGTCAACATAGAAATAAAAAGTAATACTTGTTGAGATCATATTAGTCTTCCATTCAATGTCTATTTAGTCCCATTCATTTTCCAAAACCTTGGCAAAATAAACCATATTAAATGAGTAAAGAAATTATACAGGATAAATCTTATCATAGAAGTTGTTAAAAGAACAAAGAAGAAGATACTAGAAAATAAGCTCACAACCAAGTATCCATCGTCAACTAAAAGATATGAAATAAAAAATAAGGATGATACTCCAAAGTTGTATTGAATACCATTTAAGTGAAAGGCAAGAGCAACAACATGTTTATTGATCCAAACTTTAAAATATAGCTCAATTAACATAAAAATAAAAAGTAATACTTGTAGAAATCATAGTAGTCTTCTGTCCAATGTCTTTTATACTTGTAGAAATCATAGTAATCTTCTGTCCAATGTCTATTTAGTCTCATTTATTTTCCACTATCTTGACAAAAAAAAAACACATCAAATGAGTAAAAAAATTATACAGGATAAATCTTATCGGACAAGTTCTTAAAAGAACAAAGAAGAAGTTACTAGAAAATAAGCTCATAACCAAGTATTCATCTTCAATTAGTAGGTAAGAAATAAAGAATAGGGACGATACTCCAAAGTTGTACCGAATACCATTCAAATGAAATGCAAAAGCAACAACATGTTTATTGATCCAAACTTTAAGATATAACTCAATTTGTACCAAATACCTCTTAACACATGAATGCCATATTTTCTTTAAATGAGCAAATCAAATTGGTTAGCTTCTTAAAAGGCTCTATCTGTTAGATATCCAAATATATTGACTTTGTATATGGCCACCAAGTTTACTAACCAATGAAAATTTTTTGGTCAAATGTTGAGGTATACAAAGTACATGTTAAGCAATAAAAGACATGCCTATCTAACAAACATGATTACAGTCGGGTTCGTCTTACTTTAGTAAGTATATTTTCTCCCTTAGCTCAATATGTATACCAAAAACCTTAGGGGTCCATTCCATATGTTTAGCAATGTAATTTAGAATCCTCATATGTACATTCTTCTCTTACTTGGCGTGCACACCAAAAACCTCAAGCGTCTACTCTTTTTATCTAGTAGCCTATCCTAGGATCCTTAAATATCCATTCCTTATGTACTTTTCATACACACCAAGAACCTCAAGTGTCTACTCTATTTTTCCGGTCCTCTAACCTAGAAACCTTAAGCATAAATTATTCTTTTGCTTAACTATTCAACCAAGGAATCTTTAGTGTCCATTGAAAAATGATTATTTGAGAACCACATTCCTCCAAGAGCCCTATTTCTTTAGGAGTCTAGTTCCTCTAGGAACCAATAGTCATAATTCTTTGGGATCCATGTTCCTTTAGGAACCACATTTCTCTAGAAGTTATATTTCTTGTGAAATTTCATTCCTTTAGAAATCATATTCCGTCAAACTTAAAAAAACATCTTACTTATAAATAAAGGCATCCAACTCTTCTAGTTAATAAAAAAAACACCTTGACGAGATATAAAGGTTGTATCTTTTAAGGTTCAATAAGCCACCTTGTCAAAGTATAAAAGGGCTTGTCTTGTCTAGTTATAAAGGTATGCATTTTGCCCAAGTATAAAAGCATCTGAATTTTCTTGTTATTGGGAAAACACCTTACCCAAATATAAGGTCATATTTCTTTAAGCTTAATGAGCTAGCTTGCTCAAGTATAAAAGAACTCACCTTGCCCGACCTCTTTTTAGCAAAGTTTTCTCTATGATCATATGTCCTTCCTTCAATAGATTTGGTAATGTGTCATTTTTTGATGGATCGATCACACGTACACTCTTCATATAACTTAGTAGCATGCCTATTCTTAATAAGGCTTTATCTTGCATTCTTCCTTAGTGAACTGACTGCCTAAGTAGGTGGACTTGCTTTCCATCCTTTATTGACAAACTAGTAATATGTTCCCTTAGACTAACCTTATGGAATAACCAAACATCTCCATCTATCAGACTAATTTTGTATCCCCCTAGCTAAGCTAACCTCTCTTTCCCGTATAGAAATGGTTATGTATCCTTCTTTAATGGACTAGTCATGCATTATTTAATGGATATTATACTCATAACCATTAATTATTACCTATAAGCTTTAGTGTACCCAGTTGAACAAGTAGTATACCCTCACTGGATGAAAAAAAATATATTGAACACATATGTTCTTAAAAGTTAATAATATATGCCATTAATGCCATCACATATCCAAAAAACATGGCATCCTTTAACTTGTTCGTATGATTGTTCTCACAAAAGGCAAAGCCTATACTTTAAGGACTAGTTTTACAATAGCCTCATTTATATTTCAAGATTTGGTTGCACAACAAACCCATAAATGCTCAAGGCTATAGAAAAGGACTGGGGTTCTAGAAGGACTTCTCTTTATTAAATAGGTCTTTCCCTACACAAGAGTCTCAATTTATTTAGAATTGCAATTCATATTAGCTTAAAAAAATATTTTTTTTATAATTGCAATTCATTTTAGCCTAAAAGGAGCACATTTAAAAAATATATGTTTTTCAATAATCACATCACCGAGTATAAAAGAAATGCTATATCATAGGTGTATAGTTACATTATATATAGGAATAAAGGCACCACTCCACCTAGTATAAAATTTTAGAGTCATCTTAGATAACTTTTTAGACATTTTTAGAAGCACCTTGACTGATCATTCAACTTGGGATATCTAGCATCTATATTTTTTGATCGATTTATATACTCAGAACTGCATGTCACTCTCCAATATCTTAGTCTATTCAAGTAACTCTTCAAACAAGATGGCTAGACAATTTAAACTTGATGAGTCATATATTTAAAGCCTAGGTTTGTTCAAATTACATCATATATGAAATCTCAAACTGAGTAAACCTCTAAGATAGGGGTAATTAATGAGGGATGAAATTTAGGTTATATAAAACCCATAAGATTGAACTTGAGATGTCTATATGACCCAACAAGACAAATACCTTTAGATATAAGGCTAGCTAACATTCCATGAAGACTGAACCATAGACAAGGCTTGTACACCTAGACCCGAATGCATAACCTCCGGGTCGAACATGGTCTACTCAACACTAACCTTATAGAAAAACTTATATGTATTAAATGAAAGCTTGATTATTTTCCAAATGTCCCGTAAATATTTGATCTCATTATTGTCATCAATAATACACAATCCATAAAAAAAAAATTTTAAAAAAAAAGAACAACCTTTATAACATTTTGTTGTCACTTTAGGCATGTCCTTAACTAGTCCAAAGTTGTAAGTGACAAGTAGACTATCCTACTCTTGCATGGAGACACCCACATGGGTTCAAGATTGTATAAACAGTTTTGAACTCTAAGGTAAAGGATCTTCTCTTTCATAAAAAAAAACTCCATCTTTTTTCATTTTAAACTTTGCTTTACAAATACATACAACATAACCTCTTAATGCTCTTTTCCACCACCATCATAGCCTTCTAATACTCTTTTCCTCTATCATTAATGCTAATTTAAGTATAAAAAGGTCTTTTAAACCCATAAAAAGAAGACATTGACATATTTTAGAGATATCTTTCTCTTTATCCCTTTCTTTCTTGTAGTATAACTATTAAAGGTGTTTAAAAAAAGCGACCAACCAAGAAAAAAAAAGAATTAAGTGAAAAAACCAAATCAAGAAAAAAAATGATTTAAAAATAAGAAAAACCATTCGATTCGGGTTGGTTTTGATTTTAGAAAGCTGAAACTAAATGAGCTGGTTCAACCAAATTAAACACCTAATCCTAAATCACTATGGAAGTTGCCTCCCTTCCCCTCCCTCCCCTCATCCGTTGCCCCCCTAACCCCTCTCTCTTTCTCCTTTAAGAAACCTTAAGAAACCTGAACTGAGAAATTTGAAAAGCAAGAAAGAAAGAAAGAAGATGTTGTTTCAAGTAGGAGGTCAAGGGATACGTCTCACCTTCTTTAAGATGGCTACTGCTATTCAACAGCTCCTTACATGTTCTCATCTCTTGTTTTTTGCATAATTGTTTGCCAGTTTAATTTTTCAAGTTTTTATGGATGGGAAAATAATATTTTTATGACCCATTTGGGATTTTCATTTGGGTTTCTCTTAATTCTCTTATTTTTATTTGAATTTGATAAATTCATGTGTTAAAATTTTTGGATAGTAGATATAGCTACCAATTTTATCCTTAACCTAGAAGTGGTGGGTGAAGATGGTTCCCATGCACTCCATCTTGCCATGAGTTCTTCCTTTGCTTGACTCTGCTCCTTGTCAAAAGGAAGGGCTCATAAAGGTTGTTGAAGACACTGATAACAATTTTGTTTTTTACTAGTAGAGTTATATTGGATCCATTTAATTAATATTTTTTGCTGCATACCTTGGTTTTTTTAGTGGTGTTTGTTGAACTTGAAACTTAAAGGGCGGAGATATGTTTTCGTGGCTTCATTCGGGCTTAATTATTTTTCCTTCTGATGGAATTAGATCTCTCGGTTTTCAAAGGAAAAACCAACCTAAATTGAAATTGAACCGATTTTCAGTTTGATCCGAGTCAAATTTTTTAAAAAATTAAAAAACTGGTTAGTTGGTTTTTTTTATCCGAACCAAACGGACTGTGAACACCATTAATAGCTATATGCTATACGTATATATGCTTTATTTATATAGTATATTAACAATCATAGCTGTTTTGCAAGCACTCCCCCACGCCACTAACTCCCGGTGTTTTAGCCGAGTGTGCGCGGAAGACTTGAAGGAGATCACTATCGTTTTTTAATCCTTCAAACAAGTTGAATATTAGATACAGTAAATCTAGATGCCCGAAATCTGAGCATCATCACCTCTATAAATCAGTCTTTCTCTGTAGTTCATCTTGCATAACAGAGTTCAAACCAGAAGAACAAACTCAAACCCTCCGAAATGTCGGAAATAACCCCCATTGTCCTTTTAATTCACTTCCTCACCCTCATCCATTTCCTTCATGCAAACTCCCAATTTCATGATCAAGAACAAGCCGTTCTACTAAGACTGAAACAACACTGGCAAAATCCATTGTCTCTTGAGCAATGGACCCCATCAAACTCCTCTCATTGCACTTGGCCTGGAGTAGTCTGCACCGATAACTACATCACTCAACTCATCCTTGATAACAAGAACATCTCTGGAACTATCCCACCCTTTCTTTCAGACCTTAAGAACCTCACATTTCTCAACTTTTCTAATAACAATATTATTGGAAAGTTCCCTGTGGCTGTACATAACTTGTCCAAGTTGGAGATCTTAGACCTCTCTCAGAACTATATTGTTGGCACAATTCCTGATGATATTGACTGCTTGGCTCGCCTCTCATACCTTAACCTTTATGCAAATAACTTCTCTGGTAATATTCCAGCAGCCATCGGACTGTTACCAGTGCTAAGAACTCTCCGGCTTTATGACAATCAGTTTAACGGCACTTTCCCTCCAGAAATAGGCAACTTGTCTAAGCTTGAAGAGTTATCTATGGCTCACAATGGCTTTTCTCCATCAAGGTTGCATTCCAGTTTCACCCAGCTGAAGAAACTGAAGATGTTGTGGATTTCCGGAGCGAATTTGATTGGCGAGATTCCACAAATGATTGGAGAAATGGTGGCATTGGAGCACTTGGATTTATCCTCTAATAAACTAACTGGGAATATTCCTGGCAGTTTGTTCATGTTGATGAATTTGAGAGTGCTATGGCTTTACAAGAACAAATTATCTGGGGAAATTCCTCGGGTTGTTGAAGCTTTGAATTTGACTTCCGTCGATCTTTCGGTGAACAATCTGACCGGTACAATACCTTTTGATTTTGGGAAGCTCGACAAATTATCAGGTTTGAGTTTGTTCTCCAATCAGTTATCTGGTGAGATCCCAGAAAGCATTGGTCGTCTTCCGGCATTGAAAGATTTTAAGTTGTTTAGCAACAATTTATCAGGGTCAATCCCTCCAGATCTTGGGCGATACTCAGCCCTTGAACGCTTCGAGGTTTGTTCCAATAGGCTTACAGGGAAACTGCCTGAATATCTATGCCATGGAGGTACCTTAAGAGGCGTGGTAGCTTTTGATAATAAGCTCGGTGGAGAGTTGCCAAAATCACTTGAGAATTGCAGTAGTTTGCTAGTTGTAAGAATGTCAAATAACGCATTTTTTGGCAATATTCCTGTTGGTTTATGGACAGCTTTAAATTTGCAACTACTGATGATAAGTGACAATTTGTTCACTGGAGAGCTTCCTAATGAAGTGTCAACTAGTCTTTCACGGCTCGAGATAAGTAACAACAAGTTCTCTGGGAGTATTTCCATTGAAGGGAGTTCTTGGAGGAATCTGGTAGTCTTCAATGCGAGCAATAACCAATTTACTGGCACTATCCCTCTTGAATTAACCGCTCTTCCTAATCTCACGGTTCTTTTACTTGATAAGAACCAACTCACAGGAGCCCTTCCACCCAACATCTTCTCCTTGAAGTCACTAAATATTCTTAACCTAAGTCAAAATCAACTTTCTGGACAGATTCCTGAAAAGTTTGGTTTCCTAACCAACCTTGCCAAACTGGACTTATCAGATAATCAATTTTCTGGTAAAATTCCACCACAACTTGGTTCTCTGAATCTTGTTCTTCTCAATCTCTCTTCCAATAATCTCATGGGGAAAATCCCCACTGAGTATGAAGATGTTGCTTATGCCACTAGTTTCTTGAACAATCCTGGTCTTTGTACAAGAAGGTCATCCCTATACCTTAAGGTTTGCAATTCCAGACCTCAAAAATCAAGCAAAACTTCAACCCAATTCCTAGCCTTGATATTAAGTACTTTGTTTGCAGCCTTCCTGTTAGCGTTGTTATTTGCATTCATCATGATCAGAGTTCACAGGAAGAGAAACCATAGATTGGATTCAGAATGGAAATTCATCAACTTCCATAAGTTGAATTTTACTGAATCAAACATAGTTTCAGGATTGAAAGAAAGCAACCTGATAGGAAGTGGTGGATCAGGAAAAGTATATCGTGTTGCTGCTAATGGATTTGGTGATGTAGCTGTGAAAAGAATATCGAATAACAGAAATTCAGACCAGAAACTTGAGAAGGAGTTCCTTGCGGAAATTGAGATACTGGGTACCATAAGGCATTTGAATATAGTGAAGTTGCTTTGTTGTATTTCCAATGATAACTCGAAACTTCTTGTTTACGAGTATATGGAGAAGCGTAGTCTTGATCAATGGCTGCATTCAGAGAGAAAGGCAAAAAGTGCATCGGCTTCAGTGAATCATGTTGCTTTGGACTGGTCCAAGAGGCTGCAGATTGCAGTCGGAGCTGCCCAGGGTCTGTGCTACATGCACCATGACTGCTCTCCTCCCATAGTACACCGAGATGTCAAGTCAAGCAATATACTGTTAGATTCTGAGTTCAACGCAAAAATCGCTGATTTTGGTTTAGCAATGATGCTTGTTAAGCAGGGAGAACTTGCTACTGTGTCTGCTGTGGCTGGTTCTTTGGGTTACATAGCTCCAGGTAATAAGAGAAAACGTCACCATTTTTGTGCATTTGTTTCCTTTCCCTCCTTTTCCACTACCAAATAGTTTCATCTAAGTTCATTATCTGAATAATAACTTGAACTGCAGAGTACGCTCAAACAGTTAGAGTGAATGAGAAGATTGATGTTTATAGCTTTGGAGTTGTCCTTCTTGAACTAACGACAGGGAAAGCAGCTAATTATGGTGACGAGGATACGTGCCTTGCCAAATGGGCATGGCGTCACATGCAAGAAGGAAAACCTATAGTCGATGTGTTAGATGAGGAGGTAAAGGAGCCTTGTTACGTGGATGAGATGAGAGATGTTTTCAAACTAGGGGTGTTTTGTACCAGCATGTTGCCTTCTGAAAGGCCTAACATGAAGGAGGTTGTGCAGATCTTACTTGGCAGGAACCGTCGATGGGTCTGTGGAAGGAAGAATATGAGACATGCATGAGTACGCTTCCACTCCTTTGCTCAACTCCTCGAAAAGCCAGAGGTTGTCGGAGAGTGATGGCATCCAATAATAAAGACTTATTAGAATAATAATATCCACCTCTGGAGTTCAGATTGTAAAATATCATCAGTCGTTATGCATAATAATATAATGAACTAGTCTACAATGGTGGAACCTTCTAAATCTCGGAGGAGGGAATCCGCACCTGTAACGTTGTGGCTTTGTATGTATGATTTTTATTTGATTTGATAATGATTAGCATAGCATTAGGTGTCCCCTCTGTGTCAGTTGGTCAAAGATTTACATTAAAAAAAAAATAGATTTCTCCCACAAAACATAGCTGGGAATGGTCACTTTTTAACTAATGGTTTTAAAAAAAAAAAAAAAAAAGCAATTGGCTCCTCAGGTTCCATGACCCTAGAGGCCCTATGGTTTTGATTCTTATAAAAACACCTTTACACTTTTAATTTGGATAATTTAGGTCTTATAATTTGATTTGTTATACAATACAAATCACTTCCTCTTTGATTGAATTGAGTTTTTACTATATAGGTTATCCATGTGTTACTGCGAGCTACTTTAAAAAATATGTGTTGCTTTTAATTGTGAGACAATTGAAAGAAAAAAAAACACTTTTTAAACATACAATCAAGAGGTGGCAGCTTTAAAAGGTATATGATTTGGTTTTCAAGCAACGGATAAATAATATGCAAAAAACTTATTTAAACTCTCTCGAATTTCATATAAAAATCAAATTGTAAAATGTAAAAGGGCATCAATCTAATATAGGTATTGTTTGATCAACTCAAGACAAAATGTGGCACGATGAACAAAAAAAGTATGGAAGCTCAAGTTTCGAGTGAGAAGTGAAATCCTATCAACTGTTAGCAAGTAAAGAGTAACAAATGATTGTTAACTCTCTCGTTACTATAAGGACTTGAATAACTTAGTTAAGTATCTGTAAAAATATTTTATATATCCATCTATATGTTTGAACCTAATGTATAAAATGAGTATGATACATACCTCAAACACTCGTCTTAGAAGGTAATTTTTTTCCCTAAAAGAAAGCAACATCTAAAAGCACCTAAAGCCTTTAAACTTTTTTAGGCAAGCATTAACCAAATAGTTTTCTCCACTAGATTCTCCATATATATTGCAAAAAATCTCCTGGATGTAAATCAAAAAACTTATGTACACATCTAATTAAACAACTCAATAACAATTGTGTAAAGTAATGAAAAAAAATCATCAACAATAAAAAAATTGAGAAAATCAAGCAAAAAATAAAAATCAAGATATCTAACATCGCAACACGGGTAATTTACCTGGTCATGTTTAATAAATTCCTCTATCAAAATAAATTTATAATAGAAAAACACATAAAATTTATAATAGAAACCGACACACATGTAAAATTTATTGAACAATAATTATACAAAAAAAAACAATGCAAGGCTGCACATGTAAATCCCGGTTGAAAATTAGGCGAGAAAAACAATCTAAATGCTTATAGAATGGATTTATCAGAAGTACCAAATAAGCATTAGAACAAAATAAGTATGAAAAAAATAAATAAATACAGAAAAGTGAATAAAATATTACTATGAGTGAGTTACCTTGAAATAAAATTATCAATATGTAACTAAATGATATTTGAATTCACCCGGGTAAAACGTTTATATAGAAAAATACCAGGATCCAGGAATTTTATCTCGGGAACAAGATATTTACTATTTGAGATACAGAGGGAATTTGGTAAAAAGTGTATATATATATTAATATGCATGTGTGTGGGCACGGACAAGAAGGAAAAAGAGAGAAAAAAATAGGGGAAACTACCATTTACATGTGAGAGAGAAAAAATGGTAAAGGAAACATAAAATCTTAAGAGGAGATCTTGAGGGAACATTAACCAAGCTTAGTGAGCATTAATTGGAAGGAAGAAAAATCTAGTGAAGGTGAATAGAAAAGGAGAAGGGAAATTTGACACGACCAAAGAGTTGATGTCTTCTTCCAAATGTAGGAGTGTCAAAGTAATAAATAACCTGACAAGATCAGGGTCGAACCGCAAGGAGGTTAATTGTATAAACTACAAATAAAAAAATAGATAATAACAGAAAATGAGTTGAAGAGGGCTTTGAGATGTGATATTGATGTAAGGATTTAAACAAATATAAAATAGTTGTCAAGGTTAGAGGATCCACTAATAGTATTTTAAACAAGTATAGTATAAACTCTTTTTGTTACTTAACTGGAAACCACATACAAAGGAGTTTCCAATCGGTTTATAAATTGTTAACATGATTATATTAGTTATTTTATTCGAATAATGCTAATACTTGTAAATGTTTTCAGGTATTCATGATTATAACTTATGTTAACAACAAATCAAGTTCCTTTCATAGCACATATGTCGATTATACCATATGGTTGGGCTATGAAAGTGTCAAGTATTTGTTGTATCAAGAGTTATACACATAAATCTAGATTAACCATTTAACAAGCAAAGTATTAAAAGTGAACAAGATAACAAATACAAAACATGTTAGTATCAAACATTAAAGTCTATGTTGAGTTTATACTATACTTATTCTTACACCATTAGTGTAACCTTTTCATCTTGACATAATTAACTTAGCTAAACATAATGAAAGAGAGAAACATAAATAAACAAGATAAGAACATAAATAAGATATAAGTTAACTAAGTAAAGTAAAGGAAATGAAAAGCATAAACAAGAGATTAATATAAACAAAACTTAAGCATTATAAAAATATAAAGAGAGAGAGAGAGAGAAAGAGAGAGAGAGCGAGAACATGATCTTGATCTGAAAACCAAAATGCATAAATGTATAGCAAATGCCTCCTTCTATAGGCCAAAATTTGGAACTATTGATTTGATGATTAAGTGTTGAGTTTGTGGCCACATCTTGACTTGGTGACAATCTTTATCTTCTTGTCTGAACAAAATATCATTTTTAACGTCAGAATTTGAACAGATAGTCCCCATAAAAGTTCTAGAAAATTGTCTCAGCTTTCCAACAAAAAAAGAATCGGTGCATTTGGACTTCTAGAACTCAAGATATGGGCTGAACACTGAACAATGTCTGGGCTGCATGACAGATTCTAAGTTCTCTGTTGTTGCTATAATTTGAACTTGAAAACGACCTTTTTAAATCTTGGACTCCTATGAAAGTTGTAGGCCTATGTCTTAGCTTTCCATCCATATAGACTAGACCTAAATCCAAGTTCTACAGCTCCAGGTATGATCCAATAACCGAATAGTGTTCCAGTTTGGACTGAACCAACATCTTTTTTTTAAGCTTGCCCCTCTCTTTGTCTTCTCAATTTCAGTTTAACAATCCTTTGATTTATGCGATAGGCCTGCCTTTAAGATGAACATTTACCATAAAGCAATCCTTTGATTTAAAGGTATCTTATAATATCAGACTTATTATTATAAAGCATGCTTTAGTTAAGGAGTTATTGATACTTTAAGTGCAAAATGATGATATAAAACCTTGATAAAAATGCACTTTTAAATACTAATCAAAATTTGACCAAGATTAAAGAAGAAGAAGAGTTGGAAGCTTGAATTAGGTAGTGTTTAGAGTTTAATTACTTGCTTGGTAAGGCATTCTAAAGACTTTTGATATGATTTTTAATGGCTTAAAGTCCATAATTGATTTAATTTTTGAAATTTAGAAAGTTAGGGTTCTTTGAATGAATTTGGGGGAAATAAAAATTTACTATAAATTATCATGGGAAATACTATAAAAGTTAGAGTAAAGTGATTAAATTATTGTAGTTGAAGTAAAAAAAATGATAACTAAATAGAGCTAGTGGTCGGCCAATAATGAGAGTCTTTCAATCTTGTTTTATGCTACTCTGTTAATGTTTTATACTCCATAATGTGAATTGATGAATAATGTAGGCAGTAGAACTATTTTTTTTAATATCTCTTTACAACTTCTTAAATTTCATGGAGATGCCTGATGAGGAATATAGTTGATTGTTGATCCTTATTAGATTTTGTATGTAATAGAGTTATGAGACGTTAATAATTCATTAAAGATGTTAAATCGGTGGCTAAAATCCATGAAATTCAACGAGGCTATTACAAAAAGATGAGATATCTAAGACAGTAATAGTTCAGGTCTAAGACAGTAACAAATCAGACAGTAACAATTGATATCTAAAACAATAACAGATCAGGTCTAAAATAGTAACAGATCAAACAATAACAGTTCAGGTCTTAGACAGTAACAGTTCAGTTCTAAGACAATAACAGATCAAATAGTAACAGTTCAGGTCTAAGACAATAACACTTCAGGTCTAAAACAATAACAAATCAAACAGTAACAGTTCAGATCTAAGACAATAACATATCAAACTGTAACAATTTAGGTCTAAGACAGTAAGAGTTGAGGTTTAAGACAGTAACAGATCAAACAGTAACATTTCATGTCTAAAACAATAATAGTTGAGGTTTAAGACAGTAACAAATCAAACAGTAACAGTTAAGGTTTAAGATAGTAACAGATCAAACAGTAATGGTTGAGGTTTAAAACAGTAACAAATAAGATCTAAGACAGTAATAGATCAAACAGTAGCGGTTGAGATATAAGACAGTAATAGATCAAACAGTAATGGTTCAGGTCTAAGACAGTAACAGTTAGACTTTCATGTCAATACTATGAGTGTGTGTGTGTGTGTGTGTAAGAACTGAGTCGTGCAAACACTTGCATGTTGAGATACTAACTCTAAAAATATACATAATATGTGTATGTATGTTATGATGAGGAAATGAACATGTATAGAAAGTAACATATATGTAATAAATGAATATGGATTCTCTATAACATTCGGCTTGAAGGGCTCATAACCAAAAACTTCCTTGTAATTTAGAAGGAGCGATTAGGATTGGATCTTCTGTTGGGGGAGGTCACGAGACAGGCAGAGCAATTGCGTGATTTTCCCTCTTCTTTGCACTTATACAATTTAAAGTTTTTTATGGTAAATGTAATTACAATAAATGTCATGTTCACTGTAAATAAAGTCTAGTGTATTTATAAGATTAGTTTCGGGTAATGGCATCCGCAATAGGATTGTCGGAAGATGAATTATAAGATTATCTTCTGCTAATGGCATCCGTGATAGGATTGTCAGGAGATGAATTGCAAGATTAGCTCCGGCTAATGGTATCCGTGATAGTATTGCCGGGAAATGAATTACAAGATTAGCTTTAGCTAATGATGTCCATGTTGGGACGCCCGAGAATAATTGATAAGACTCGAATTGTAAAGGGTATCCGTGTTTGAATGACCTGGGGGAAATTGATAAATATAATTGCCTAAACATATTCAGGTTGGATTATGCAAAGTCACTCGATTCATGCAAGTAAATAAAAGTATTCAAATTAAGGATATGCAAAGGAGTTTTAATTGGATTTAAATGATTTACAAGCAAATTATAAGTTGATTTTTAGAATTCCTATGGATTCGATAGAAAATTTATACTTCATTCGTATACATTACATGATCATATATATATTTTTTATTAATATAATGGTATGCTTACTAGGTTGTTTGTGTAACAGGTCCATCAAATGTCAAAGGAGATCATTAGTTGAGGACTCCACTTTGTTAAGCTTATATAAATATTTAACTTAAGCATAATGGAATTAACGTGATTATGCAATATGCTTTTGTGTAAACCTTAATGTATATTAAAGTCTTAGCTCAGCATGTAGTGCATTAGTTATCCTGTAATTAACCTTTTTGAAATGTTTAAGAATACTTATTATGTTTTAAATGCTCTCTTTACATGTTAGTATTCCCTTTTTCTTTTAAATTTTATAATATGATTTGTGGGCTATGTTCATATTGAACTTATTCGTATGAGGTGTTCAATATTGATGATTGAAATAAGGTCTGGAATTATGGTACCTTGTGATGATGGGTTGATTGAGTAAATTGATAGTAGTCGATAACTTGGGATGTCCTAAATACAAATGAAACTCTACCGAAATTTTGATAGAATTCTTTACAAAAACTAAAATACCCTCAAATTAAGAGCATATGTTGGGATCTTTTAGCGTTGATCAAATCGTACAGTCGAGTTTGTTACAGCACATATGAAGAATCTTATAAAAAATCAGTATTAAAAAAATCTAATCTATATGAAATTAAGAAAAAAACCACAGATGAATAATACCTGCCTAAACATAAACCAAAAATTTATTTGAAAAAATATACATAAATAATGCTTTAGTTTTTTAAAAACTAAAAAAAAAGAATAAAAAAAGAATATATATAAAGAAGGGCATACATGCCTGACCCATGTTTAATTGAGTCTGACACACGTTTAATTGAGTCTAACAAATATGTCAGACCCACTTTAATTTGCACTTGTTTGACCATAACGTCCACACATTCTGGACTTGGCATCGGCAAGTCCAGGCGCCACAAGTCTGTTGAACATGTCATACCCACATTTACTTAGGTCTAAAAACATGCCTGACCCCCTTTTACTTGGGTCTAGCAAACACACTTGACCTAAGTTTACTTGGGTCTAAAAATCATACTTGACTTACGTTTACCTAGGTTTGCCAAACTTGTCAGACCCACGTTATTTTAGATGTGGTTGACCGCCAAGTCCACGCAATTTGGACATGGCTCGCGCCAAGACCAGGTGCCTTAGGTCTGAAAACTTGCCTAACTCGCGTTACTTGAATTTGACAATCACGTCTGACAACCCACGTTTACATGGGTCTGGCAATCTTACCAAACCCACGTTTATTTGGACTTGGCTTACCACCAGGTCTATGCATTTTGGACGTGGCTGGCACCAAGCCCAAGCATCTTGGGTCTAACAAACATGTATGTTAGACCCATTTCTTATTTCATCCTTATGCCTTTTATAGAAGTATTGTTTTTTTTTTCAATTTTGTCCTTCAATTACAATTTCTTATATATTTTGTTTTTCATTTTAGTTCTTATTCTTTTAGTTTCAGTCATCCTAAATCCGTTAATATTTTTTTGGTTTCAGAATCCATCATCTTTGTTTTGATTTTTTATTTTGGTCGTTTTCTCTTTTGTGTGATTTTATTTGTTTACAATTTAGCTCTTTAATTTTAATTTGTGTATATTATATTTTTCAATTCAGTCCTTTTACTCTTGATTTCTTTTTCTTTTCCCTTGGCTCTTTTTTCCAAAGTTCTTATAGTTTTTAATTTTACCCTTCAAATCAAATTTATGGTTTTTTTAAATAACATTTTCTTGAAATTTAATAATAATAATTTTTAATTTTACCCTTCAAATCAAATTTATGGTTTTTTTCAATAGTAATAACATTTTTTCAAATTTATCAATAATATGAAAATAATAATATTTATAAAATTAACAACAACAACAACAATAATAACACTAAGAGTAGTAGTATAGTCATAGTTAATAGTAGTAGTAATAATAATAATAATAATAATAATAATAATAATAAGTAAACATGTCTGACTCACGTTTCTTAGGTCTGGTAAACATGTCAGACTCACTTTACTTTTGACTTGGTTGACCGCCACGTCCATACACTCTTGACTTGGCGCAAGGCAAGTCCAGGTACCTTGAGTTTAGCAAGCATGTCAAACCCATGTTGCTTTGGACTTAGTTGACCTCCAAGTCCAGGAGGCTTGAGTCTGACAAACATTTCTTATTTCATCATTATTCCTTTTATAGAAGTTGTGTTTTTTTTAAATTTTGTCCTTGAATTACAATTTCTTATTTGTTCTGTTTTATCATTTCAATCCTCATTCTTTTAATTTCTTACTTTGTTTTTCTTCATTTTTAGTTTCAGTCATCCTAAATCCATCCCTATTTTTGGTTGGTGTTTCAGAATCCATCGTCTTTGTTTTGATTTTTTATTTTGATTCTTTTCTCTTTTGTGCGAGTTTTATTTGCTTACAATTTAGCCCTTCAATTCTAATTTGTGTATATTATGTTTTTCAATTCAGTTATTCTACTTTTGATTTCCTTTTTTTTCCTTTGTTTTTTTTCAAAATTCTTATAGTTTTTAATTTTACCCTTCAAATCCAAAAAAATATTTCAATAGTAATAATATTTTTTTTCAAATTTATTAATAATAATAATAATAATAATTTATTATTATTATTACTACTACTACTACCCTTCAAATAAAATTTATGGTTTTTTTCAATAGTAATAACATTTTTTTTCAAATTTATTAATAATTATATTAATAATATTAGTAATAATGAAAATAAAAATATTTATAATATTAATAAAAATAAAAATAACAACAACAAGAATAGTAGTAGTAGTAGTAGTAGTAGTAGTAGTAGTAGTAGTAGTAGTAGTAGTAGTTAGTAGTAGTTGTGATTATAATAGCAATAGTAATAATAACAAACATGCCGGATCCAACTTACTTGGGTCCGCAAACATGCTTAACCTATTTTTTTGGGTTTGGTAATTATATCTTACCCACGGGTTTTTGCAATGGGCAGCATAATTTTCTAGGAGAAGAGAGGGAGGGGTAGAAAAAACCCGAGTCAGAGCTTCTTCGTGGGCTGCCTCTGCACAAGCACCTCGCCATTGTGCCTGGGGTGGCGAGGCGCATCTAACGCTGCCCTGAAGGCGGTGCTCAGTTCTTTTTTGAAGTCGCACACGCCACCTAAATGGTGTGGGCAGCGCCAACCCTTTGGCGCTTGCTCAACATGCTTCAGCCATTTCTGAACATAAATAATAATTTATATACATACAAATACCCAATTACCCATGAACCTACATGATATTTATAATAAAACCATATGAAAACTATGAAAACACCTCTACATACAGCCTTGTTTTTGTTGAAACTCAAGGTAATTTCATATTTGAACTATTTCAATAAAAGAAAAGGATAGAGAAGCCCCTCAACACATGTATATTTCCCTCCTTGGGGGCATGATTGTATCTTCACTGTTTATTTTAAAAACAAAAAACAAAAGAAGCCCCCAACCCAAATGTTAAAATTTGGTGCCCTGAAGGGCAAATCAATATCTGTATTGTAGCTTAAAAAACCTGAACATACCATTTTGTCCCAAATAATTCTTTCAATATCAAATGTATCCAATAAAAAAGACAATCCTACCCCCAACTACATGCTTAGCAAGTTTCTTTGGTAATGACAATTTTGTTATTACACTGCTACAATCTATAGTAATCTGTGTCTAGGTGAATAGTGAAAGGATAAACAGTCATACATTGAGCTATTTTGGTATTTAATGTAATTAATTTTTACTTTTATATGAACACATGCCAATTTCTATTGGTGTCCATTTTAAGAAAAATAAGAATGGATAAAAAACTCAAAAACAAAGAAGCACTAAGGATTTTTGTCAAGTTTTCGATTAATACTAGAAAAAAAATGTTTATTTTGAGAAGTCAATAAATAAATCACTACCGGAAATTCGCTCAATAACAATGGATTTACCGACGGAATAGTTCTGTCGGTAATTTGAGGTCAAAATTACCGACAAAAACTTTTCCGTCCGTAATTCATTCGGTAACTACCGACAGACAATATCCGTCGATAGGTACTGACTGCATTACGGATGGAAAACATTCTGAATTAAAAAAAAGGCGGGTTGCTGACGTGGAGGTTTTGGCGGGGTTATTTTTACCGACAGAATCACCGACGGATTCAAAACGATAGCCCGTACAATGACGTCACCGGTTCGCCATTTAAAATGCTGATGGAATCACTGAGGGATTTGAAATGGCAGATCCGTATGGTGACGTGTTGATTTTTCCGTCAGAATCACCGATGAAAAATCCGTCGGTGAAACCGTCAGACAAAGTTAATATATATCCTCTCTGCTGACCCTCTCCTCCCCTATTTCTCCTTCTTTTTCCTAATCCCAACTCTCCCCATCTGCAAACCACCAGCCCCTCCTCCCCTCCAAACAAAAATCTCCCTCATCTCAAGACAACAAGTTATATTTCTTGAATTTTTGTGGTCACAAAGATCCGTGTTCGATTTACCGATGGATTTTATCAATTTTTGTAAGTAATTCTATCTTTTTAAATTTTAACATTTAATTAAATGTCAATTTTATTTTTTTAGTATATGTATTTTGTTAGTAGATGTACATGTTTTATTGTTATTTCTTAAACAAACTTGTAGTATATGAATGTATAATTCTATACCTGTTATGGTTAATTTGTTTTAGATTTTGTAAGATTGTATTTGTTTGTTAAATTGTTAAAACTTTATGGAACTACCAAATTACATATGCTATTTTGAAAAAATTAATAGCTTGCTTAATGGGTCCGTTTAAAGTTTTATCAATGGTATTGTGAAGTGGTAATTTCAGTAAATTTATATATATTAATTTGTATGGACGTTGATAAATGATAATGAATATTTAATATTTATGAGAAGTTGTGATTGGTTTGTTGGATAATCTCGAGGTAAAGTAATATTTTTGCAAGTTTATTTACCTAACTTAGTTAATTAACACATGATGTCATCATAAATTTATAAAGGTTCGATATAAGTCATGGATGATCGTTCATGGATGTATCGAGATTCACCCCAAGGATTGCGAAGGATTGATTATTGTAACGGGGTTTAGGGTTTTATTAATTTCGCAACATCTATTCCCATAAATTTTAGTGGAGGCGGTATTAGGTGTCCATGCAGGAAGTGTCAAAATAAAAAATATCTGCATCCAGATGTTGTAATGATGCATCTACAGAAAGAGTTTATGGAGATTACCAGTGTTGGTATGCACATGGAGAAGTATTTGTTAGTAAGAGGAGAATGAGAGAAACGGTGGTTGAGTCTACTTCTAGTGCTAGCAACGTGCATAAAGCGGCAAATGACAACACTAATCCTTACAGAAATATGGTTATGGATGTAATGAGAATGAATCAAGGTATGTCAGTCAATGTCTAATCATAGAAGAAGAACCTAATGCAGATGCAACTAGGTTTTTTGATTTGTTGAAAGATTCTGACGAACCATTATGGGATGGCTGCACGAACCACAGTAAATTATCGACCGGAGCACAGGTGTTCACTATTAAGTCAAATCACGGGTTGAGTGAGGCCGGGTATGACAAGATTATTGAATGGGCAAGAAGCATTTTACCTGAAGGGAACAGGTTGAAAGAGAACTTCTATGCTGCGAAGTCCATGATGAAACCCCTCGGTTTAGGATACCAGAAAATTGACATGTGCCCTAACTACTGCATGTTATACTACCTTGAAAATGCTGAGATGACCGAGTGCATGACATGCGGGCATTCCCGTTACAAACCTAGAACTGGCAGGGGAAAGACTCTAGTGGCATACAAAAAACTTAGATACTTCCCGATCACACTTAGACTGCAGAGGTTATTTATGTCACCAAGGACTGCTAAGCACATGACATGGCACCAAGCACATGATGCGGTTGATGGAGTGATGGTGTATCCTTCTGACGTCGAAACGTGGAAACTCTTTAACAGTGTGAATCCTCACTTTTCAGCTGAATTAAGGAATGTGCATCTTGTGTTGTGTACAGACAGATTCAACCCATTTGGGTCATTTGCTGCTCCTTATTCTTATTGGCCGGTCATACTCACAGTTTATTACTTGCCACCAGGAATGTGTATGAGACCGGAGTTCATGTTTTTATCTACTGTCATACCCGGTCCAAGTAGCCTGGGGCGGAATATAGATGTTTGTCTTCGACCGTTGATTGATGAGTTGGCGTAGTTGTGGTCCTCTAGAGCTCTGACTTATGATATATCGAGGAAACAAAATTTCCTTATGAGGGCGGCTTTGATGTGGACTATCAATGATTTTCCAACTTATGGAATGCTTTCTGGTTAGAGCATGCATGGGAAACTCGTATGTGCATACTGCATGGAAAACAACAAGGCATTCACGCTAGCAAACAGAGATAAAGCTTCTTTTTTTTACTATCACCGTCGCTTCTTGCCACATAATCATAGGTACAGAAAGAACAGAAAAGATTTCTTTATTGGCAGAGTTGAAAAAGATGTTGCATCCTTTCTGGTGAAGAATTGCATGATGTTATCTCAGAGTACGGTGACATTGTGTTTGGCCTTCAATCAGGTAAGCAAAATTTTCCTGGTTTTGGTTTGACCCATAATTGGGTAAAGCGAAGTATCTGTTGGGAGCTTCCTTATTAGAAGACCAATCTTCTCTGCCATAATCTTGACGTCATACACATTGAAAAGAACGTGTTTGAGAACATTGTCAACATCGTCATGGATGTGAAGGGGAAGACAAAGGACAACATCAAAGCTAGATTGGATATAACATTGTTCTATAATCATAAAAATATGGAGTTGGTTTGTGATGGGTCACGGGTCGCAAAACCAAGAGCAAATTTCATATTGGAGAAAAACGCATAATTACTAGTCTACAAATGGCTTAAGAGTCTGTGTTTTCCCGATGAATATGCCTCGAACATATCAAGACTAGTTAATATAGAGGACTGCAGATTGTATGGAATTAAGAGTCATGACTACCACGTGTTTATGCAAACACTCATCCCATTAGCTTTTTGTGATTTGTTGCCAAAAGGAATATGGGATGCACTCACGGAGATCAGTCATTTCTTCAGAGATATATGCTCTAACAAGTTGAATGTTGAGCACATTGAGAGGCTTCAAACGAATATCATCAAGACACTATGCAAACTTGAGATGATATTCCCTCCATTTTTTTACTCAATGGAGCATCTCCCTATACATCTACCGTTCGAAACAAAAGTTGGAGGACCGGTCCAATATAGATGGATGTACCCATTCGAACGGTTAGATATTACAGTTGCAATATAATTCATATATGAAAGTATTTTCTATGTTTTTCTTAATTGAAAATACTTGATTAATTCAATGCAGGTACTTGTTTAATCTCAAGAAAAAGGTTAAGAACAAGGCGCATGTTGAGGCTTCGATATGTGAGGCCTATATTGTTGAGGAGATCTCAACATTTATCTCGTACTATTTCGAACCTCATCTGAGAACGAGAATCAATCGCATTCCACGGCATGATGATGGCGGTGAAGTGCCTTCTAGTGGGAACTTGTCAATATTCTCCAATACTGGACGACCCACACCTAAAAATGTCGTAAGAGGAAGATATTTGTTGGAAATAGAGTTCAAACAAGCACACAACTATATTCTATTTAACTGTGATGAGCTGAGACCTTTTATTCAGTAAGTTTATACTAATTAAACTTTTTTAGTAATATACTGTTAATTATATATTGTAATATCATACACTCATTATCACTTATAGGCAACATCAATAATATTTGCTCTCCAATAACTAACGGTTGACTGAATCCCAGATCTTTCAATTACAAGATGAATAGTTTGCCACATGGTTCAGAACACTTGTAAGCACTATCACAAACTCATTCTAACTTGCAAAATTACTGTACGTATACATGTCATTACGAGATTCTCCTTCATTTACTGTTTATTGATGTACGTTACATACAAGGTTTATCAAATGGGAAGGAGTGTGCTTAAGTCATTGTCTTCACTAAGCCTGGGGCCTGAAAGAAAATGTAAGTGCTACAACGGGTATTTTATCAATGGATATGTTTTCCATACTGAAGAATACAGGCAAGGAAGAAAGACATACAACAATAGTGTTTGTGTTAAGGGATCCACTAGTAGTGAGTTAGAAATTGACTACTATGGTAGATTAGAAGAGGTCGTCGAACTGCAATATCATAACGAGCAGAATAGAGTGTTTTTATTCAAATGCTATTGGTATGACATGACTAACAGAGGAATCAAAGTTGATCCACACTATGGTCTGGTCGAAATCAACTCAAAAGCTAGACTCCGCAACAGAAACAATGTCTTTGTTTTCGCAAAGCAATGTCAACAAGTTTATTACACATACACCCCTTCATTTAGAAAGGATCGATCAAGAGTGGATTGGTTCTCCGTTTTAAAAACAAAACTCCAGGATCGTGTCGAGGTTGTTTAGGATAAGAATGAAGACACAAGTGCGCGAGATGAAGTCTTTCAAGTTAGTGAGTTGGTTGAACCATATCGAGTTGCTCCTTCGATTGAATTGGAAGAAAATTCAAATTTTCATGTTTTCGATGATAGTCTTGTTGATGTTGACATAAAGGAGTTGAATATTGTTTTGAGCTCTAGCGGACAAGCAAATGTCGATGAAGAAGATGATATTCATATTGAAGATTGCGATGAAGGTGATGACTATTCAATTGATGACGAAGAAGAAGAAAAGTCTAACTAACTATCAAAATGAAGCCCTATATAAAACCCCTTTTTTCATGTAATTTAGATTATGGATGATATATTTTGTAACACGAAATATTTATTACTTGAAATGCCACAATCACAAAATAATTACTTGAAATAATTATAGATCATGGATGATATATTTTATAACACGAAATAATTACTTAAATGCCACAATCACCGACATTCATACCGATAGAATAAGTCCATCGGCATCTCACAGAGAGTTTGAAAATAATTACTTGAAATGCCATCATCACCGATGTCCATACCGACGAATAAGTCCGTCGGCATCTCATAGAGAGTTCGAAAATAATTACTTGAAATGCCACAATCACCGATGTTAATACCAACGGCATAAGTCCGTAGGCATCTCACAGAGAGTTTGAAAATAATTACTTGAAATGTCACAATCATTGACGTTAATACCGACTGCATAAGTCCGTCGGCATTTCACGAGAGTTCGAAAATAATTACTTGAAATGCCACATTCATCGACGTATATACCAACAAGATATATTTCCGTCGATAATTGTCGCGGGTCAATTTTACCGACAAAATTACCTGACGTAGACTATGCGAATTCCAAAGGGTTGTGCATTAAATGCATCTCCGACCGCGTGATCTTGCTTGACGGAATTACCGACGGACCACGAAAAATATGGAGGGTCATTAAAAATTTTGGTGCGAAATTCAAAACTTACCAACAGATTTTTGACACTTCACCGATGGAATAAATTAAAATAATAATTAATTTTATATCCATCGGTAAAACTGCCATATAAGTTTCAAGAGACCGCCTCTTCAGTTCATTTTTTCTTCTCTTTAGTTTTTCACCGATTCTTTTCCTCTCCATTCTTCAAAGCTTTCACTTGCAATCTCTAGCAAGTTTTCTTGTCAATCTTCATCGGTTTAAAAGGTATGTGTTTCTTCTATTTCATTTTACTTTAAGGGTTTTTTTTTTTGCTATTTTTTTTGTTATATTTTTTGTTTTGGTGTATTTTTTATAATGTAGATAAAGTATTGAATTCAACACATTATTAAAGTAAGCATAATTCATTGCTAAAGTCTATAGTTTTTTTTTTTTTGAATTTATTGTATATTTTTTATTGTTGTATTGGCATAATTATTATTAGTTAATTTGTTGAATATTTATTGTTAATGTTGAATTTACCATAGAATTAGTAATTGAATATGTGGGAATAATTATTAATTTTACTCTATTATTGCATGATTTGTGTTTAATTTTTTCCATTTATTTTGATTGTTATTCTAGAGTTTTTTTTGAATTTATTGTTTTGTTGTATTGGCATAATTATTGAATAATATTTTGAATTGTAATTGTTAATGTTGAATTTACCTTAGTATTAGTAATTGAATATTTTGGAATAATTGTTAATTTTACTCTATTATTGCATGATTTATGTTTAATTTTTTCCATTTATTTTGATTGTTATTCTAGAGTTTTTTTTTGAATTTAGTGTTTTGTTGTATTGGCATAATTATTGAATAATTTTTTGAATTGTAATTGTTAATGTTGAATTTACCTTAGTATTAGTAATTGAATATTTTGGAATAATTGTTAATTTTACTCTATTATTGCATGATTTATGTTTAATTTTTTCCATTAATTTTAATTGTTAGTCTAGAGTTTTTTTTATTGAATATATTTTATTGTTGTATTGGCATAATTATTGAATAATTTGTTGAATTGTAATTCTTAATGTTGAATTTACCTTAGGATTAGTAATTGAATATGTTGGAATAATTAGTATAGATTGGGTCAATTGGTTGTGGCTATTGTTAATATGTGCAAGTTTGTGGATTTGGATAGTATCAAGTATAGGGGAGGTGCTGTCAAATTTTTTTTAACATTTGAATTTAATTATATAATTAATTGCATAAAATTGTGTAAATGCGTAGAATGAAAACCAGAGCTGGTCGCTCACGTATGGTCGCAGCTAGTTCGTCTAGTAGTGAGGATGATATTTTTTTAGGTGTCTCCCAAGAAGAGACACGTACACCACCTGCACCGTCAACCGATGTTGCCTCTTCCATTGCTACTTCACAGCGCAGAGGCGGCGTGCCTTCGCAACGTAATCAATTTACCCGCAAGTACGAGGCACAGTGGAAAGACAACCTTTCAATGTAAGTTTGTTAAAGTTTTAGTTTTTTTTTAAAAAAAAAAACATTACAACATAATTTATGAAGTAATCACTATTGAATTTATTTCATTTATTTTCGGGTTCACAAACATTGAAGCCGCTCGAGTAATATCATCGATGTTTAAATCGTCGATGGAGATTCCATTGTTTCAATGGAGTCAGATATCCAAGCATCCTGAATGGATGCCTCAAATCAATGCATGGTTTGACAGGTTTGAGGTTGGTGTTAATTTATAATTTTCAGTTTATTTCTAATAAATTATTAATAAAATTGTAAATAAATTATTTTTTATTTAAAATTAATTATTTATACACATAACAAATTCTGCTGGGACAGTGAGCATAACACTGTTGCGAGGAGGGTGTGGGAAAATCACGTTGCAACTAGGTAATATCGAAAACAATACAAGATTTTTTTTAAACAAAAATTTATGTTTCGAAATGTAATTTTTAGTTGCGTGATTTTTGGTATGAAGCTCAAAAAAGAGCAAAACAAACCGCGAGAGATAGGGGTTTCCAAGACTGGAACGATGTTGCGGTTTGGAGGGATTTCAAACCAATATACATCCCGAAAGATATATGGTCGCACTATCTTGAGCACGTGACGTCTAAGTGGTTCACACAACGCTCACAGTCCGGTGCTGGCAACTGAAATCGGCCAATTCATGGCTTGGTGACAATGCACATTGGCGGCTCCGTTCTGTTTTCTACACATGCGAAACGAATGGTAAAATTAATTTAAATGAAATATATCGTTAAATTAAGTTGTTGTTAATAAATCTTTTTTTATTATAGGCTACGTCTCTTGGACGTGAGCCGAGCCCGATGGAGCTGTTTGTGGAGATGCACGTGCGGAGTCAAGACCACCAAAAGGGGACGCAACAGTTCGTTGATAACCGTGCTCAACATTTCATGGTATGTTTGTTCAACCATTTTATTTTGTAAGTTATTATGTTTATTGAATTGAATATGATGATTACTTTTTTTATTTTCAGGAGACCTATAATAATCGGTTGAGGGAGAGATACAAGGACGATATTTTAACCCATCCGAAATTCGATCTGGATTTATGGATGGAGGTTGGATCGTCAGGTGGACCTGATAAAAATCAGGTTTATGGGCTCTCCAACACTACAGCCGACAACTTGCGAACGGCCCGTAGTGTTTCAACCGTTGAGAGCTCCCAATCAATATCGAGCTCCCAATCTAAAGAGTTCGTGGCCTTGCAGCAACGCACGACTCAGCTCACCGAAAAATACAACCACCTATCAACGGAGTACGCACAACTCAAAACGTCTCATGCACAACAAAAAGCGGAGTCTGCACAACAAAAAATGGCTTATGAACAGCTTCGCGAAGTGGTCATGAACATGGCAACACAGAGTGGAACATGTGCGCCTAATCCTTTTTGGCCGTATAACCACCAGCTTTCTCCTCCAGGATCTCCAGCTCCTTCTTCAGCTCCACCTTTATATTAATTTGTAATAAACATTATTTACCTTTAAAATTTCATTTAATATTTTTTTTAAACACATTCGGTTTGTAATGAATATTATTTAACTTTGATTTTTTGTTTTTGATGTTTAATATAAATTTTATTTGCATAATTGGTTTTTATTACCATTAATTTATATAATTTTATATTATATATTCTAAATAATTTTTTAAAAACAAATTAAAAAAACCTATTACAAAGGGTTTTACCAACGGAAGGAATCCTTCGGTATTTGACAATAGCATTCACCGACGCATTTCCAGACAGATATATTCGGTCGGTATCTCAAACACTCACCGACAAATTTACCGACGGTACGTATCCGTCGGTAAATCACGATATCACCGACAGAATAAAAATCCGTCGGTATATTTTGATCGGGAAAAATTTTTTTTGGCGCGCAAATTCCATCTGTAAAACCATCGGCAAATGGTTTTTTTGTTTTTCCAACCGATATAGCGACGGAATGGGGAATCACTGACAAAAGGAAAGCCAACCGACGTAATCCGTCGATGAAGACGTCGGTAAATAAATCACCGATGAACTGCTAATCACACATCGACAGAATATGTCCGTCGGTAAAACTGTGAAATCTTGTAGTGAATAAAATATGCTTTATTTGTTTTTTGTTAATTCCTTATTTTTGCTATAACAAAAATGATTAGGAAATGCTTAGTGATCATTTGAAACTTGTATAGTCTGATTTTTACATAAAATTATTTATTTCTTAAGTCTTTTCTTTGACTTTTGAAAATAAAATAAAAACTAGCTAAACAAAATACAGCATGAACAAATAAAAACATATCTTAAAAAAATTAAAAATTGTAATTTTTTTTAACAAATCCAACATAATAAATAAATAAAAATAGAGTTTCTACTAGTTTTTTTTAGCTTTTTATAATATAGTAAAAAGAACTTCCAACATAAATAAAAAAACTCTCCAGAAAAATGAGCCTCTAGGTGATGCCACCTAAAACTCCATAGGTTCTGAGTGGATGAAGATGGGAAAAATTGAAGTGGAGAATGGGGGCATCCTCGTGGGGGAGAAGAAGGAGGGTCTTGCGATGCAAATATAAAGCCCGCCCACATAAGCCATAGGAATTGGCTATTGTTGTCAGGATCTTGGGTCACACAGTTTGAGACACGACCTTATGCACTAGACTGAAATCTAAAACTATCTGGAACAGAGCAAAGCCTTTTAAGGTTATTGATCCGAGGAATGAGTTCTTTCTTGTCCAGTTTTCTACTATAACTGGTTATCTCTATGCTCTAGTGGATGGACCATGGACAATCCTTGGACCCAGCCATGGGATCATAATTTTCAAGCATCATTAGGACACGTTACAAGGGTGGTGTTTTGGGTGCATTTTCCTTGCCTTACCAGTTGCTTGGTAACACGGTTACGATTGATTATAATGCCCAGACCAATCAGAGAGGGAAATTTGCTCGTGTAAAGGTTGATATTGATCTTGAAAAACCGACGGAAAAAATTGAAGATCTGGATCAGAAAGTGTCTTATGATGAGGGGTTTCCACAAGTTTGTTACACTTATGGTCAGGTTGGTCATAATAGCATCCTTTGCCCTTTCAAAATTCCTGAGAAATCAGCCAGTAAAGATGATGACAATGTCACTAGCGACCATGGTTGCTCAGGGAAACCTTATCCAAGTCAAGCTAAGTTTCAAAGATAGAAGGCTAAATTGGATTAGTGCTGTGATATTCTAATTTTGGATTCCCCTAAAATTATTTTTTTTCCTTAAAAAAACAAAAATAAAAACAAAAAATAAAAAAATAAAAGCAAAAAAAAAATAAAAAAGACTGGCAGCTTGACAAAAGCAAACTAAGAAGGGTTTCAAACGCATGGAGAAACCAAGATGAAATTTAGGACAAAATTAAAAGCATAATTATACCCCATTATATCCAAAGTTGAAAGACAATACAAATTCAATGTGAAATTAAATTATTATTGGACGAATTTTATAAAAATTAAGTTTAGACTTTTAATAAGCAAATTTGATTTAACCATAAGCCTGATTAAAGGTTTAATTAAGTAAAGAGTTAACAAGGGTCGATTAAAAGAATTAACTAAGTGCAATAACTTAATTAGACTTTTAATAGGTCAAATTAATTTTATTAAGGACTTAATTGGTGAAAAATTAAGTTTGGAGATCTAGTTTGAGCTTAATTGAGAAATTTTGAATTTTAGAGAACTAAATTTAATTTTTCCAAGCTCAATTGGATAGATGAGATCAACGATAAAATTGCAAGAAATTAAAAGTTTAAAGATCAATTGAGGGTCAAATTGAAGAATTTCAAAATCAATGACAACTCTGTAAAAAGCGCAGAAATTTAAGGATCCAATTAAAGAAGGTCAATAGTGAAATTGCAAGGAATCCAAAAGATTAGGACTGATTAGAGGTTTCATTATAAAGTTCCAAAAGTTTAGCGATCAAATTAAAAAATATCATAATTTCACTATTTATTGTCTTCTTCCGATTAAAAACAAGAGAAAAATATGATCAAGTGCCACCTTTTAGCCCTAATGTCTCCCTTAACCGTTCACTATACTACTCAAATATTATACCAACTTATACCCCGGTATCTTCACTTCACTCTAAGACAAAATTACAGCTTTAAAGGCACTAAACACACCTATTGATTTTCTTCTAAAAACAGACCTAGATTGTTTTGTCTGTAAAAACAGTCTTAGTCCGTGCCTGTTTGGAAGTGCGGCTGTGGTTCAAAATGCTTTTTGTTTAGAAATACATCAAAATAATATTTTTTTTCATTTTAAAAAAATTATTTTTGAGATCAGCATATCAAAACGATCCGAAAATATAAAAAAAAATTAATTTTTAGTAAAAAAAATAATTTTTTTTAAAACACGGATTGACCTACATTTTCAAACGGAACCGAAAAGCAAGACAAGCTTTTTTCCTTAGCTGCAATGAATAAATAAAATCTATTATCTAGCATTGAGGGTCAAGATCCCATTAATCTATAAACCCAGATCCACCCCATTTATACTATAAAAACTCCACAAAACCCCTACTGAGCAGCATGGATAAAGGTGAATATTGCTATAAAAACATTGTCATGAATAGACCTCCTACCCATGGCTACAACAACCCTTTCCTTAATCTTTCCAGCGTGAAACAAACCCAAAAACATCCCTCAAACCAACAACAACCCCTTCCACCCATGACAACCATCATATGACAGCCCTCAAACCTCCACAAAATAACCCCGCAACATACCTGAAACAACCCTGAAATCAGCCTAAAAATAGGCCACAAAACCACCTCCAAACAGCCATGAAAACTCCAACCAAAACACCTTAAAACAGATTCCAAACCATACAAAGCTTCAACCACCTCCAAACAGAATTAATAACTCAGATTAAGTAAGATACAAGTGATTAATTTTAGCTTTCCACACTGTAGAGATAGTGATTAATTTCAGCTTATACAAGTGATTAACTTGAGCTTATACAAGTGATTAACTTTAGCTTTCCACACTGTAGAGATAGTGATTAATTTGAGCTTTCCACACTGTAGAGATATATGCTCGCAAACTAAATTATGCAGACTACACGTGAGCAATAAGAACTTGAAAGAAAATGAACGCTTTGATAGAAAATTCCTTAGCTCCTGAAGCTTTGTTGACATGGTTGGCATGTGTTCCCACAGAGTTTAAGCAGGAACATACCTAACTGCTAAGATTTCACAGATCAATGGAAACTAATAATAAATTCAGAGTGATATCCAGAACATCAGAAAACAAGCTCTACCAAAATTAGTAAATTCCAGATGCTAACGATCGGTTTCTCTATTTAAGTGATCACAACCATCAGAAATCTAGTACTACCAGTGTGTCTGTGTTCAACTGCCAGCTGCATGTGTGTCTCACAATAAAAAGACTTACTATTATATGCATTGTTACATAGAATTATGGCTCCAAAATATTATTAATGCAATTTTTGACAGTGCATATGACCTGTACCCCTCAGGGAATGCTTTAATAATTTTGTCACTGTTCACTGGTGAAAAGGAATATATCTAACGCAAGGAAGTGGAGTGGGTAAAGGGAAAAACATTGACATTTTTAGATGGTAAGACAATTTCTTATAAGTTTTTTATTCTCGTACCAGATATGCACCAAGATAAAAACCAATATAAGTACTGTAATTGAAAAAACTGATTGTAATTGCTGCAATCTTTTGGATCTTGATTATATTGGTCCTCGAATTACTTGATCTGTGGTGGGGTTCAAGAGTTCCAAGATAGAGTCTTATTTAATATGGAGTGCAGATTTTATTGTTAAACATTCGTGTCAAATTGGACCGCAGGCCCATATATTTGCAGCTCAATATACATTCGTTATCTAATCCGAGGTCTAGTGATTTCATGAACTAGGCTTGGAAGGAGGATAATGGCTGTTTGAGTGCTTATAGATGATTTTTTTCCGTACCAAAACGGGTCATAACAATATTAAAACATATTGTTTTATTTAAATATAATAGTAGGTATGTTTTTGAGTTATTGACGTAGATCATTAATTTTTTTAATTTAATTTTTAATCTTTTAATTTAGTTAATTAAATTTTAATTCTAAGTATTAATTCAATTTCACCCTATTATGTTTCAAAATAATTCCCTAAGTTTAGCATCATTTTCGTCTTGCTTCTCGGTTTTGGATATTTTTAATTTTATTCTTAATTGATCTTTAAATTTATAATTTTTTTAATTTCACCCCTGTTTTTAGTTGAATTGGGTTCCTGAATTCACACGTCTTTTATAAAAAGGTCATTGATTCTGAATTTCTTTAATTTGGCCTTTAATTAACCACAAAACTTTGATTTTCTTGTAATTTTATCTCTAATTTCATCCAAATAAGTTTGGAGAGATTAAATCTAGTCCTCTAAATTAAGCTTCCAAACTTAATTCTTCACCAATTAAGTCCCTAATAAAATTAATTCGACCCAAATTGATTATTAAATTTAATTAAACCTTTAATCAGGCCCATGATTAAATCAAATTAGCCTATTAAAAGTCTAATTAATTCTTTAGACTTAATTTTTATATAAATTTATCCAATAATCATTTAATTTAATCTTGTATATGCATTGTTTTTCAAACTTGAGTATAATTAGGTTCTCCATTTTTATCTAAAATTTCAATTTGATTACTTCATCCATTTAAAAACCGTTTTAATCTACTTTTGCTAAGTTGCCAATATATTTTTTCTTTTAAATTTTAAAAATAATTTTGGGGGAAATCTAAAAATTAAATTATGACAACATATAGTATAAAAACTAAGAATGTTTCTATGAGTTCTTGATTTTGAACCTGCACTTGGATTGTTTCAAATTCCTTGAACAGGATTTTCCAATCTCTTCTTAAGTTGTTTTTAAAGATTGAAAGAGTTTACCTAAAACCTTAGTTCTGGTTAAAAAAAAAACAGCTTGCAAGGTATTTGGACCCGGGAAAAACCAATAAGGATGATGAAGTGTTTTTTTTAATGATTTTGACATTATTGATGTGGAAGGGGTTATTGGAAAGTCCCCCTTTTTTTAATCTTATTTTCTATAGTACAATTATCTTACTCCTATCTTGAACTTGTAGTCATGAGTTTCTTAACTCGGCATTGCCAGGGAGATGGTCATAAATTGTTTATGCATGCGTGTGGCAGTTTCTAATCTTAGCATATATATAAGCCTCCAACTTTGATCTTGGAGGAACCTCGTATTAATGTTGTTCATGCTTCTGGGGTTAACTCTCATCAAATTTAGGCTTATGGTTTTTCTATGGTATATTTGGTTTTTATGTGATGGGAATGTTACGAGTGTTATTTAAAAAAAAAATTTATAAGCAATATATGCATCTAAGCATCACTTTAGGTGGCAATTCCTTTCTCTTTTACTGATGTTCATATGAATTCCCAAATTCATATTCATAATTTTCTATGGAAGGAGTTAATTAGGCTCTCACAGTCAGTCTCTGATCATCAGGGCCATTGGTGTGAATTTTAGTGTTATTTTCTATGGAAGTTGTTATCTTTGATATAAAAAAAAAATATGAATTATATATTTTTTTCCCAATAACCTATATTGATATATGTTTATTAAACATTAAACATCCTTACTAAACTTAATCTTCCTATATCATGAGTTAATCTATTAGATAATCTTCTCATCAATTATATTATCAGCTAATCCTTTATATGTTTCAAGGAGAAGAAATTACACAATAAAAACTTAATTCAAGAGGAGACATACTCCCATTTGTCATGCTTCTAATTATTAATCAAATATATTTAATGTTATAAAATTATATCATATCTAACTAACTTATATAATTTGAATAAGTTATTTATAATCATATAAGATTCTTTGATATTTTTTTAAATAATTTTTAAAAAAAATAAGTTGAAGTAAAAAAATAAACACAACCTTAATATTCCATAGTTAATAACAAAAATAATAAAATGATAAAAACATTAGTATTTTAATTATATTATATATAAAGATAGATTTCTTTTAAATTTAAAAATTATATTAATATATAAACGGTAATTTTTGAAAAGATAGAGGTAAATTAAAAATAATAACTATTATAAGATGTTAAATATAACTTTTTTAATAAAATGAAAACAAAAATCTAGAATCGGAAAGAACAATCCTCATCCATGCATCTCCATATATATTAGGAAAACGAATTCATGTTGACTACACACGTAGAACATTCTAGTAGAAAACGAATTCATGTTTAAAAGATGCAAGTAGATGATGTTTATCCTGAATGTTGACCATTGTCTTTATCTTTCACCTAACCTTGAGAAAATATCGTCACATCGTCACTTCAAATTTTCATATCACGGGAAATAAATTAAAAAAAAATTATAAGTATATATGCTTTGTGTTTCTAATAAATATTTTAATTTAAAAGGATAACATAGTATCTTTTCAATATGAGATTTGAAACCTTTTTATATATATATTCTATGTTTTCATGAAAAAAATTATGTTTTTTCAATGTAGAATTTGAAACCTATTAGTATATATACTCTATGTTTCCAAGTAAAAAATCATGTTTCTTTAATGTGGAATAAAAAAATATTTTGATTTAAATACTTCAACTTAAAAGGATAATATAATATATTCTCAATGTGGGATTTGAAGTTCTTTCGTATATATACTCTATATTATAATGAAAGAAGTTATGTTTTTTCAATATGAGATTTGAAACTTATTGTATATATACTCTATGTTTTTAAGAATAAAGTTATGTTTTTTCAATGTGAGATAAAAAAATTTTTGGTTTAAATACTTCAACTTAAAAACTTAATATAATATCTTTTTAATATGGGATAAAAAGTTTCTTAAAATATTCTTTTAAACTTTATTATTTATAATATGTATAATCTATATTTACATGGATTTTTTTATATGAAATATTAAATTTTTTTTTTAATTTTCTAGATTAATTCAAGTTTACTCATTAAATTTAAAATCTAATTTCTTAAATGAGTCAACCCCAAATCTGGTTTAATCACTATGTTCAAAGTTACTTGATCAGAGGTTCTAGCAATGAGGCCAAAGTCTTGGAGTGGGACATGCATTCCGGCTACAAACGGAAGAAAGCTTCTAGTTGACAGTGGCTAGCAAAAGCCACTAAGAGCATACGCATACTCTAATGAGAAAAAACCATTTGAAAAAATAGCATTTTTTAAATAGTATAAATATGGCATTCTCTGCATGCCAAGTAAACATGACAGGATGAATCTGTTAACATGTAATTAGCCGAATAAGAGGGTAGTTTTCCATATATAAAAGACATACTCTATAGGAGTCCCGAAAGGATATACATTGTTGTATTCCTTTCGAATAGGAAAGATGTAACCGACATATATATTTGCCTATATAAGGCATCCCTCCACAGGAGAAGAATAAGATATGCGAGTATACATCCAACCCTAAACCTTAAAAGTTAACATGGTATCGAGCAAGGTTGAAAGCTAAAATCTTCCTTTAACTTTTCAAATCACATTAATCTTCACCTGGGAATTGGTCTTGAAACAAGGGACCAACCATGGATGACACAAATACTTCTATTATCCCCATAAACCAGACATCAATCTCTCACTGAAACACCTAACCTAAACACCTTACCCTTTGGATTTAAATTGAATGAGACAAACTTCAAAATCTGGTCACGTATGCTTGAACCGCACGCTGGATTGAACAAACTTGGCTACTTAACTGGGTAGAATGCTAGAGTGGAAGAAGGAAATTCCGGTTACTCAAAGTGGTGCACCGAAGATGCAAGTGGTACGAGGATGGTTGTTGAAAACCATGGAGCCTCATCTTATTGGTTTATTTATAGACTGTCATCGCCCAAGGAAATCGGGATAGTGTCACTCAAACCTTCTATGATGGGGCGATGAGTCGCAATTCTATGAGCTACGCCGCAAAGCCACAAGGACGAAACAGAATGGGCGTCCGGTTAACTTGTATTACGCAGAGCTGAATAGTGTATGGCGGGAAATTGATAAACGACGACCAATTAAGATGATATGTCTTTACAGATCTTAGAACCGCACAAGAAGAAATTCAAAAGGACCGGATCTATGACTTTCTCGCAGGTTTGGATGAAGTTTTTGATTCAATACGCAAGTGATCTCCTTCGAAAAAATCTGTTCCAAGTATTGAAGAGTGTTTCAATACAATTCGACGGGAGGCTCACCTGACAAGTCACCATGCTAGGAGCAAAGAACACCGGTGAAGGATCATCAATTGCAATGATTTCCAAATCCACCACCCCTTCTAACTTGCGCACTTTTCGAGCTATTGAGGAAGAGAAAAAAGATAAGTTACGCTGCGGCCATTGTAATGGAAGTCGCCATACCGAGACACTTGTTTTGAGATTCATGGCTACCCCGATCGGTTTCTAGAAAAACGGAAGCAAAGTAAAGCAAGAAGCAATAAACGTCCAATCCAAGCAAAATTAACCACCGCAACTGAAATTCCTTCTAGTTTTGCTTCGCCATGGCAATAAGCGAAAAAGACCACACTAAACCGGGTGAATTACTCTCCTTAGCGAAAACTGATCGGCTTCGACAGTAAAACTGGAGTGGTTTTGTCGACATCCACGATTCATGATACGGGTTGGATCATTGACTCGGGTGCCACGGATCATATGACTTATAACAAATCATTATTTCAATACATGACTCCCCCATCTAAGGAAAAAGTCATGACAAACCAATGGGGAGTCTACCCTAGTCATTGGAGCAGGATCAATTGTTCTCACTCCTAATCTTTCACTACATAATTGTTTACTTGTCCCCGCACTTTCAAATAATTTATTGTCTCGTTAGTCAAATTACGAAGAATTGGACCGTGTGGTATTAATGTTTCCCACGTTTTGCTTACTTCGGATATCCGGACTCAAGCGATCATTGGACGTGGTACTAAGAGGAAGGGGTTATACTATGTAGATGACGTTGCTTCAGGTCATGTCCATCAAGTTCGAGTCACAATGGTAATAATCACAAGAAAATTTGGTTATGGCATCGTCGTTTCCGGGTCATGCATCCTTTGGCTACTTAAAAAAATTATTTCCTTCCCTTTTTGATGACATTCCGGATCCAAGTTCTTCTCTTAAGTGTAATGTTTGCATCTTGGCCAAGAGCCATCGAACTTCATATCCTCGTAAACTTGAATAAAAGAACAAAGCCTTTTGAATTGATCCACTCGATGTTTGGGGACTCGCTCCAATTACTTCCCAATCTGAATTCGATGGTTTATTACATTTGTTGATGATTGCACCGGAATGACTTGGTTATATACTATGCGACACAAGAGTGATGTGCGTAATATATTCCCAATTTTTTATCACATGGTGTGCACTCGTTCTCCCTACCGGTGAAGATTATTCGATCGTACAATGGTGGAGAGTATCTTAACTCGAACTCTTGAGTTTCTTTCAAAACAATGGTATTCTCCATGAGACTACTTGCCCGCGCACTCCACAACAAAATGGTGTGGCGGAACGTAAAAACGGGCATATTCTTGAAACTACTAGAGCTCTTCTCATTGGTGCCCATGTCCCTCAACATTATTGGATTGATGCAAGAACCTATGCCGTGTATCTCATCAACCGGATGCCATCCCAAATCCTCTCCTTCAACACTCCCCTGCAGACTCTCACTCAACACATTCAGATTTCATCCGTCCTACACTTAGAACCTCGTGTGTTTGGATGTGTAGCTTATGTCCACCTGCAGAAAACTCAGCGCACAAAGCTGGAACCATGCGCGAGACGGTGTGTCTTTCTTGGTTTCAATCCTCACCAAAAGGGATACCGGTGCTACCATCCTTCTTCTCGCCGGATGCATGTCGGTATGGATGTTACCTTCTCTCAAAATGTAATATTTTTTCCACATGAATCCATCCAGCTCTAGTCCTCAGGGGGAGCTGCAATATGATGCCTACAACTGGATTGATCTTCAGTCTGATTCAGGGGAAGGAAACACGAATTTAGGGGAAGGAAATACGGAAACGTGCGGCGTAGTCGGCTTCGGGGGGAAGAAATGGAAACCAAGACACGCACAATTAGTAATGCCGGGAAGGAAATACGAGCCCAGCTCCGAACACGTGCAACGTACAGGTGTAGGGAAAGAAGACATAGAGTACAATGCACACAACAAAGGTGATGCGAAAGAAGAATACATGCATGATGAAATAACCCCTTCCTCTCCACAAATCCATGTTCAAGATCGACCGGATATCCATGAGGTAAGTGACACTGAAAACCCCTCCTCTTTTCCTTTATTACCTGCCCCATGCTACTCTCTCCCTCCTAGACAGAACCGTGGGAAGGCCCCTGATAGGTACTCACCGAATGGCAAAGCAAAATATGCAATCACACAATATGTCTCTACACACAAACTACCACCACAAGATCAAGCCTTCATAAGTGAGATGGCGAATATAAGAATACCTACAAAGGTTGAGGATGCCTTACAACACCCGAAATGGGCGTAAAGCAATGGAGGCTCGAAATGAGTGCATTACAAAGAAATGACACATGGAGTATTGTATCACTCCCTCCGGAAAAAACCAAAGTGGGTACCAAAGTGGATATTCAACCTCAAACATAGAGCAGATGGCACAATTGATCGGTTCAAGGCAAGGCTAGTAGCAAAAGGGTACACACAGTCATTCAAAGATTGACTATCAAGAAACTTTTGCTCCGAGTTTGCAAAAATGAACACCATCGAGTCTTGTTGTCTTTAGCAAAGAAATTTCGGTTGGCCTTTGAAGCAATTTGATGTGAAGAACGCATTTCTTCATGGGGATCCGGAAGAAGAAGTCTATATGCAGCTTCCACCTGGTTTAACAGTTCACAATCAAGTGGAAAAGTGTGTAGATTACGGAAAGCATTGTATGGCTTGAAGCAATCGCCAAGAGCATGGTTTGGGAGATTCACAGAAGCTATGAAACGAATTGGTTATCACCAAGGTAACTCCGATCACACTCTATTCATCAAACGAAGAATGGTAAAGTTACTTTGCTCATTATTTATGTAGACGATATGATCGTAATCGGTGATGACACGAGATGAAATAAAAAAGTTACAAGAATGTTTGTCAACCGAATTCGAAATGAAAGATTTAGGAGGACTGAAATATTTTTTGGGAATTGAAGTTGCAAGAACTAAAGATGGTATATACTTGTCACAACGAAAGTATATACTTGGACCTATTATCTCAAAGCAGGTATGCTAGAATGCAAACCAAGAGAGTCTCCTATTGTTCAAAATCATCGATCGGCCATTCACCCGGATCGGTACCAACAAACAAAGAAAGATACCAGCGATTGGTAGGGCGGTTAATTTATTTATCTCACACTCGTCCAGACATTGCCTATGCGGTTAGTGTGGTAAGTCAGTTTATGCATGCTCCAAGTGAAGATCATATGACAACTGTAATGAGAATTCCGAGTTATCTAAAAGGGGCTCCGGAAAAGGACCGACATTTAAAAGACATGGAAATATGGAAGTGAAAGGATTTATCGATGCGATTGGGCGGGGAATCTCACGACCGGAGATCCACCTCGGCTATTTTACATTTGTTGCGGGAAATCTTGTCACATGGCGAAGTAAAAAAACAAAATGTGACAAACAAGGTCCTCAAGAAGCGAGAATATAGAGGGATGGTACATGGAATATGCGAACCGTTATGGCTCGGGACCTTACTCACGAAAATAGGTTTTGAACCCAAGGATCCTATGTTACTATACTTGTGACAATCAGCAAAGACGAGAGATAGCTAATAATCCAAGATAAAGATGATCGAACTAAACACATTGAGGTAGATCGACACTTCATCAAGGAAAAGTTACTTCTAAAGTTAGTGGACATCCCTTTCGTCAGATCAAGTGAGCAACTAGCAGATATTCTAACCCATGCAGTCCCTGTGGAAGCTCTTCATAAGTCTCTAGACAAGTTAGGCTTAGAAGATATCTTCGCACCAACTTGAGGGGAAGTGTTAACATGTAATTAGCCGAATAAGAGGGTAGTTTTCCATATATAAAAGACATACTCTATAGGAGTCCCGAAAGGATATACATTGTTGTATTCCTTTCGAATAGGAAAGATGTAACCGACATATATATTTGCCTATATAAGGCATCCCTCCACAGGAGAAGAATAAGATATGCAGAGTATACATCCAACCCTAAACCTTAAAAGTTAACAGAATCCATACAAGACAAGACCAGCTAGCTCTAGCTGGAAAGTCAACAATACGGGCTGAATTATTTCTTTTACTTTTGAAGAGAGGAAATGGAAATAAGTAAAGGTGATTTTATTTTTAATCTTAATTCTTGTTGTTTAAAAGTGTAATTATAATAATTTTTTAAAATTACTACATCAAAACAATACAAAACATAAAAAAATATTATTTTTAATAAAAAAATCAAATTTTTTTAAAACTACATATTAACCTACATTTTCAAATGTTGTCTAACTAATTAGGTGCACCATATAAAATTCATGAGATTTTTTTGTAATTGATCTTGGATTAAGTTTGTCAAAAAAAAAAAAGGATTAAGGTCATCATTTTCAATCCCATAAATCACTATGTACCACAATGATCTAGTAGAATGTTCAATTTCTCGAGTTTATATATTGGGGGTGTACAAATTTCTAAATAAATTAATTAGGAATACCTTTTTAGCATAAAAATCGAATTAGCAAAAGAGAGAGAGAAAAAGATTTAAGTTCATCAAAAAGTTTATCATTCCCAATCCCATAAAGGGGATTGTCTTTATATATATATATAAACAGCAAGGGGTTAACGTTGTGTTGCCTCTTGTTGATTGAAGCAAAAAAAAAAAAAAAAAAAAAAAAACAACTTAAAATTCCTAGCTAGAGAGCATGTAGTTGTGTTATGTGCCATACATGAATGCAAAATAGCTAGGGAAAGATTTCTCAAAAAAAGTTTAATGAGGTAGAGAAAAATAAGATTAATAGGGAAGTGATGAAAAAAAAAAAGAAAAAAGGAGAGAGGCAGACAACTTGCATTAACAAAGCAATCATGGAAATGAAGACGGAGCAAGGATGTCTTTAGGGTGAACAAATAAAAATTAAAAAAAAAAAATAAACTGGAAAAAAAATATAAAAAAAAATCAAATAGTGAAAAAATCAATTAGAATTTTTAAATAATCGATGGGGTCGGTTTGGTTTTATAAGTCTGAAACCAAAAAAATTAAACCGAACCAAACCCAAACTGGAAAAAAAGAGCCAAACCCGGAAAAACCCATTAGAAATTACAAAAATAACCCTATAAAACAATAAAAATTTTTGTTTTTAATATAAAATAATTGAACCAGAATCAAACCAAACCAAACCTAAACTAATTAATTTATATCAGTTTTTATTTTAAAAAATTAAATCAAATTAAACCAAATTCAATTAAAACCAGTTAGTTTCAAGGATTAATTTTAATTTTTTTAAAATGATTGATTTGATTATTTTTTAATAAAAACTAAATAGAACAAAAAAATAATAAACTCTAGTGTCCCCATGCGAGCCTCATTCGACACTGCTGAGTTAACAGCTGATTTAATGACAGAAAGGACACTGGGGCATGATGTCGATAGAAGTTGGTAGCTAACCAACAAGAAGCAGAAATGCCCCGAAATGGAATTTGAAGACAGTGATGGTCTACGAGGAATGGATTGTTTGTTTTAATATTTTAAAAATATTTTTTAAAAAAAATAATTTTTTTTATTTTAGATCATGTTTTCAGTTCATTTTAATACATTAATATTAAAATAAAAATAAAAATTATTATTTTAATATATTATTAAATAAAAAATATTTTAAAAAATAATTACATTTATACACTTAAACAACCTCAAAAAGTACTAAAAAAAAAAAAAGTCAAGCCATGAGTAGTGATCTTTACTAGAGAAACAAGAAATTCAAAAAAGGTTGAGGCTTGTGCTCGATCGGTGCCGTGTTAAGCGTACGAAGGATATAAATATAGTCAATTGTCGTGTCCGAGTCAACCTTGCTATATATTTTGCATTTGGTACAAATAATTTGAGTCAATGTTGAAAAAGAAAGGATATAAAATATATAGTAAAAATATTATCTAAGGAAGGCGGTTGGTTTTATATAATTCTATTACATATATAGTTATATGGAAAAGTAAACAATATTATTAAACAAGCATTCTCCTTTTTAATGGGGCAGCCTTAAATTAAACTATAACATTTAATTTTGCTAGAGAATAATATAGTATTATTTCTAGATTTTATCTAAAAGTCTTAATTTTTTATTGAAATAATTATTTAATATAGTAAGAGTTTTAATATTGAATTCTATCATTTTTATGTTTCATTTGTGCAAGTTTTATATCTAATGATTTGAAAAGTTTAAGCTTTTTTTTTAAAAAAAAAAAAAGAAACACTTTACCATTTTGATATGGTAGCATTAAATTAAAGTACATCATTTAGAATAATATAGTGACATCTCAAGATTTCATCCACAAGTTTAAATTTTTGAATTAATATAATATTAGAGTTTACATAAGCAAATAGTTATTGTTGAAATCAAATCATCCTCTTCTAATTAAAAATTAAACTAGAAAAAAATAATGATAAATTTATGCAAGTCTTAAATAAAATATATTTTCGTGTGAGAAAATTTATTAAAAAAGTAATATAAAATTATTTCTAATTTAATTCTGTGAATTTTTTAAATTGAGATAATTTTTTTAATAATTTGTTAATAGGATAAGGATTAAGTTCATTATTATTTTTTATATATACTGTGTTTTTCCACAACGTGTGAGGAAGGACTCTTCGGTTGTAAAGTCGTATATTTTATATAGACTGTGATTTTCGTTGTAGTTTGGTAGAGAGTTGCTGGATAAACTTGGACCCACGAGAACCTCAAAATTACTCACAGGCTACTCTTCTTCATGCACTAGCTGGGAATCAATCACAAACTATAGCCACAAAAACCTTTTCATTTCCTTGTCTCTTTCTTTTCTCCAAGAAACTTTTCAATTATTTTCTCTTTGATCACACGCATCGATTTTTTTTCCGGTCAAGGAATAAAGGATATGTTTGCAGCCTTCTCGGGTGTTAGACACTCCTGAAATTAGATACAGCATGATTAATTAATTATATTCATGCATACATATCTCTATTCCAATTATTGAGTAGTCGAGGGGATAACTAAAAACTATATAAATATATAAGATTTATTGTATTATATTTTAATCATTTGAGAAATCCAGATTCTTAACATGAAAGTCTCTTAATTAAGGTCTTAAGACGCAGAGCTGTACAAGCCAGCTAGATTCACTTAAAGACAATGCCACACATTATAAACATCAAGGGCATTTTGTTTTTATTATATGTTGGAAAAATCACCTTCTAACTCCTTGGAGTTTGTTGGGGTCAAACAAGTTGAATATTAGATACAGTAAATCTAGATGCCCGAAATCTGGCATCATCACCTCTATAAATCAGTCTCTCTGTAGTTCATCTTGCGAAACAGAGTTCAAACCAGAACAACATGCTCAAACCCTCCGTAATGTCTGAAATAACCCCAATTTTGCTTTTAATTCACTTCCTCACCCCCTTCCTTTTCCTTCATGCAAACTCCCAATTTCATGATCAAGAACAAGCCGTTCTAATAAGACTGAAGCAACTCTGGCAGAATCCGTTGTCTCTTGAGCAATGGACCCCATCAAACTCCTCTCATTGCACTTGGCCTGGAGTAGTCTGCACCGATAACTACATCACTCTACTCATCCTTGATAACAAGAACATCTCTGGAACTATCCCACCCTTTCTTTCAGACCTTAAGAACCTCACATTTCTCAACTTTTCTAATAACAATATTATTGGAAAGTTCCCTGTGGCTGTACATAACTTGTCCATGTTGGAGATCTTAGACCTCTCTCAGAACCATATTGTTGGCACAATTCCTGATGATATTGACTGCTTGGCTCGCCTCTCATACCTTAACCTTTATGCAAATAACTTCTCCGGTAATATTCCAGCAGCCATCGGACTGTTACCAGAGCTAAGAACTCTCCGGCTTCAAGACAATCAGTTTAACGGCACTTTCCCTCCAGAAATTGGCAACTTGTCTAAGCTTGAAGAGTTATCTATGGCTCACAATGGCTTTTCTCCATCAAGGTTGCATTCCAGTTTCACCCAGCTGAAGAAACTGAAGACGTTGTGGATTTCCGGAGCGAATTTGATTGGCGAGATCCCACAAATGATTGGAGAAATGGTGGCATTGGAGCACTTGGATTTATCCTCTAATAAACTAACTGGGAATATTCCTGGCAGTTTGTTCATGTTGAAGAATTTGGGAGTGCTATATCTTTACAATAACTTGCTATCTGGGCAAATTCCTCGAGTTGTTGAAGCTTTGAATTTGACTTTCGTCGATCTTTCGGAGAACAATCTGACTGGTACAATACCTGTTGATTTTGGGAAGCTTGACAAATTATCAGGTTTGAAATTGTTCTTCAATCAGTTATCTGGTGAAATCCCAGAAAGCATTGGTCGTCTTCCGGCATTGAAAGATTTTGTGTTGTTTAGCAAAAATTTATCAGGGTCAATCCCTCCAGATCTTGGGCGGTACTCAGCCCTTGAAGGCTTCCAGGTTGCTTCCAATAGGCTTACAGGGAACCTGCCTGAATGTTTATGCCATGGAGGTTGTTTAAGAGGCGTGGTAGCTTTTGATAATAAGCTCGGTGGAGAGTTGCCAAAATCACTTGAGAATTGCAGTAGTTTGCTAACAGTGAGAATTTCAAATAACGCATTTTTTGGCAATATTCCTGTTGGTTTATGGACAGCTTCAAATTTGCAACTACTGATGATAAGTGATAATTTGTTCACTGGAGAGCTTCCTAATGAAGTGTCAACTAGTCTTTCACGGCTCGAGATAAGTAACAACAAGTTCTCTGGTAGTATTTCCATTGAAGGGAGTTCTTGGAGGAATCTGGTAGTCTTCAATGCGAGCAATAACCAATTTACTGGCACTATCCCTCTTGAATTAACCGCTCTTCCTAATCTGACGGTTCTTTTACTTGATAAGAACCAACTCACAGGAGCCCTTCCACCCAACATCATCTCATGGAAATCTTTAACTACTCTAAACCTCAGTCAAAATCAACTTTCTGGACAGATTCCGGAGGAGATTGCTACCCTACCTCACCTGCTCGAACTGGGTGAGAGAAGATTGATGTTTATAGCTTTGGCCGGGGTTGTCCTTCTAGAACTAACAACGGGAAAAGCAGCAAATTATGGTGATACAGGCCTCGCCGAATGGGCATTGCGTCACATGCTAGAAGAAAAAACTATAGTCGATGCCTTATATGAGGAGATAAAGGAACCTTGTTACGTGGATGAAATGAGCAATGTTTTCCTATTGGGGGTTAACTGTACCAGAAGAGATCCTTCTGCTAGGCCTCACATGAAGGATGTTTTGCAAATCTTACTCGGAAGGAACCATCCATTGGTTTATGGAGTGAAGAACATTGGAAGTGAGTATGATTCCACTCCTTTGCTTAAGAACTCAAAACGCCAGAGGCAATCAGAAAGTGACAGCACTTTGGCATCCGATAATTGATCACTCTGCCTTATGCACAGAAATCACCACTACTCTCTGCTTACCTTAAGAACAAGGAGTGTTATTTCTGAGTTCAAATTGTAAACTTTGCATAGTTAGGCACGTAATGAGCTAGTATAAGTCTAAGATAGTAGATACCATCTAAATCTTCAGAGAATAAAATCGGCAGCTACAAGGTTGCAATGCTGTAGCTTGTTCGATCTTTTCAAAACCGTTGTCCAAGCTGGGATGCATGATATCCGTTAATATATACAGTGTACTAAAGCAAACAATCACCATTCCTCAGGTGTGTTTGTTTACGCGGTAATTTAGCTTTTAAAGCAAATCACATGTACAACATATTTGGTAATATACTAACTCAATTTATTATTTGTGTGGGATCCATATATTTTATGTTGAAACTAACAGTTTGTGCAAAGCAGTTGAGCTGCTTCTTTGTTCTTCCATGTCTATTTAAAATAATTTGCCACCTTCACAATAATTTCACCTGTGAATTTCTCGCACAGCCACAGGCCACCATTTAAAATCGCACGCATGTAAAAGCGAAACCCAAAATACTCGCCGCCCGGCTTCCACCAGCAATAAAATATCAACAAAGAACAGTCATGCATGCAGGTAAAAAAAAAAAAAAGCTCGTCTAACGATCAAAACATATCTGGCAATGAGATAGCTTCTAGCCAACCATACTGGAAAATCTACACCACGTGTTGATCCAGGAAATAAATCATGATCATAAAAATTCACTTTATTTTCCATCGGAACCATAGAAAAATATTCTGTCAAATGTAACAACTCAAATAATTGTTTTACGTCCCCCGCTTTATAGTGTAATTCATGTAAATGACAGAGGAAAGTAAAGTGCCCAGTGGTAAGAGCTTGGGACTAAGGGGTTTGCTCCCTCTTAGGTCTCGGGTTCGAACCCCGTGGTTGCTCATATGATGGCCACTGGAGGCTTACATGGTCGTTAACTTCAGGGCCCGTGGGATTAGTCGAGGTGCGCGCAAGCCGGCCCGGACACCCACGATAATCTAAAAAAAAAAAAAAGTGGAGCAGAGTGACAGACTCCTATCATTAAAAAGTATAGTGTAAAAGAAATAAATAAATAAATAAATATATATATATATATATATATATATATATATATTAATCAAATTCCCTCATATTTAGCTTTTGCATGTCCTGAGCCAAAATTTTAATTTTACTTTTGCAATGTTAAAAATATAATGCCATTAACAAACAAAAATTAAACTCTCAAAATTTCATAATGAATGAAATTCCAATCACTTTAAAATTGTTTATCAAACATTTTTACTTCAGAATAAAACAACCAAATAGTAAACCTCACAAGAATAATCGATTAATTCTCATGTGTTTGAAAGGTTAGTATTTCACTCCAATTCATTTCAACAAAAATGATCTACCATAAGCATACGAATCATCTCACTCTCCACCATTACATGCATTTAACAAATCATTAAGGTCTTTCTAAGGGTTATAATGTGGCTTGGTTCAAGGTAGGAAAATTTTGGTAAGGTAGTTTAAAATCCGTCAAAACCAATGAAACAAAATACCCCAAAACATGACATAGAATATTAAACGCTCCCTCCAACCATTTTGAAGTTGGCAAAAATTAAAGCTGCATTAACTTTTTTTTTATTGGAAAATTGATTGTCCAACATAACAAGATTTTGATTCAAACCAAAGGATGATCTTTTACCTTTTTTAAAACTTCAACTCTTCACGAAACCTCTTTTTTTTTTCTCTTTTTTTTTCTCATTCTTCTGCATATGACACAACCCCTCTTGAATTTAAAACACCCCCACTTATTTCATGTATTCCAATGCTTATATAATGATGTATGATGCTCCATTAGTTATACGGCTTGGGTAAGACATTATGTGGTTTACGGCTTGTAATGTGAGTTTATAATCAAAGAAGTCTATTAGCTCAAAAGGGGTCTTATGGGAAAAATTTATCTAAAAGTGGGTTACTAGGCTATATAAGGTACATAACAAGGAATGCCTAAATCATGTTCATGTATATATGTAAAAGTATGGTCTTGATTAGAATCAAAGCAACTTCTAGAGGAACAAAACCAATGGAAGAAAATCACACATGAAAGGAAAATAGGAACCGATATGGATGTGTCGGTTATAAGACTCAAAGTATCATAGGCTTGTGTCTACTAAATCCAGTTACTTAATTCCTAAAGAGAATAGCTTGACTAAACAATCTTAAGAAATTAGATCATCATTTAATCATGTTATGATTTTTTTCGAGCTCCTCTGAAAATTTGTTAAAGACATTAACATTCCAATCATTGAAAAACTCAAAAACAAAATTTTTGGTCCAAAACACTAACATTTTAAAGCACATTAGTTCCCCCACACTTAATATGAACATCAACCTCAATGTTTGTAGTTAAACATTTTAAAAAGAGAAGGGAAAATTGCCCTTATTTTTGCGCAATGTTGTCTATCTTTAATGTTGGATATGTCCTTTGGTGTGCTCCATATTTTTACCAAAGATAATAGAGTCTAGCCGAGAAAATATGGTTGAGGAAATATCAATTAAACAATACTGAATTGAGATAAAAAGCAATCAAATGAAAAAAACAATCTTTATTGTTCGTGGTGTAACACCATGTTTGGGTTGCCTTCCAAGAGCACCTTTTTTTATTGTCTTTGGCTAGACAACTTTTAATAGTTTTTCTTCTTGGACTTCGATTTGATCATTTGCAATAATCACTAGCAGGGTTTCATCCTCTTCCAAGTACATATACTTCAAATGTTTGGGTAAAGATTTCAATTCACGCTTTTTATAAAAATATCCTTGATTCTGAATTTCTTCAATTTAGTCTTTAATTGACCCCAAAACTTTGATTTTCTTGTAATTTTATCTCTAATTTCATCCAAATGAGTTTGAAGAAATTAAATCTAGTCCTCTAAATTAAGGTTTCAAACTTAATTCTTCACTAATTAAGTTCCTAATAAAATTAATTTGACCCATAAAAAGTCTAATTAAATCCTTGCACTTAACTAAATCCTTTAATTTGATCCAAATTGATTATTAAATTTAATTAAACCTTTAATTAGGCTCATAATTAAATCAAATTGACCTATTAAAAATTTAATTAAGTCTTTAGACTTAATTTTTATACTAATTTATCCAATAATCATTTAATTTAATCTTGCATCTGCATTGTTTTTCAAACTTGGGTATAATTAGGTTTTCGATCTTTATCCAAAATTTCAATTTGGTTACTCCATGCATTTGAAAACCTTCTTAATCCACTTTTGCCAAGTTGCCAATATATTTTTTCTTTTGAATTTTAAAAATAATTTTGGGGGAAATCTAAAAATTAAATTATGACAATAAATAGTATAAAAACTAAGAATGTTTCTATGAGTTCTTGATTTTGAACCTGCACTTGGATTGTTTCAAATTCCTTGAACAGGATTTTCCAATCTCTTCTTATGTTGTTTTTAAAGATTGAAAGAGTTTACCTAAAACTTTAGTTCTGGTTAAAAAAACAGCTTGAAAGGTATTTGGACCCGGGAAAAATTAGGAATTCTAAAGCTTTGCAAGCTTTATCAATAGAAACTAAAACTAATAAGGATGATGGGGCTCGCTTATGTATCACAAATTGTCACCTTAGAATAGAGTCTGGGATCGGCCCATTTAATTATCCAGTGCCCATTGTACACTGTTAGGAATTTTTCTTGCTGTTATGATTCAAGGAGCTGGAGATATATTGCTTGTCCAATTTCCTGCCAAGAAGATTTGGATCAACGGTATATATTGTCCCAAGTGATCATGCATGGCAGGGTAAGATATTATTAGTACAAAGCTGGAAAGTCTAGAAGTGCATCGATTGCTGCTATTTCCAGGGCACGATATCATCATTGTTGGGCGGCTTGGAAAGTTGAAAAATGGAAGTAGAAATGTGAAAAAATGTCTTGCTCTGTGATCCTGGCCCCCATATGCTGCGAAGGCGTTTCTCCAACAGTTTCATTGCAATTCAGGATTTCAACTGCTATATGTTTGCAAAGGGCCCAGTCTCGAAGTTACCCCCTCAATTCTTGCCGGAATTATGAATTATTTAATTTAATCTTGTATCTGCATTGTTTTTCAAACTTAGGTATAATTAGGTTCTCGATTTTTATACAAAATTACAAAATTTCAATTTGGTTACTCCATGCATTTGAAAACCTTCTTAATCCACTTTTGCCAAGTTGCCAATATATTTTTTCTTTTGAATTTTAAAAATAATTTTGGGGGAAATCTAAAAATTAAATTATGACAATATATAGTATAAAAACTAAGAATGTTTCTATGAGTTCTTGATTTTGAACCTGCACTTGGATTGTTTCAAATTCCTTGAACAGGATTTTCCAATCTCTTCTTATGTTGTTTTTAAAGATTGAAAGAGTTTACCTAAAACTTCAGTTCTGGTTAAAAAAACAGCTTGCAAGGTATTTGGACCCGGGAAAAATTAGGAATTCTAAAGCTTTGCAAGCTTTATCAATAGAAACTAAAACTAATAAGGATGATGGGGCTGGCTTATGTATCACAAATTGTCACCTTAGAATAGAGTCTGGGATCGGCCCATTTAATTATCCAGTGCCCATTGTAGACTGTTAGGAATTTTTCTTGCTGTTATGATTCAAGGAGCTGGAGTTATATATATTGCTTGTCCAATTTCCTGCCAAGAAGATTTGGATCAACGGTATTTATTGTCCCAAGTGAGCATGCATGGCAGGGGAAGATATTATTAGTACAAAGCTGGAAAGTCTAGAAGTGCATCGCTTGCTGCTATTTCCAGGGCACGATATCATCATTGTTGGGCGGCTTGGAAAGTTGAAAAATGGAAGTAGAAATGTGAAAAAATGCCATGCTCTGTGATCCTGGCCCCCATATGCTGCGAAGGCGTTTCTCCAACAGTTTCATTGCAATTCAGGATTTCAATTGCTATTTGTTTGCAAAGGGCCCAGTCTCGAAGTTACCCCCTCAATTCTTGCCGGAATTATGAATGGGCTGAATGTTATAACGGAGACTTTTACAGGAAATATTGCAGAAGCCACCTTGCTGCGCCAAACTTCAAAGCTCAAGTGTTCTTTTCAGATGGTGTGGCGGCGGCAGTGGCAGGGAAAACTAATTTCCACTGCTGAGAAATTTCCCACTTCAAATCCACGCTGTTATCCACTGAGAACATGCCTATGTAGCACGACATTGCTTGGCAATCCACCGTCAAAATTTTCTGTCTTATTTCATACAATTAAGAATCTCGTTGTGTCTTTATTAGCTCTCAAGATAGGTGTTACACAAGTTTGTTATGTCTGATATTGGTAAACATGTTTTTTTTAATGATTTTGACATTATTGATGTGGGAGGGGTTCTTGGAAAGTCCCTTTTTTTTTTCTTATCTTCTATAGTACAATTATCTTACTCCTATATATCTTGAACTTATAATTATGAGTTTCTTAACTCGGAATTGCCAGGGAGATGGTCATAAATTGTTTATGCATGCGTGTCAGTTTCTAATCTTAGCATATAAGCCTACATCTTTGATCCTGGAGGAACGTCGTCTTAATGGTATTCAAGCTTCTCGGGTTAACTCTCGTCAGATTTAGGCTTATCGTTTTTCTATGGTATATTTGGTTTTTATGGGATGGGAATGTTACGAGTTTTTTTTTTTTTTTTTTTTTTTTTGAAAACTATAAGCAATATATGCATCTAAGCATCACTCTAGATGACATTACCTTTCTCTTTACTGATATTCATATGAATTCCCAAATTCATATCCATAATTTTCTATGGAAGGAGTTAATTAGGCTCTCACAGTCAGTCTCTGATCGATCATCAGGGCCATTGGTGTGAATTTTAGTGTTATTTTATGCTCTAATAAGAAAGTTGGTAGGTCTGATTTCAGTGAATATATGGAGTACAGTATAAAATTGGACCACAGGCCCATATATTGGCAGCTCAATATACATTCGTTATCTAATCCGAGGTTTAGTGATGAACATGAAGGAGGCTTGGAAGATGGCTTTTAAGTGCTATAGATGATTTTGTTTTAGCTGTTAAGCTTTGGAACAAGGAGGGGTTTTGGTTGTTTTATTTGCATATTTTTTTTTCTTGTTATTTAATTTTCTTGTAATAAAAACTCTAGAAAAAAAGATGTTATTCTTCTTAAAAGATAGCCTTCTTTAGTAACGCCAATAACCTCTATATATATATATATATATATTAAACATTAAACATCCTTACTAATTAAACTTAATCTTCCTATATCATGAGTTAATCTATTAGATAATCTTCTCATCAATTATATTATCAGCTAATCATTTATATGTTTCAAGGAGAAGAAATTACACAATAAAAACTTAATTCAGGAGGAGACAGATAGCAATCTTGTAAAATAAAGTGACGATGTTATCTAGGACCAAGTATAGGATATGCAATGCTGCAAGGTTTTAGTTATTTTTATTTTATATTTATTAATGATTTGTGGTTAAGGGTGAGAGAAATATATATATATATATATATATATATATATATATATATATGTTAGAGGTGAGTAAAAAAACTAAAAAACCGATTAAACCGAGAAAACCGGAAAAAAAAATAACCGAAAAAACCGAACCGTGAAAAAAAACCGATTAAACCGATTAAAATTTTGAAAAACCGGCCGGTTCGGTTTTATAAACCCGAAACCGAAAAAACAAAACCAAATCGAACCCAAACCGAAAAAAACCGAAAAATACCGAGCCAAACCGGTTTGAACTGGTTTTTGTCCTAAAAAAAACCGAACCGAACCGAAACCGGTCAGTTTGAACCTATATTGATATATGTTTATTAAACATTAAACATCCTTATTGAACTTAATCTTCCTATATCATGTGTTAATCTATTAGATAATCTTCGGATCAATTATATTATCAGCTAATCATTTATATCTTTCAAGGAGAAGAAATTACACAATAAAAATTTAATTCAGGAGGAGACAAATAACAATCTTGTAAAATAACAATCTTGTAAAATAAAGTAACGATGCACGTAGATTAGCAAGATTTTAGACCTAAAAAATATAATATATCATGATTAATTGTAGGATTTTAAAGGTATTGGAAAAAATATTAAAAATAAATTGAAATTGTATATGTGGGCTAATAATTTGCCATAGTAATGTTGTGACCCTTTATAAATTGGTACAAAGTTTAAATACTGTGATTTGTTTGTGTCTAAGATGTTATCTAGGACCAAGTATGGGATATGCAAGGTTTTAGTTATTTTTATTTTATATTTATTAATGATTTGTGGTAAAGGGTGAGAGAAATATATATATAAGAATAATTTTAGTTATTTTGTAAAAAGAAAAACCCTAGTCAATGTTATGCGCTCTTCCATCTTGATTCGTGTGTTGATTCTTGGTTGGTTAAAAAAGTCAATAATCAACACACGAATCAAGATATAGAAGAGTGCGTATTAACATGGACTTGCTTAATGGATTCTCTTGGATTAGTAACTATGGTCTTTTATAATTGCGTAAGCAACTCCTAATTAGTTTTAGAGTTTAATTGAGGCTGTAATTAAAATTGTGATTTAAAATATTTTTTATTTAAAAATATTTTAAAATTAATTTTTTATTTTTTTTAAAAAAAAAAAATATATATATATATATATATATATATATATTTAAATGGGAACAGGTTTCAACCTGTTTCCAATGCATTCTTAAAACCAGTGTTAGATTTTTCTTAGTTCTTGCATTTAAAAAAAAAAAGAAATTTAAGTGGCAGTTGTAGTTTTACAAACCATCTTCTTAACAAATTGTGATTTTTCATAGTAAGAGAATAAGAAAGCACTAAAATGTTGACGTTAAGAAACTAAATAATTGTAGAAGAAATTAAAAGTGAATGGAAAACAATCGCGTACAACTAACTATTCAAGACGAAGATTTTCAATTTGTTACTCTATTTCTCGTACAATTAAATATTTAATTTATTAAAAGAAATTAGTGGAATCAAATATTGATCTATTGATGCGGGAAGGATGCTCTTCCCTTGTAGTTTTTTCTCTTTTCTTTCGACTAGCATTGCTGTTTCTGGCAAATCAATAATGGTGCAAGATGAGATTAGCGTGGCATGAACACTTTTTTAGCTCTTGTCCTTCCCTTTCTCTCTCTTTTTTTCTCCAATCTATGTCAAAATGCTTAAATCCTCTAGTTACTGTTGTAAAATGCGTCTACGTCAAAGTCTTCTATATATTTGGCGTACTGACCATGCAAATTGTTCAAAAGAGGCTGGCTGGCTTTGATTTGAGATTTTTTTTTTTTTCTTCATCTTTATCTTGAAAGTTGACTGTCGTTTTCCACAAGGTGTGAGGAAGGACTTTTCAGTTTTAAAGTCATCTATTTTATATAGACTGGTAACCAAAAAACAATTGGTTGGTGCTTCTGTGGGAGCTTGACTGTGATTTTCGTTGTAGTTTGGTAGAGAGTTGCTGGTTAAACTTGGACCACGAGACCCTCAAAAGTACTTGATCAGAGGTTCTAACTTCTCTTGTGCATACAGACAGCTGCTCCCTTATTGTGTGCTGTACAAAGACTGAAAAAGCTTCTAGTAGACAGTGGATAGCGAAAGCCATTTCAGGCATGAAATTAATTCCACGCTTGAAGTTTCAGAGTTATTGTCATTCGCCTTCAGGTTCTGGTGTCAAATCAAAGGCTGCTCGATAAAACAGGAGCCAAGTCTTTCTCGGCAGCTCATCTTGAATAACAGAGTTCAGCAAGAACAACAGACTCCAAACCTCCCAAAAATGTTGAAAATAAACCCCATTATGTTCTCACTTCACTTCCTTGCCCTCTTCCTTCTTTTTCTCGACCATGCAAACCCACAGCTCCATGATCAAGAACAAGCCATTCTACTAAGACTGAAGCAATACTGGCAAAATCCATCGTCTCTCGACCGTTGGACCCCATCAAGCTCCTCTCATTGCACTTGGCCAGGAGTGGCCTGCGCCAATAACTCCATCACTCAGCTCCTTCTTGATAACAAGGACATCACTGGAACAATCCCACCCTTTATTTCTGACCTTAAGAACCTCAAAGTTCTTAATTTTTCCAATAACAGCATTATTGGAAAGTTCCCTGTAGCTGTCTACAACTTTTCCAAGTTAGAGATCTTAGACCTCTCTCAAAACTACTTTGTTGGCACCATTCCTGATGATATTGACAGTTTGTCTCGGCTCTCGTACCTCAACCTCTGTGCTAATAACTTCACTGGCAACATTCCAGCTGCCATTGGGCGGATACCAGAGCTAAGAACTCTTTATCTTCATGATAATCTGTTTAATGGTACTTTCCCTGCAGAAATCGGAAACTTGTCCAAACTTGAAGAGTTATATATGTCTCACAATGGGTTTCTTCCATCAAAGTTGCCTTCCAGTTTCACCCAGCTGAAGAAACTGAGGGAATTGTGGATTTTTGAAGCGAATTTGATTGGCGAGATCCCACAAATGATTGGGGAAATGGTGGCACTGGAGCACTTGGATTTATCAAAGAATGAATTGACCGGGAGTATCCCAAACGGCTTGTTCATGTTGAAGAATTTGAAGGTTCTGTTTCTTTACAATAACTTGCTATCTGGGCAGATCCCTCAGGTTGTTGAAGCTTTGAACTTGATTGTCATTGATCTTTCATGGAACAGTTTGAATGGGACAATACCTGTTGATTTTGGGAAGCTCGACAAATTATCAGGTTTGAGTTTGTTCTCCAATCAGTTATCTGGTGAGATCCCAGAAAGCATTGGTCGTCTTCCCGCATTGAAAGATTTTGCGTTGTTTAGCAACAATTTATCAGGGCCAATCCCTCCAGATCTTGGGCGATACTCAGCCCTTGACGGCTTCCAGGTTGCTTCCAATAGGCTTACAGGGAACCTGCCTGAATATTTATGCCATGGAGGTAGCTTAACAGGAGTGATAGCTTTTGATAATAAGCTCGGTGGAGAGTTGCCAAAATCACTTGAGAATTGCAGTAGTTTGCTAGCAGTAAGTATTTCAAATAACGCATTTTTTGGCAATATTCCTGTTGGTTTATGGACAGCTTTAAATTTGCAACAACTGATGATAAGTGATAATATGTTCACTGGAGAGCTTCCTAATGAAGTGTCAACTAGTCTTTCACGGCTCGAGATAAGTAACAACAAGTTCTCTGGGAGTATTTCCATTGAAGGGAATTCTTGGAGGAATCTGGTAGTCTTCAAAGCGAGCAATAACCAATTTACTGGCACTATCCCTCTTGAATTAACCGCTCTTCCTAATCTGACGGTTCTTTTACTTGATGAGAACCAGCTTACCGGAGCACTTCCATCTGACATCATCTCATGGAAATCTTTAACTACTCTAAACCTCAGTCAAAATCAGCTTTCTGGACAGATTCCGGAGGAGATTGCTACCCTACCTCACCTGCTCGAACTGGACTTGTCAGATAATCAATTTTCTGGCCAAATTCCACCTCAACTCGGTTTGCTGAGACCTACTTATCTCAATCTCTCTTCAAATCATCTCGTGGGAAAGATCCCAGCTGAGTTTGAAAATGCAGCATATTCCAGTAGCTTCTTGAACAATCCTGGTATTTGTGCAAGTAGGCCATCGCTATACCTGAAGGTTTGCATTTCCAGACCCCAAAAATCAAGCAAAACTTCAACCCAACTCCTAGCCTTGATATTAAGTGTTTTGATTACAGCTTTTCTGTTAGCATTGTTATTTGCATTCATCATTATCAGAGTTCACTGGAAGAGAAACCATAGATCGGATTCAGAATGGAAGTTCATTAACTTCCATAGGTTGAATTTTACTCAATCAAACATATTGTCAGGATTAACAGAAAGCAACCTGATAGGAAGCGGTGGATCAGGAAAAGTATATCGTGTTGCTGCAAACGGCTCGAGTGTTGTTGCTGTGAAAAGAATCTGGAATAACAGACCGTTGGAGAAGAAACTTGAAAAGGAGTTCCTTGCAGAAGTTGAGATACTGAGTACAATAAGGCATTTGAACATAGTGAAGTTGCTTTGTTGTATTGTCAATGACAATTCGAAACTTCTTGTCTATGAGTATCTGGTGAATCATAGTCTCGATCAATGGCTGCATACAGCAAGGCGATCAAACAGTGCATCAAGTTCAGTAAATCATGTTGTTCTGGACTGGCCGAAGAGACTGCAGATAGCAGTGGGAGCTGCTCAGGGTCTGTGCTACCTGCATCACGACTGCTCCCCCCAATAGTTCACCGAGATGTCAAGTCAAGCAATATCTTGTTGGATTCTGAGTTTAATGCAAAAATTGCTGATTTTGGTTTAGCAAAGATGCTGATTAAGCAGGAAGAACTTGCCACCGTGTCAGCTGTTGCCGGTTCTTTTGGTTACATAGCTCCAGGTAAAAGATCACTCTTCAGGTCTTATCCTTGTGTATTTGCTTCCTTGCCCTTCTTTTCCAGTACCTAATATTGAAGTTTCTTATTTTATAACTTGAATCGCAGAGTATGCTCAAACAGTTAGAGTAAATGAGAAGACCGATGTTTATAGCTTTGGGGTTGTCCTTCTAGAACTAACAACGGGAAAAGCAGCAAATTATGGTGATGAGCATACAGGCCTCGCCAAATGGGCATTGCGTCACATGCAAGAAGGAAAAACTATAGTCGATGCCTTAGATGAGGAGATAAAGGAACCTTGTTACGTGGATGAAATGAGCAATGTTTTCCTATTGGGGATTTTCTGTACCAGCGAAGTGCCTTCTGCTAGGCCTCACATGAAGGAGGTTTTGCAAATCTTACTCGGAAGGAACCATCCATTGGTCTACGGAGTGAAGAACATTGGAAGTGAGTATGATTCCACTCCTTTGCTTAAGAACTCAAAACGCGAGAGGCAATCAGAAAGTGACAGCACTTTGGCATCCGATAATTGATCACTCTGCTTTATGCACAGAAATCACCACTACTCTCTGCTTACCTTAAAGAATAAAGAGTGTTATTTCTGAGTTCAAATTGTAAAATTTGCATAGTTAGGCACATAATGAGCTAGTATAAGTCTTAAGATAGTAGATACCATCTAAATCTTCAGAGAATAAAATCGGCAGCTACAAGGTTGCAATGCTGTTGCTTGTACGATCTTTTCAAAACCATTGTCCAAGCTGGGATGCATGATATCCGTTAATATATAGTGTACTAAAGCAAACAAGCACCATTCCTCTAAATCTCTAATGCCAAGCACGGCCCAACAGTCGTTCAGGGCTCTGATAATCAGAGACATGGATTTAGGTGCGCGCGCCACCTTCACAACAATTTCACCTGTGAATTTCTCCCACAGCCACAGGCCACCATTTAAAATCGCACGCATATAAAGGCGAAACCCAAAATACTCGCCGCCTGGCTTCCACCAGCAACAAAAGATCAACAAAGAACAGTCATGCATGCAGGTAAAAAAAGAGTTCGTCTAACGAACAAAACATATCTGGCAATGAGATAGCTTCTAGCCTACCACGTGTTGATCCAGGAAATAAATCATGATCATAAAAATTCACTTTATTTTCCATCGGAACCATAGAAAAAATATTCCGTCAAATGTAACAACTCAAATAATTGTTTTACATCCCCCACTTTATTGTGTAATTCATGTAAATGACAGAGAAAAGTAAAGAGGAGCAGTGTGACACACTCCCACACTGAAGCTTGGGACCACTAATGGCACTTTTCAAAAGAGTATTTGATCTACTACTGCTCAACTTACTGCCACAAAATATGGATTTCGCTGGCATAGTCATAAGAACCAGGTTGAAAAGCTCTAGATGATTTGAAGTCGAGTGTAGAGGGATAGATAATATACAAAAAACAAAAATGTAACACTACTTAATGTAATGGGTTATCATCAAGATTCTTCGACCTCCAGGTATTGGGAATGCGAGGCTGCTAGGAGAGCAGCTCCAATGCCTGAGCCATCGTTAGACTGCTCAACGACAATGTTGTCAGAAACTTCTTCTCCCAGTAACTCCTTGAGAGTGCTTTCCATGCAGGTACTAAATTTAGAGTAGTGCTCATACAACCCACCATCCATTGCTATCACAGACTTCTGCTTTTCACCATCCTTTACTGTGTCTCTCCCCAATTTCTTGATGATGCCTACAATCCCAGCAGCAGATAGGCGGGCACCACGAGTGGCAACAATATCACATAGTTCAACAATAGCTTTCCTCATTTTCAGGGAGGTATGAGGTATCTAGGGGACAAAAGGAAGCAAAAATGAAATGTGCCCTTTGGATTACGTAACAATTGTAACAACGAAATATTTTTGCAGTTGTAGAAGAGGAAAGATGGCAATTGAAAATGGAAAACATCATGACTCTCCTATAACCTGGTTCACACCAAGCCAAATGTGGCAGGTTTCCAAGAACCACCAAATTTTCTTGACAGAAGATGAAGCAGAGTTGGTACACATACAGTCATCAACACAAACCTAACCTAACTAGTTATTGATATTAATTTTCTCTTATATTTAATGCATCGCACAGATTGAGTCAGCCTGTTTTCTTAGGTTCAATCTCTTTCACCCAACTTCATCTTTATCTTTTCCTTTTCATTTTTTACATTTCTTACAGAGTAACCACGAAGAAATTTATTTTGAACGAGTTATGAAAATGAGGTAATTTGGAAGTTAATTGCAAGAGAGAGTTATAACTGAACTTTAGAACCACTATTCACCTATTGTGTGTAAACTACTATTTTTCTTATTTTATTATGCAAGTTTTTGGGATAAATAGTCACCTTAAGCAGATATCATTTTTAATTTTTGAAATAAAATGGTATCAAAAAGAAAGATATGTATCAAAGTGAGGTGGCATAGCAGTCCTTGTTTTGCATGGAGAAGGAAAATGAATGCATGGCAAAGAAATTTTCCAAAACATGAGAGGATGGGATGGGGACAAACAAAATCTCCACAGCATCACTTCATTATCGTACCAACTTGAATACTTCAAGCAAGTTAAGAGGAAGTTTTGATCTCTATGCTGAATTACAATTAATCTCTTTTTCTCATTAAGAAAGCGTATCAAGATGTAAGAGGTAAATAGAATGATACTGAAGGCAAACACAATAGGCAAAGCATAATACCTCTAAAATATCTTTTAGTTTGCTTCCAACAACTCTCAGATCTGAAGATTCATCATGGTGCATTGCAGACATGTGAGGCGTCCTGCATATTAACAGCAGTGCAAGTTTTAATTAGTTACAACATCAACAGCATTGGGTTGATCAAGATGCAATGACGAGCCATCTCAACTCAAAACAGGAAAAGGACCAAAAACTTCAAGCTCAATACATGGCAGACAGCACGGACAAAAATATATGGCAGACCTTAAGATGAATGGAATCTTCAGTTTTGGTGGAACAATATCACCAAAAAAGGCAGCCTCTTCAGCCATTTTCAGTAGAACTCTGCGTACAATTTCTCCCAAATACATACCAGAAATAATCTTTTCAAAAATCTGCAAACAATAATGACATAGCTCTTATAAGTACATTAAACCACCTCTATAAGCAGCAAAGAGTCAAAACTAACAAGGAATATTGCATCACCTGTTCGCCAGGATTCAAAGACTCAACATCCAAGTCTTGATCATATTCTGTTAGTGGAAGGTGCGAGGACCGGAAATTACCCCATTCCATGTTGATAACCTATAATAAGAAACAGTTCGGGTATCAGTTTATGCTTATTAAATCATAAGCATTCCTGTCATAAGACAAAGTAAACAAGAGGAGAAATTGCATCTGAAATGCCAACCATTTCTCCAGATTTGGGTAGAAGACCATGCCACTTAGGAATTGCTTGTGCTCGCTCTACATATGCTGCATTTGTTCCAGTACCCAATATTACAGCAGCAATGACATCTGGGTTGTGGTATCGACCTCCAGCTAATGTTCCAATTGTATCATTGACCTACATCAGCTCAGAGAGTTGAAGAATCTGTTTAGTTATGTAGACATGTGACTGCATTACGCATTAAGCACCCATTCCATCAGCACTGGACTGTAAATCACATTCTTTGCCATTTAATAGAAAAACACCCAAACAAAGAACCCAGGGACAGCAACCAAATTACTTACCAAAGCTGACACACGCATGTCAAGTCCAATTCTTTCCATGGCTTTGGTTAATTCTCCCACCACATCTTGTCCAACCTAAGGACCAGGAATGAAGTAAGCAACAAGGTGAAAAAGGATTGGCAGAATAAGAAGGTACAGTTATTGACTGAAGCTATTGCAATCTTGAGTCTAAGTGCTGGTTACAGTATTTTGCTTTAACGTTTTCCAGAGCAGAAATATCAGGGATATACCCTCACAAGGCTATATTTAGAGAACTGTCTGCTTTTAGAAGTAAATGTTGAGCACATGTGGCAGAGTTAATAACTCTGAGTAAGTAAGATACAAGTGGTTAATTTGAGCTTTCCACACAGTAGAGATATATGCTCACAAACTAAATTATGCAGGCTACACGTGAGCAATAAGAACTTGAAAGAAAATGAACGCTTTGATAGAAAATTCCTTTGCTCCTGAAGCTTGGTTGACATGGTTGGCATGTGTTCCCACAGAATTTAAGCAGGAACATACCTTACTGCTAAGATTTCACAGATCAATGGAAACTAATAATAAATTCAGAGTGATATCCAGAACATCAGAAAACAAGCACTAACAAAATTAGTAAATTTCAGATGCTAACGATTGGTTTCTCTATTTAAGTGATCAAAACCATCAGAAATCAAGTACTACCAGTATGTCTGTGTTCAACTGCCAGCTGCATGTGTGTCTCACAATAAAAAGACTAACTATTATATGCATTGTTACATAGAATGGCTCCAAAATATTATTAATGCAATTTTTAACACTGCATATGACCTGTACCCCTTAGGGAATGCTTTAATAATTTTGTCACTGTTCACTGATGAAAAGGAATATATGTAACGCAAAGAAGTGGAGTAGGTAAAGGGAAAAACGTTGACATTTTTAGATGGTAAAACAATTTCTTGTAAGTTTTTTATTCTCATAACAGATATGCACCAAGATAAAAACCAATATAACTGTAATTGAAAAAACTGATTGTAATGTAATGAAAAAAGATGGCCAAAGGAGGAGGGGGGAGGGAGGCAAGTGAGGGGAATTAGGATTCACCACATCATCTATCGAGAAGCCTTTTGTCCATTTTATAAGATTTCCAGATGCTATTGATGTTTGCCTAACTGGAAATGAGAAGGTAAAACCGAGCTCCCTTTGTCTCCCAGGTGAAGAATGCAAACCTTCACTTTCTGTGGCAACAAAATTGGCAAGCGCTGTAGCAATAAAACCAAATAGTGCCTGAAATCACCACCGTATACAATATATTCAGATCACTAACTATTCTAAGCAAGTTTAAGTTTGATAGACTAGTTTGAAATGATGCTCACATCTGAAGATCCAGTCATCAAGTGTGGAGGAATTGAAACTTCCTCAAACTCTTGTTTGACAACACCTCCATCCCTCCCACCGAGCAGTACCCGTATAACTCGAAAATTTGTTCCGCCAAGGTCCAATGCATAGAACAACCCATTCTCTTCTCTGAAAAATTAAGCACAGAAGTAGCTAACCATTCAGTGGTAATTACATTTAGTTAATATAAAATGTCTTGACAAATGAAATTGCGTTCTCTCAGGAACAAATTCTTCACAGAAAAGCAACATCTTTCGTGTTCCTGTATGAACATCAAAGCTTCTTTTGTCTTCTGTCACTCATTAATTCTTCATTTTTTTTTCTATAAATTTTTCATTTTTCAGTACTTAAAAAACCTTATCCACAATTTTAAAAGGGCTATCTGCAGCTAAAAGGAGTTCATCAACCAAACAATCCTTGAACGATTAAAAGGAATACCACATCCCAGAAATTTCTGTACATTCTTCCAAGTTGATCATTACTAAGTTGACCAGCATAGAATTTTATTTAAGTGAAAATTTAACCTACAACATGATAAATCTCAAATAAATCCATCTTAAGTTTATTTGATTAGAAAACATGGATGTTCATAATAAGATATTTATGTAGACCACAAAGCCAGCCTTTATCAACAGTACAGTACCACCAACTGATCATAAAGAATCCACGTTCCATAAGAAACACATCAAATCAGCAGCCAAAAAAGAAACCTTGCAGAATCTATCAACTCAATACAAACTAAGTACTGTTTGCTTATCAGTTTAAAAAATGAAATGACCTCCCACTTCAAAAACTCCAAATTTCATCAAATCAGATATTGTGATAAGATACTAATAAAACAAAAGAGAACTCACTGCCCGGGAGATTTCCTAACCACAGCCATATGAAAAGCAAGGATGAGAATTGAGATATAAGCTGTAAAAAGCAAAATGTAGCAGCAAAGCTTCGAACAGTATGCTATATTCCAAGTTCCATTCAACGGGGAAAAAAACAGCGGGAGAAGAAGAAAGCAAACCATTGATGAAAGAAAAAGAAAGCATTTATTGATTGAATGAAAAAGAGGGAACTACAAAAGAGACAACGTTAGGCAACTTAAAAGCAAAGGCTAAAATTTTTTACAAATCCTACCCGAAGCATGCGAAACATGTCAAGCTTAATTGGAGAAAGGTAGAATTCAAGACTAGTAAAGAATACGCCTTTCACTAATAAAAAGTTAATTCTTGAACTATCTACATCTAAGAAAACCCATCTCCACTAAAATTCAATGGACACAAAAGAGTTTAAAGATTCTTGTTTATACGCTCAAGTTCACAACTGTTAATCAAACTCACCCTTAAACAATCTTCTTTATGAACTCCTACTTTATTCCCTAAAAACACATCAAAACGAAATTCGTTTTTCAAGTCCAAAGCAGAACTCTTTTACCAACACAACAATCATCAAAACATTAATAACTAATAAAATTACAAATAAAATCAGGATATTAAAGAAAAGATTGAAAATTCAGTAGCATATAGTATATAAAAAAACGTCCACAATAAAAAAAAAATGCATGAAAGGTGCAATTTTTCAGGACAAAAAAATAATCCCCACGATTAATTAACAATTAAAAAAAATTCCATTACTTCAGAAATCAATTTATAAATATCCCTCTAGAAAATTAAATACTACACAAGTAAACTTAAATGGGAAATGAAAACGAAAATAAAAGTAATTATGTTTACTTTAGTAAGATTAATAGTTGATTACCCGGAGGGAAGATTATCTACATAGCTGATTAACATCTTGAGCTTACTACCACCCTCAGATGCAAGGCCGGCATGCATCTCAACGGTCATAGCATCAGCCACCTGTCTTAACTTCCCAATAGGGGTCCCACAATTTTCCTCAAACTCCCTTAGTATCGCCATAGCCCTGGCCCACCTCCCTGAACATCTCATCCTGTGCCTCACCACCAACGCCGCCGCCGCACACACTGTCGCCGCGCAAACAACCGCCGCTCCTACTGCCACCTTCCCCATCACAGTAGTAGTAACAACAAAAACAACAGCAAAAACAACAACAACAGCAACAGCAACAGCAACAACAACGGTCCCTAAAACTGTTGGATTTGGAGTTGAAGGAAATGAATCAGCTATTTATAATATAAAAGGATTCATAGATAAGGATTTATAGAGGAAAATTTGAAGCAAAATTATCGGTTGTCAAAGCTGGATTTGTCTCGGAAAATAAGGTAAGACTGCTAGAAAAGAAAAGTGTTTCATCTAAAAATAGATGAGGGTTTACTTTTGTAATTTTATTTTCGGTTGAATGTTTTTATTTGGTCCTCTAACTGTTTATTTTCTTATCTTTCATCCTTTTACTATATTTTCTACTATAATACCCCGTATGTTTATAATCATTCAAATTGTTTATATACAATGCATTAGCCTATATTTTTTTAGTTTATTTTATTTTTTATTTAATATTATTATATTTTAAAAAAATATTTTTTCTAGTTTGTTTTTTTTATTTAGTATTATTAGAGTTTTCTAGTTTTTTCTATATAAAATGTTGTAATAGCTTTTTGGCAAGTTGAGACTTAAATGAATAAAAATTAAATATTTTGAGAGTCTCCCTATATTTATGATATTTTTTGTTTTTGATGATTTTAACTTATAACAAACATCTTATCTTTCATTCTTATCTACATTAATTGGTATTAGAGCTTAATGATTCTTAGTAGTTATTTTGCTTTGTTGCATGTTGCGTAAACAATCATGGCTAGAAGATATTGCAAAAGAAAACAAGCTTGTATAGGAGGGGATGAGAAGGTTTCCTCTCGGGAAAAAGACATTTAAAAACTAGTGTGTTATTTTTATCTACATAAGTTGATGTTATTTGAAACCTTAATGGTGAGACCCATAATGAGACAACCCACACAAAGGTGTGGTGTTAGGGGTCCATAATGGGGAAGTCAACACAAAAGTGTTGTGTTAGGGATTCACGATAAGATGACTCATACAAAGGTGTGATGTTAGGGATCCATGATGAGGAAACCCTCACAAAGGTGTTATGTTAGGAACCTAAATAAAGTAACCCGTATATAAAATGATTTTTTGATGGAGAACAATTTCTAACTAAAGATTGCACTCAAGGACAAGTTCATTTCAACTCGAGAAGATTGATGCATAAGCTTTTTTTAGGATAATATATATTTTCCTTTTTTTCTATTTAAAGATAATATTTTTTCTAATTTATTTTTTTCTTATTTGGTATTACTAAGGTTTTCTAGTTTTTTATATATAAAAGGTTGTGGTAGTCATTTGGTAAGTGGAAACTGGGATAGATAAAAATTGAATATTTTAGGAGTTTCCTTCATAGTTATGGTGTTTTTGGTCTTTGAGAGTTTTGATTTGTAATAAACTTTGTTTCCTTTACTCTGTTTGAATCGGTTGGTATTAGAACCCAATGATTACTAGTTTTGGTTAGAGGACATAGAGGATTTGTATCAGAGCTCACTAGTTCCAAGTATATATTGATGATTTAGACCATATATTTGGATCTTTTAACAAATTTTGAATGAGTAGTTTTTAACTTGGCCTTTTAACAACCTTTCAAGTTTATATCTTCTTTGTGAGTGATTTAATTTATATATTTAGGGTGGTGAGTTATTTGTGTTTGTTTCAATTTGGTACTTTAAGTGGTGAGTGAAAATTATCATTTGTGTGATTGATCTGTTACTTTACAATTTTCATATCATCCCGATATCAAGTTAGTATCAAAGCTTTAGATTTATAACCATAGTTGTTTATGGACATCGTGTGTAAGAATTCAAGAGGAACATTCGTAGTCTTGAAATTGATAAAATAAAAAGGCAACTTCAAAGAACTTCAAGAGCATTTTGACTAATTTAATAATTGAGATAATAATGGTGAGGATATTAATCCTTTCCTTCACAAACCACACCATGATTTTAGTGATGGATCTTCTTCTAAGCATCAAAAAAGAAGTAATAGAATTCTATATTGAGAATCTGATGAGAAGATATTCCTGAAAATGGTTATTCAATGTAGCTTTTTGATCGATATATACAAGTGAAATTTCAACAACATGAAAATGATGATGAATAACAATCTTGATGATTCTAGATCTTTTATGGATTGGAATCAACCATCAAAATTCGATGAGGATAAGAAAGATGATATCGAAGGAGAATATCTCAATACGAAAATCTGAGTTTATGATGAACCTAAGTATACCAATGAAGTTCTTGTTACATTAATTGAGAGGCATGTGAGGAGGTGGTTTTAAAATGAGTTTTGATAAAGAAAATTATGAAAAATGTGCTTCTTATGTGATCAAAAAAAATTATGAAATTAATAGGGTCGAAGTTGATGTTCTTGGATAGAAAAGGAGTGAACTTGTCAATATTTTTTACAAAGTTCTAGAAACAATATTCATTAGTTTTGAACATAATAAAATTGATAAAGGTAGGGGATTTGAGTTGTTCTTTTATGATAATTCAAGGAACATCTATGACATAAGAAGTAATTTAACTAATGTTAAAGGACTCTAGTTCAAAGTTTTCATAAAGGATAATGGAAGTGTTTTGATTGGATATCCACAAGATCGAGAAAAAAGTTATCTGAACTTGAGGACGAGTTTTTTCTCAACCAAGAGGACTTAATACAGGAGTGTCCTCAAATGGTCCTATTAATGTTGAGCTACTTAAGTTTGGAATGACAATACAAATAAATGAAGTTCTTGATAATGTTTATTATTCGCCCATGTGCCAGCTTTGAGCCCGAATTTGTATATCTTCATTGCATGAGAAAATAATCTTATCCTATTTGATTTTTAATTTCAGAATATGATCTTTTTAAATTGTTCAACCATGCATGCAATGGAGTTTTCTATAATAAGTTATGTCGATTTTAATTTATAATATTTCTAAATGTTTGTTTGTGTTCTTAAAAAGTCAAAAACATGTGTTTAAAGCATATAATGATTATTCAAACTATGTATTGGGATCTTTTGGAAAAAAATTGAATGAAAAGTCTTTGACTTGGTCTTTTAGCAACCTATCTTGTTCTATATCTTATTTGTGAGTGGTGGACTTATTCCTTAATTTTATATCTCTAAAGTGGTGATTTAATTATATCTTTAGGGTGATGAGCTATTCACATCTGTATCTCTTCAGTTTTGTATCATAGAATAGTGAGCAAAAATTATTGTGTGAGTCACCTGTTACTTTATGATTTTTATACCTTCTCGGTATCAGGAGCTCATGATGGAATGGACCACACATAAATTTTTTTTTTATGATGAATGATGGTTTTTTTACCAAAGTCTGAACACGAGGAAGAGTTCCTTCCATGGAAAATGAGCGTGATAGTTTTTTTTAGAAAAATAAATATTTTTCTTAGTTATTTTTTTTTATTTTTTTCATATTCAATATTATTACTTTTTAAAAAAAAAATCTATTTAAAGAGAACAATTTTCTTAGTTTATTTTTATTATTTAGTATTACTAGGGTTTTCTAATTTTTCTTTGTTTAAAGGATTATACTAGTATTTTGGCAAGTTGAGACATGAATGAATAAAAATTAAGTATTTTAAGAATCTATCTATAATTATAGTATTTTTAGTTTTTAATGGTTTTAAATTGTAACAAACCTCATATCTTTTGTTCTCATCCATGTTGTTAATATAACATAGAAATTCACTCGTTTCTTTAAGCACCGTTTGGGAACACGATGCAAACCTCGTTTCACAAATTTTTTTTTTTATGTTTTGGATCGTTTTGATGTGGTGATCTCAAAAATAATTTTTAAAAATAAAAAAAATATCATTTTGATGCATTTTAGCATGAAAAATATTTTGAAAAGCAACCGTAACCATACTCCCAAACAGGCAAATAGTGATTAGCCAAATTTCTATGTTTTTTTTGTTTTAAAAGACACGAGGCATGTGAGAGAGGATATAATAGTTATAATTAAGATTTCATAATTTTCATGCTTTATTATTTACATATTAGCATCATGAACATCATTGCAAATGCTATATTAGTACTTATCAAACAATATCTAAATCATTTTAAGTGCATACCTTTAGCTTAGAAGTCTATTATAGTTATGATTCTGATTTTTGTCTATAATTATGATTATGTTTTGATAATGTATGTGGTTGAGAAAAATTGTATTGAAATTAATTAAAAAAAAACTCATATATATTCCTATATATATTTGGCTATGAGATATAAGTAAACTGCACGCCCAATTTTATGATATAATGCAGGTTTATAGCACTTTGAACTTTTTTTAATTTAGCAAAATACCCAATATATGATTTTATGTAGACTGCATATCAATGGAAAAATCCAACATTTTCATTAACAAATATCGACGATGACAATGCATTGAAATACTAAGGGACTAAATTGACATAAGTTCAAGATATGGGGATCAAATATCACTATTGATGTATTTTTGGGATTTTATTAACTCTTTGGTACTTCTACCCGAGTGCGCTGCGGTCTGAAACGAGAAGATATTTATGAGTTTGAGGTGGGGAGATGATAGATAATGTTTTGTTAGAAAAGTGGACACTATGGTTTATGTCTTGCTTTCATGATGCTTTTTGTACTTTTCGTTTAAGAATGCCAGGTGTTTTAGCACGTGCAAAGCTGGAATCTTACACGAAAATAAAATAAAATAAAAACAAATTCAATGATATTAATCCTCCAATTTTGTTAAAATATTTTTTTATTTAAAAATAATATATTTTTTTTATTTTTAAAATTTATTTCTAATATCATAATATTAAAATAATTGAAAAATTAAAAAATTAAAAATTTTAACTTTTTAGAAAATATTTTTGAAACACATAAATAAATAAATAAACAAGTTCTTATTCTTTTTAAGTAAATTTTATATTTGTATTTTAAATTATTTAAAAAATAAATCTGATCTTATGAATAAAACAAAAGTTTCTAACATGATCATGAACGGAGACAGAATATTTGATTTTTTATGATTGAAAGTTTATCCGATTGAGATCCATGGTTTTACTCGGATAATGTGGGCGGGTGTAATCTTTAACTTGTCCAAAACGTTGACCGGAAAACCCTGTCGAAGATGAGTCTTACAGCTAATTTTGTCCAAAATTGACCATAATCTGACTCAGCAACCAGTCATCATTTTGATTTTTTAAGCTGACTCCAAGTTGGGGAATCCAACCCAAATACTTATTCTCTATAAATTCCCATTAATAAACCTATTTACTATTTCATAATCTGACTATTATTTACTATTTCATAATAATAATAATAATTTTTATAATGTTGAAAAATAATATTTAGTTTTTTTTCTGAGTATTGAAAAAGTGCAATTGGATTATTAGTTATATATAATTAGTAAATCATTTAGTGCTTTAAAAATATTAATTTTTAATTTTTCAACATAGAATTGAGACTTGTTGTTTTATGTTGGACCGCTCGTATTATTATTATTATTATTACTATTATAAATGGATATTTTATATGGTTTAACAATAATTTCATATAAAAAAACTGATTAGTTGTTTTTGTTATATTTTTCTAATGTTAATGTTTTCGTTGATTTATTATGATTAGAATTTGTTAATTTATTTGTTTACTTGAGTTTCTTTAAAATTAAAATTGATTGTTAGTGGTTAATTGAATGGATAACAAATAATTAATTATTTTAATTTTGTTTATTGATTTTTATCTTGAATATGATCATGGTTAACCATTGCCATCCTTAAATGAGATGATGTGTATCCTTTTTTGTTCTAGAAGGGAACCCAAGAAGAGAGAGGTCAATCAAGTAATTTCTCAAAAAGGGTGAATGATACCCATAATGTGTGTGAGCAGTCCAGACCACGTGAATAAGCTTTGTCGCAAAGGAGATGTCAGTTTTGTAGTAATTAGAAACTCTAATTGTTTTTTTTAGAGATTCTCTAGGTTGATTATGTTAAATAAAAAATTAAAATTATTTTAAAATAGCTCATTTAAAACAAGGTGTTTCATATCTATTTTTAATGATAAAAATATTTATTATATTTACATTCTAAAAAAACATACCTAAAGTAGTTTGTGTATTTATTAAAGATAAAAATAATTAAGAGAACCTAAAACAATAATTTGAAACTTGAGCCCTGTGATTTGGCACAATCCTTACATTTAGGCTTTGGACTAAGGGAATGATAATTGTTAAATAAGTTTCGGCCCATCTCTCTTAATTATGTTTGAAATGGGCTCGGGGCTGCTACTTTACTCTTAATAAGCCTATCGTGAGATATAGTGCGTGTTTTGCTTGGGACTTGGGGTGCCTTCGTTGCCTCTTCTCTTCTGCACCGGCAGTGAGTTTCACCGTCGGTTAAAAACAAGTGTTATTGTTTTTGAGGTAGTTTTTATTGTTATATTTTGAAAAGAAGTAAGTTTTAAAAAAATATGATTAGTTATAATTAGTTGGATTTAAATATGTTTTTGATAAAAATTATGGTTGAAGTTTATATATAGTAAAATACATGTATAAAATGTTTGGTGGAAGTGTGTTTTAGCGTTGCTTTTTAAAGTGTTTTTTACTTGGAAATGCATCAAAATAATATTTTTTTAATTTTTAAAAAATTATTTTTTTATTAGCGCATCAAAATGATCTGAAAACACAAAAAATATATCAATTTGAAGTAAAAAATAAATAAATAATTTTCAAATTTTTTCAAAAACGTTTTTGAAACGCAAAAATAATCAAGATTTTACGAAACTCACTTTAAAAATATGTAAAAACTACTTCACAAAAACAGCGTTTCAAACTTAATTTTTTAATGGATCTCATAATATATAATACAATTTAATTTGTTACCAAACACTTCACCGCAAACATAAAACCCGGTGAAAAACAAACGGAATCAAAGAGAGATCAACGCATATGAAAGTTACTTTCTTTTCCTATTCCTTTTCCTTTTCTTCATCATTGAAATAAGGCCTACGTACTACTTTTGATTTTGTGTTGTTGTGTTCGTCGGTGGCTGGTTGTTCGACATGAGGAGAGGGACTATTCGATGGCTGGAAAAGGGAGGTGGTCTTCCGGAGGAGGGCTGTCCTGAGGAGAGGGACTTTTCGATGGCTGGAAAATGGATTAAAATTATTATGCAAGAAAGTTAAATTAATTATTGATCAACTTAGCATGAAATTTAAAAATTTATCACAATTATAACTAAATTCAGCATGAAATAAAGAGGTAACAAATAAAAATTAAATAGGTTCAATCGAGAAGTAATTAACTCAACAAAATATATTCTTGAAAGGAAATTGTCATTGAATTAATGAGCTTCATTTTAAAATAAAAATGTTATTGGATTAATGAACTTTTTCTTGAAATAAAAATATGATTGGATTGAAATAAAAATGTCATTGAGTCAATAAATTTATTTTTTTTTAATATTATTGGATTGACGGGCTTCTCTTATAATAAAAGTACCACTTAAAAGGAAATTGCTATCAAATAGATGATCTTTACTTAAATTAAAATGTTATTTAAAAGAAAATTGACATTGAATTGATCAGTTTCACCTTAAAATAAAAATATCATTTGAAAGAAGATTATCATCAAATTGATGAGCTTCATTTTAAAATAAAAATACTTTTTGAAAGGAAATTTCCATCGAACTAAAGGTTTTCACCTTGAAATAAAAATATCATCTAAAAAAAATTATCATCAAAATTAAGATGCTTTTGAAAGAAATTTGTCATTGGATTTTTGGACCTCACTTTGAAATAAAAATGCTTTTTGAAAGGAGATATCAATCCGACCAAGAGGTTTTACTTGAATTAAAATGTTATTTAAAAGAAAATTATTATGGGATTAAAGGGCTACACTTTGAAATAAAAATACTATCTTAATAAAAAATTATTATCAGACTAATGGACTTTATTTTGAAATAAAAGTTGTCATTGGATGAATGGGCTTTTTGGGAAAAAAAATTATCATCGAATTGATAGACTTGAAAAATAATATCAAGATTGAAGATTCTTTTGAAAGTAAAGTGTTATTGAGTTAATTTGATTGAAAAATGCTCTCATGATTAACAGGTTTTGTTTGAAAGAAAAATATCATTAAGTTAATAGGTGTTAAAGAAAAATGCTATCGTGAATGATAGGCATGAAAATCATCTAATTATGAGGTGACCAACCTTAACTTGTATCTTTGAATACCTTCAACTTTAGAAGTGTTAAGAACCAAGCATTGCCTTACTTGAGTTGTTTAAGTGATCCCAATACTTTCAATGCTTATTATGAGTTCCCTCTATGTTCTTCACTTTTGATCACTAGATAAGCACGGTTTATCCATCGTATTATCTTGGCCTACATTAATCTTACTTGTCATTTCTTTCAAGTATAGGTTGAGAGTATATGTTCATTACTTTTTATTTTTCATCATCCTCGTGAAGAAGTTATCACATCTACTACTTTTAGCATACGATGGAGTTCTTGAAATCACTATTTAGCTATTGTATTCCTTAAAAATAAATTACCTCAATTGATTTAACTATGTTCATCTTTTTTAATTGCTATTTATAAGGAACAAATGTACCACCATCATTATTTTACTTTGCAAATTTAGTCAATTTAAGAATTCATTATAAAACATTTTTAAACTTTCTTGTTTTAGGACCAACCCATAAATTTTAATAATTGTGTTCTTATAGGTCTAATTAGTGAAGAAAAAAAAAAGCTAGGGGTTGTTGGGTTTAAAAGGCCACACCCATATACTTAGCCTAAAGGGTAAAAGCCCGTACACATCTATGTCTAAAAGACTAGTTCTACATTCCTTGTTTTTTTTTTAGGTGTAAATATTTTTTAATTTCACTAATATCAAAATTAGAAACATAAAATTAGGTTTTTATTCAATATTCAATATTTATTTTTAAAAAATAAAAACCATGCACTAAAAAAATTATATAATTTAGTTAGACCTTTTTTCCCTATTGTTACTTAAGCCAATCCATCATTCTTATGGAAGAGAAATCACATAAAATTTGAGAATCATTTTATCTAAAGGAGTTTTTATTTAAATAAAATTTATTTATATCATCCGAATAAAATGAATAAATGATGCAAGTATTTGTTTTTTAATTGAGTGAACAACACAACACATTATTCACTTGGATACATAACATGTCATTCAATATTGTCTTTTTTAGTCACCTCTACTGATTGAAAAATTAGGGTTTGCGTTCGAGAGCCTAAAAATTCAATTTTTAACTTGTTTTCACTAGAAAAAACTTTAAAAATATGGTATAACCTAAATAACAACTCATTTCTAATATTAAAACACCATTAATTAGTTTAAAAACTGAAGATCCAATAACACTACCTCCATTAAACTCTCCTCTTAAAAATGAATCTATTAACACCAAAATCATTTTTTTTTGTTAGAATGTGTCGAGCAAATCTTTTCTCTCTTTTCTTTCATTTTCCGATCACTATTTCTCCTCTCTCAATGCCTATAAATTAAAACATAATAAAAATAAAGTTTAGAACTGAAATATAAAATTCTAAAACAACAAGAACCACATAATACAAAAAGAAAAAAAATAAGGGACCAAAATGAATTTTTTCACACCTTTTGAATAGTACAACTAGAAAAATGAATTTCTATGTTAATTTTGGTCCTTATTGTTTTAATTTTTATTTTAAACAACAACTTAAAATTCTATTTTGTAAAATCAATCATTCATCTAACATCAAAATGTTTTATGATATTTTGCAGACACAAGAGACAAGAGCATGTAAATCAAAATAAATAAAAAACAAAACATGACAACTTAACTTATGAAAATCGAATTGAAAAAAAAAAAAGGTTTAATAACTAAAAATAATAGAGCTAAACATTTGATTTAATCACTCTTGATTTTGATCCTTAAAATTTTGAACAATACAATATGAGATAATAAATAATGATGTTTGCTCAATTAAGAATCCACATCCTTTAGTGTTTTATATAATTATTAAAAAAACAATACTTTAAAAATTCACCTAACACCTTAATTTTGAATTCTGAAAACACTTTCTTCAAGACGAAACGAAACACCACCGCGTTCACAGTTTTAACATTGAGCCCAAAAAAAACCGAAGAGATCATCAGCAAAGAAATAGAAGAAGAAGTTTGTAAACTAGTTGGTGCAGAAATCACCGTTGAATTAAGGTATGATGAATGAACGTAATTTATTCTGTCTTCTCCTCATCCTCTTTCTTCTTTAACCAAATTTGGATAGAGATTTGAGAGAAATAATTATGAAATCTGGAGGGCAAAGATTTTGTTTTACCCTTTTGCTTTCTTTCATTTTTTTTCTGTCTTTCATTTTGCCTTTCTTTTCTTAGTTTAATTTTCTCAATTGCAATTTAATTTTATAGCTAGAGCATTCTGACCATTGCGTATTTGACACTTTATCCAACTGGGCTCCACGATCCTAAGAACGAATTTGATTTTTTTTTTCTTATATATATATTTATGTTGTGTGTGTGGGTGGGTCTGGGTGGCAGACATGGCGCTGAAATTGGTTAGCAGGAAGCTGGGGAGCAAATTCTTGCCCATGCTGTCTTCCACTTCTCCACTGCATTCACATGCCACTAGCTTTGGTAGGTTCTTGAGTAATCAATGATTCCTCTTCTTCTTGAGTGTGTCTTTTTTAGTCTGCCTTCTTTGAACTACTAATTGTTTGTTTTCATTTTGATTTGTCTCGTTAAATTGAACATCCTGAACGAACCCTCTTAACCACACGTTAGACATTCTTAAAAAATCATTTCAGGATTCAAACATGTTCGAGAAGAAGAAAAAAGTCAAATGGTTGGTAATGTTTTCAGCAGTGTGGCCTCAAATTATGATCTCATGAATGATTTAATGAGTGGTGGATTACATAGGTTATGGAAGGACAGGTCAGAATACGTTGAGGATGCATTTTTTAATGATTGCTTGTTATGTTGTATACTTCACTTTGGGTTCATGCTGACATTAGCTACTTTTCTATGATGCTTTCTAGACTGGTTTCTATGCTGAATCCATTTCCTGGAATGAAGCATCTTGATGTGGCTGGGGGAACAGGTGAGTACTGATATAAAACTATGACATGTTATAAAGAAAATAAAAGAACTTTATTTGATTAGAAAAGCTTTAATGAATAGAAATCGGGAGGTGAAGCCACACCATGTGGCCATGTGTAAAAACAACCATCTGATTTACAAGGATAATGTCTCCAGAGCCCATACATCTCTTTCCTTTGCATAGCACCCAAAAGAATACTAATAGTGAGAAGACTTGCTTGCGCAAATCTCTTGTTCAACTATGGTGTAAAAGCAAGTGGCTAACTGGTTCAGCTGCAAATTTACAAGGATAATGTCTCCAGAGCCCTTAAAGTTTGTCATTTCATCTCAAGTTGATTCCAGATTCTATCCATACAAATCTAGAAACCAAAATGCCAAGTCTTCCTTTGGTCTCAGTTTGCTAGTATTAAATCCTTGGAAAACCCTCTTCATATAACCTTTACATCCACCTTTTAAATATGCACGCTCTACTTCTATCTAGCAAATTGTTCAACTAAAATTGATGATTGGTATCTTCTTATTCTTGTTGTTTTTTCATTGTTATCTCATAGTTTTTATGAGTCATAAGATCTTGAGTTTGGAATTCTTAATTGCAGGAGATGTTGCTTTCAGGATTCTGGATGGTATAAGTAGTATCAAGCGTAGAGCAAATCAAGATCCCATTAATGATCATTTACAGGAAGAAACACAGATACATGTGTGTGACATAAACCCAAACATGTTAAATGTTGGCAGAAAACGGGCTATAGAGAGAGGTATGAATCAGGAACGATCAGGACTTGAGTGAAATCCATGGATGGTCTAATTACAGTTTATTAATGTTGATTTCTCGATGAGTGATGGTTTTCTTTCCTTTTTTTTAAATTGACGCTTGCAGGTCTTGGAGAAGACAAATCCCTCATATGGGTGGAGGGAGATGCTGAAGCCTTGAGTTTTGAAGATAATACCATGGATGGCTACACAATAGCATTTGGAATTAGGAATGTTACACACATAGAGAAAGTTCTTGCTGAAGCGTATAGGTATGTTCATAATTTTGTGGCTTGCTGTTGACATATTCACCCAAATTATATTAGACCCTCTTGACATAAATTATAAATAGCAAGCTAAGGATCCTCTCATTAAGATTGTAAAACTAAACCATGACAAATAATCATTTCACCACTGCTGATGCGATATCAGGTTACTCTGTTACAGGCTTTTAAGGATGGCTTATCTAATTAGAGGATCCGATTGAATGTTATGAATTAAAGGAAATGTAGCCTTTATCTTCTAAAATCAATGTTTATAACATATTTTCTCCAAAGAAAATGCATATAACAATGACATTTGTTGGTTACAATTGCAAAAATAGCACTGAACATGCATATTATCAAGATCAATATGTCAAGAAAGTTACTGGAGTTATCATGGTGCTACTGTGGATAAGACCTTCATCAGTGTCTCTGAGTAAAAGGGATCTGAATCCACTACCAGCTTAAATTCTGAGAGGGTAGAGGTTCCTAGGTAATTTTTGTTTTCCACTTAGAGAGTTGACCTTGTTTGCTCCAAGTTAGGTACTTGCATTAAATGTTTGCTGTTGAATTTGAAATAAGGACAATTAGAAGTGGAATTAGGTGGTGAGAAAGTTAAATATTAGGTTTAAATTTTATGAGACCCAACAACTGCATGGAGAGTTTTTAAAAGATATGAGTTGAAGCATGAAGCTAACAAGAAAATCGTTTAGATGATGACTATGAATTTATTAACACAAAAATGTCTTATTTCAGTCTAAACTATGGTGTAGTTGTGCTAGTTGTTATGTGTTTTCCATTCAATTAGTAAATGTTTCTCTTTTGATATGTATGATCAGCAGGCTATTCTTCTGTTATATGGTCCCCTTTCTTTCTTCAGAAATTTTCCAGCTTGTGTTATATACATTAATGTTTCATGCAAGCTTCATCTGTTATTTTATTAGGGTATTAAAACACGGAGGAAGATTTCTTTGCCTTGAACTGAGCCACGTTGAAGTTCCTGTGTTTAAAGAATTGTGAGTACACCTTCTTACATGCATCAAAGGATAAATGTTAGCATTTCTTGTAGTATCATTTTTAGGCATTATTTCAACAAAAAATATCCTTTTTCCTGTGTTTAATTTTTTCTCAATTTTAATAAATTGACAAGTCAATATATTATGCCAGAAGTGGTCAGTCTTTCCTTTCTGGTAGTGTATAGGTGGTGAAATGTTTTTTTACAAATTAAATCGAAAAGGATAAATTACAATAACTCCCATGAGGTGTGGTGAAACTATAGCCACCACCCAAAAGTTTGAAGTTTTGACAAAATCCCCCCCTCCATGTTCAAGTAAATAAGATAAAAATCCTCTTTTATGCCCAAAATATTGTTACTGTCAAAGTAGTATTTTTAAATCCATTTAGAATATTATGCTTAATATATATATATTGCAAATCTTCAAAGTTTTGAGTTGTAACAATAAGTTCACCATACCTCAGGGTGTTTACTAATTTACCCGGTTCTGTAACATGGTTTTCTTCATCTTTATTGAATATTAACTATCCAGCCTCTTCCATTCCATAGAAAATAGTCAATCATAGAGACAAAGGCCTTGGTGTGATGAAGTGAGATTGACAGAGAAATATTACATCTTAGTTCTAACCCGAATTCAATAATACAAGTCACATGCTCCCATAACCCATCTTTCTCATTGGAGTTCTGGATTCATTTGTCTATATTCATATTATTATAGGAGTTTATATTTGTATTGATTATGAATCTAAAGTTTATAAAGAGTAGATTGATTTATTTTATTGTCTCTAATTGATTTTTCTGTGCACTACATACCTGCTGTTAGTCTATATACAATTGTTGTTTCCTAACCAATTAATCCCACCAGGGTGCAAACAGATTGTTACCTGGGAGCATAATGTTGATTGAGAAGATGATGAACTTTAATAAAATATGGTCAAAACATCATGGCTACGGAGATTAGTGTTCTGTAGATGTTGCAATACGAAGTACAAAAAGTGGCAAATACTGTGATTGAACCAGATTAACATTATGCTCACGTTGCAATACAAACAAAACAACAATAGCATGTAGATCCTGAAATAAATTAGCTTTTACTAATTACATGAACTTTGAATTGTTAAGAAGATCTTGCTGTTTCACTTGAATTTGAGTGCTTGAAATTTTGTTGATTAGTTTTTAATCCTTGCATGCTCTGGCATGTGGAAAGCACTCACATGGAAGACTTTATGATTGTTTGTAGCAAGAAAAAGATACATGCTCACTGCTCAAGCTTTATTCTATGGATTGCAGATGACTTCTACTGTCCCAGCTAATCTTAGTGAAGCTTAGCTTTCTTTGCACTTCAATTTGTTTTTTCTTCCCCATATTTTTCAGAACACTGCATCATCTATCCTGTTTCAAGAATGTTCCTTTTTCTTGCAGATATGATTATTATTCATTCTCAGTCATTCCAGCTGTGGGAGAGCTAGTTGCAGGTGATCGGGATTCTTATCAGTACTTAGTTGAGAGCATACGTCGTTTTCCTCCACAGGTCATAATTTTGTCCTACGTACTTCTGCAAATATTACCACAATTTTGCCAAAGTATCTTAGAAGCTAAGAAATTGAGTCCACACTATAGTGTGATGCCTTTGTAGAACCCTGGATGTTACATATACTGCTATAACTCAATCAAGGAATGGGGTTTTCTATATTCCCAATACATACTTCAGCGGAGCCTTTTTTCTGAAAATAAGATATGAAATAAAAATTAAAACAACTGGTGTATTTTGTGCATGCAAGTGAACGCCTTATCCTTGAATGTGGAAACTAGATATTTTTATAGCAACCTTACATGGTTACATGGTTACATGGATTATTGCTTTTTGCATATTCCAAACGTGAATATGCACAAGATAGAATGTGATTTAAATATGGCATGCAAGAGTTGATCATTGTAAATGGCTCAAGGTTATAAAATTCATTTCTTTTACTAAAAAAAGAAAAAGAAAAGAATCAACTCATTTTTATTACATTGAACTGCCAGTAATGTGTTATCGGCATGTATTTTTATCTGAAACAGTGCATCTAACTATATATATATATTTTTCCTCTAATTAGAAAGAAAAGGACCCCTTGTGTTTCTAGTCTGCAAATATATTTAGCCATTAACTTTGCTTCTTAGAAACCTTAGGTGCTATTTATCATTAGTTATGAAAATAATAATCTTTCCATGCTATTGAGTCTTCATGCTAAAAGATTGCATTGAGAAAAGTCCAGTATAGGTCTTGATTTAGTTATAGTCCTACCAAGTCTGATTGTTAGAATTTGAGCCATATTATTCAGCATTTTTGCATGACAGTTTATGACTCAAACCCATCCTGTGGTAGGAAGCCCGATATTTCAAGCTCTATACCAAACATTAGCACTTCAACAAATTATTAACCATCCAAACAGAGAAATTATGTGCTTTAATTTTTCATGCTCTATGCCACATTTTCCTTTCACCTAAATACATTCCCTTGTGATTTCAAGTATCTATCTAAGTAAACTGAAGCACTTGGCTAAAGTTTGACTATATAAAGTATCATTTGAAGAAAATGTAAGCCCAATATTTGATTCATTAATTGTGCACTTTGAAAGATATTTTCTGCTCAGTGATCTGCAACTGATAAATTTGAACCCTATGTGTGAATCCCTGTGAGTTAACTGATTGGAATTAAATTACCTTAGCTGAGAGAGGAGAGCGGGGAGGGAGGCATGAGGACAATGGACTATCTAGGAGCTTATATTGCATGTGCTCGCTGATAAGCTGGGTTTAATTGCGTGTGTGTATTCACCTTTGTCTGGTACACTTAATGACTTATTGCAAGTGATGAATGCAGGAGAAATTTGCTTCGATGATTGCAGATGCAGGATTTCAGAAGGTTGAGTATGAGAATCTCGTTGGGGGAGTTGTAGCCATTCATTCAGGTTTAAAAATATGAAGGTGTTCAAGGACAAACCTTTGTCTCAATTTTTTCTTAAATAATGCATCTGCAAGTTTTTTGAGGGTGCAGAAATTTTGTCAGCACACCTATTATCCTCTTTCTTGTCTATTTAGACGTTCAATTCAGAGGGGCTAATGCATTTTTTGTATGGTGTTGGTATTGAATAAATGACTCTTCAGCCTACTCTTTGACTCTCTAGGTTTCTTTTTTCCCTTCTCTCTCTGCTTTCCCCCCCCCCCTAATAGATATATTCTAATCTTGTTTCCCTTAATACAAACTCAAGATTTTGATGTAAGAAAAGCAAAATGGAGGGACTCGGCCAATAGTAGGGATGATTATTTTCGGTTCGGTTTTTATAAGAAAAAATTAATTAAACCAACATTATTTTTAAAAATTTAAAACCGAACCGAAACTGATTGGTTTTGGTTTGGTTTGGTTTTTGCTATTCAAAAACTGGTAAAACCGAAAAGTAAATCTTGTTTCTGTTGTTCAGGAACTTGTTTCAATTTACATGACCAAGACATAAATGAAAGGAAAACAGATCTGCCCATAAAATACAAGCAAATCTCGTTTCTGTTGTTCAGGGAACTTGTTTCAATTTACATGACCAAGACATAATTGAAAGGAAAACAGATCCGTCCATAAAATACAAGCAAATCTTGGTTTCCGTTGTTCAGGAATTCTAGTTAAAATACAAGTAAAACTAGAGTTGCAAATTATAACATAATAAAAAAAGCAAAAACCCATAAAATATCAAGAAAAATAGAAACAGGAGATCAATCAAGATTGAAAGGAAAACAGATCTGCCTATAGTGAATGAGTTAAATCCAAATGAGAGCTCAAGATTGGAAGGAAAATAGATCTGCCCAATGTGATGTAGTTTGATTGAAGTAAACGGTGAAGTTCATGAATTTGTTGTCAAGGGAGAGAAAAGAATATGATGGAGAAGATAAGATGCAGGGATGAACTTGTAGAGAGAAAAAGGGAGAAAAAAAGGGGGGGGTGCTACGAGAAGATGATGAGAGGTTGGGCGGCGACGGAGTTGGTTTAGGACCTTTAGGTTAGAGATTATTTATAGTCTCTTTTATTTTTTCAGAGTTAATGAGTTATGGTTGAACCGGTTCGGTTCATTTCGGTTCAATCGATTTCAGGCATTTGAAATCGAAACCGAACCGAACCAAGAATTATTTTGGGTTTTCTAATCGTTTAATTTAATTTTTTTTCTCGGTTCAGTTTTTTCAATTATTTTTTTTAGTTTTTTGGTTTAATCGGGTTTTTTAGGTTTTTTGCTTACCCCTAGCCAATATTAGCAAATTAAAGAAGATAATGAACAATTTCAGAGGATTGGTTTTCAACGAGTCAATAGTGTGCTTATTCGGAGGCATAGCGTGACCGCATGCTTTTAACAAAAGAAGAAAAAAATAAAATAAAGGAAAGGAAATGAGAAGACTTGTCTGACCATATGAGAAATGCTGGTGGTGGTGTGCCTAGTGGCCTAATGTAGAGGTTGGTGTGACTGAGAAGGGGATTCCTACTATTCACGGTGTTGTTGGCTGAGGTTGGTCATTGTGGAGAGGAAGTGTAGATTTTGCTATGCCTGAGGCTGGTCATGGAAACACTGTTAGGGTTGAGATTTGTAGCTTTTGCTGTGGAGCTTGAGGTGAAGTTGCAGGAATCAATGGTTGTTGAGGGGTCTCTGGTGTAGCTAAAAAAAGGGTTGTTGGCTAAGATGAGGAAGAAAGGCTGGTTTTATGGCTTTCAGGAAGATGGTTTTGGGATTTTCAAGGTCTGGGACAAGAGGCTGGTCATGGGCTTTTTGTGGTGGAGCTGAGATCTTCCTGGTAGAGGAAAACTAGTGCAAAAGGATTCTTCATTTTTTTCCTGTTTTTTCTCCCCCTGGTTGTCATGAGGTTGGTATTTACAGGGGCTCAAGGACATGTTAGACCACCTTACTCATGTTGATGAATTTATTTTTTCTTTCTAAGATACATATAACAATCGATTGAAGGAGAGACACAAGGATGGTCCGTTGACCTATCCAGATCTCATTTTGGATTTGTGGTTGGAAGTAGGATCGTTCGGTGGACTTGATAGAAATTGGGTGTGCAAAATATCTAACACTATGACCGAGAATGGATGACCCATAATGTTTTGACCGTTGGATGCTCGCAGTCGATTCCGAGCACTCAAACTCTGGAGTTCATGATGATGTTAGATCAACGAGTACAGACTCAAACGACTCATCTTAATGAAAAATATAAACGACTTATTGCTGATTATGAAGAACTTCGCCAATTGGTAATGAAGATGAGATCACAAATGGATGATACATATGCATCTCCTAATTGGCCCCATGGTCCTGATGACGACCAGCCTTCTCCTCCTCTAACGTTGCCTCTATTTTAGATTTATTGTATTTGAACGTACAAATGTTTAAATTTGTAATAAATATTTGACTTTTATATTATTTTAATTATTTTTCTACTTTTGTTCAATATATTTTTCTTAAAAATATTTTTAAAATATTACCGATGGGGTTATCGACGGAACAAACCTATCAATATATTTCAGAGAGTTGGAAAAGAATTATTACAAATGCCACTGCTAACTCACCGATAAAATTACAGATGGTATTATGTTGGCGATATGTTATATTTATCGATGGATATACCAACGGACAAATAAAAACATCGATGACAATACATACGGTTCTCTTGTCGGGGATATGTTAAATTTACTTGATGAATATACTTACATAATGAAGCGAGGTAAATTTTTTTGATGTGCTTTGTCCATTTGTAATCTATCAATAAATTTATTACTGATGGAATCACCGATATACCATAAATTATCGACGAGAGTTTTTTTAATGGACTGTTTCCATCCATAAGCTTGTCGGTAAAATACATTCTGAAGGATTATGAGTGTAAATATTAACATAAAGTTTTTTCGATAAAACTGTTAAATTCGGTAGTGCAAATGATCAACATAAACATAAAACATGCTAAGTTTTCTTTTAAACTACCTTTATCATTATATTACCAACCTTAAAACATCAACTTATGCATCAAACAAAAACATGAACATACATAGGCATACCAAATCATTGTATAACTGACTATCTAAGCATAAACATCTATGACATATTAAACTAGCAAAGCAATCATAGTGGGTGCACAATAAACATTCAAATATGAATTTAAAAGAAAAATAAAAGAGGATGTGTACTCATTGAGCTACACCCCATCAAAGTTGAAGATATAACTTGTAAGGGAAAAATTGATTCCTTCTCTAAATTGTAAGCTTCTTTCCTCTTGATTTCTAATTTCTTTTTAATCTAGAATTTGTTTTTTGCTTCTCTTACTTCTTTCTTTCTCATCTTAGCACACCATTCTTATAGTTTTTCTCTTAACCAACTCTAAGGTATTTTCTATCAATACTTATGTGTTTCCTCTTTATTTTCTTCATGTGATTTCTTTCTCTCCAAATCAACCCCCCCTATGCTCAAAAGCGAATGCCATTTTACAAGCAATCCAAAACTAGAAATTTTAAAACCATAGTGGTTTTGCAAAGAAGTTTAATGGAAGAATCTTATCCTTTCTCTTCCACAACCTTCCTTTCTAAAATAGGTGGTGCCTTGTAAATCAAAATCACACATGAGAAAATAGCTTTGTAGTCTTTTATATCATGGTGAATTTTTCTTCAGTCACAAATGATTGGGTTAGGTTCTTTTTCAAACTCATTGTGAACATTAAGCCATAAACATATCCGTGATAGACCTAAACCTTGTAAAATGGATGTAGATCTATTATTAGGAACAAACCACACTTGATTTAGAGGTTTAGAAATCCATATTCATTGATTGGAAGATGAGCTATCGATCAAATTGAATCTACCAATGTAGAGGTGGATGATCAGGGACAAGATGTTGATTTTATTGAGCCAGATGAGATACAAACATGTGATGAAGATAATTGGTCCTTGTAGAGCAGATGTTTCTCAATGGAGTGGTGGTGGTTAGAGCCCCTGAGGTGGTCAGAGATGCCACATTTATTCGCCTAAAAATGACATCTTGATAAACTTTCGTTTGTTGAAGAAGATGGTAAACAGGGACTAGACGACATGTCACTTATTCTCTTTATTAAAATCGAGTGACATGTCGCATATCTTAACCCTAGAATTTAGAGTTTCTAATTTGAAATTTAATAAACTTTAATTTAGTCATTGGTTTTTTTTTAATTTCAGCATAAGCACCCTTTACTTTTTACAATTAAACCCCTGAAAACCTTGATTAAAATCCTTTGATTTGAGCGCCTTTTGTAATTTGATCTTCAATTTTCACATTAAACAATTTAACCCTTGTCAACCATCAAACTTTCAGTTTCTCTCAAATTGACCCTTGATTTGATTAATTTCAATCCCCGAACTCAGATGGTATTTGCACTTTGGTCCTTAGTTTTGAAATTCTTTAACTTGACCCTCAATTAGCCTTCAATCTTAAAATATCTTTCAATTGAACCCCTAATGGCACCAATTTGACCTTTCAAAGTTTCAGTTGTGTCTTTTCTTCAATTGAGTCCTCAATTAAATCCATAAAACCCATTAGAAGTTTAATTAAGTCCTTCAACTTAATTAATTCTTTCAATTTTTGTCTAATTGACTTTTAAACTTATTTTTTATCTCCTCGTGTGCCGAAGATTTTCTTGGATTTAAAATTTTTGATTTTTTTAATAAAAAAATGTATTTTTATAAAAAAACATTTAGGGGTTTTAAAATTAGGTTATGACAACACCTATAAAATAAAAACCCCAAAATGTTTATTTTTGGAACAAATGTTTTTCAATTTATTCCTACGCGGGCATTCTTATGGAAATTATAGTAGCTCATTCCACCATAAACTAAAATTTCAAGACATAAATAAAGTCAAAATAATCATTAATTTAATTAGGGTTGTTCTTACAATCTTTAGGGTCGATAAAATATGACGGAATTAAAAAATAATTGAGCACTAAAAAATTCCATGACAAATATAATTAAGCGAGATTAATTAATTTCTTTGAGAATAAGAATTCTTAGACAAATATATCAACATCGATATCAAGACAAAGGTATTGTAATTGTGGCTCAGATACCAACTGTTAAATTTGATAGATCTAAACATGTTTCTAAAACAATTTGTATTTAGATCTGATGCGTAAAAATAAATTGATTAAAATATACCTCCTGTCATCGATGAAAAACACTCATGGAATTTTTTTAAGGTTTTGGTACTTCAAAGCTACGACACATTTAAATTTAATGGTTTATTTCTTTAAATAAAAGTTTGTATTTCAGTATGTGAGTTTAGAGATAAAAAATCTATATTTATATAATAAAAGTCTCGTTAAACTTCTATTAATATAACTCTAATGCCATTAATTTAAGAAATATTAATATGAAAGTTAATTTATTACATCAATTATTAAAGTTCTTGAAAAAAAATTAAATCTCAAAAACATCACTCTAACATAAAGATGTAGGCTTATGTACTTAGATTAGAAACTGTTACGCGCGCAGGCATAAATGATTTATGACCAGCTCCCTCGAAATTCCACTTCAAGAAACTCATAATTAAAAGTTCAAATAATTGTACCATAGAAAATAATGGGAATTTTCAGTAACCCCTTCCACATCAACACTGTCAAATCACTCAACTTTGACTCAACATTATGGAACTCGTAAAATATCTGTATTATGAAGTAATTAAGGTTCAAACATGCTAAAATTTTTATTTTATAGTATTTAATTTATAAAGTTTTTTAGACATATTACAATTATAAAAATAACTTTCAATAAACTTAAAAAACATTAAAAAATATATTGTAAAAAAAATAAACACACACACACATATATATATGCTTATTAGAAATGTACTGGCAGATGGCCTAGCAAAGCTACTCTAGGAAATTGAGAACAGGAGAGAAGAGTTTAAAGAATGTCATATATACTTGATTTTACATCCCTGTTTAATTTATAGGTTGTTTCTGTTGTGTCTCTCTTGCTGTCGCAAGATTGTTGTAGCTAGGTTTATTTTCCTTAATAGGTAGAGATTCTGCAGATTATACAAATTGACCATAGATTGCTTTTCCATTTGCAGTCTTGGCCACCATCTTACTGGCTGCTGCTCATCTTTAATAAATCTCGACTTCGTAAAAAAAAATAAAAAAAATAAAGATCAGGGATTGGTGGGTTTTTGAGAGACAATGCTATTCACTTCTCATATATTTTTTTCATCTTTATCAAAAGAACTTAATTTGGAGATAAGCATCTGTAGCGCAAACTTTCAGTAAGTATATTATATTTGGAGTCATATTCAGCAAATACGTTCATTGGCTTGAAAGGGCCGGATCCAGCCTTCTAAGCATAGCATGTACATAGAGAAGGAAATAGGGTGGCTGACCTTCTAAGCATAGCATAGTCTAGATAGGGATATGGAATTTTTGGCTTGGCTGTCATCTTGATTTAGCAGACTGTGTAATCTCAAGCCACTTCCTTGCTGGCTATTTTTCCCATTTTATTAATTAATTAGATTATCATTAATCTCAAGCCACTTCCTTGCTTGGTGACTTTTAATAAGAAACCTAATTTTATTTTTTATTACTCGTATTTTGATAAGAGGTCCCAAGATAAGATTTATATTATTCTCTAACACACCCCTTCAAGTAAAAGTTCTTTTGGTTTGAAACTTGCAGAAACCCACATTACCTTGTGCTTAATTTTTTTTTATTATCCAATAAATAGGGATGATGAGATTCATCGAATACCATGTTAAATAACCAATTCAACCCAATAACTTAAGCTTGTTAGGTGAGGTCCCAAAATATGATTTATATTATTCTCTAATATATCACAACTCTCTTTGGTTGTTTATAACATAGTTTTGAAACCTAGCCTGACCCGACGGGTCGACCCGTGACTCGGCTGACCCGGGATTGGAACCTGGCTGGGTTTAAAAACATAGAGGAAGTTAAAACCTGATTTGACCCGGCAAGACCCGGTCAAAAGCTCGCTTGCAACCCGTTGACTTTTTTTTTTTTTTACTAAAACGACGTCGTTTTTATTTTTTGAAAAAATCAAAATTGACCTGGCCGGGTGACCTGGTGACCTGGTCAAAACCTTGAACCTGGGCCTTGGGCCGAGTCGACCACCGGGCCGGGTTTCAAAACTTTGGTTTATATAATAGTAAAAACATTATAAACAAAGCTAAAAGAGTTCTAAATTAAATACAAAAGAAATAAGTTTTAATTTATACACTTGGGTATGTGTGTTAGGTTTGAAATCCTCTCGTCTCATTCCCAGTATAATCAAGTATAGTTTTTTTTTAAAATCACGTGGAAAAGGAGTTAAGAAGAGCTTAAAATATATCAAAGTCATGCAGCACACAATCAGTTTAGAAATTTGTTGAGATAGACTTCACATCAAGTTGGAGACCTTGATTTTGTGTTATCAGTATAGAAATTTGTTGAGACATTAATTAAAGCTAGCAGCAGAAGCCATGATCTTTAAACCTATCATGTCCGTACATACGAGATTTCACAGATGTAAATATAAAAATGAAGTTGTTTTGGTTTATGTAAGTACGTATGCATCCTTCTTTCAATTTTAATGGCAAGAGTATCTCCGAATAGACTTCTATACTTTAAGAATAAATCCTTCTATGAATGGAGTTTAAGTATGATATCCAAATGATTAAGGATTAAGTAATTATTATTGCTTCTTGAGACTAATGCCTAAAAGCAAATTTTATTGGAATTATATTGTGAAAGGCTATGAAGAGACAGTAGATATGTCTTTCCATTGTTCTTACAGTCACAATATTTTATTCTCTAAGAACTTATGGTCTTCTCCATCAGAGCTGAGCATGATTGATACCGTAAGCATCAGAATCATCAAGCTTCAGCTTAACTAGTTCGCTGATATCATATGGAGAAGCGTCCTTTGGTGACTGACGTTTATATGCTCTTTTTCCAAAGGCCCAAGCTTTAGCTTCAGTAAAATGGGCTCCATCCCAGTACACATAGTCACTCCTGTTGCTACATGGGAAGGAGAGAGATTTACATGGGACTGAACCAGATTCTACCTCGCAACAGCTCTTACGGGTTTGTGTAAAACCTGCAAGCAACAAAAAATAACATGGGCATCAGAGGCGTAACAAAAAAGTCGCCTTCAACCGTGAGAGAAAGAGAGCAAGGGAGGGAGGGAGGGGATTCGTACCTGTATTCGTCTGATCATCAGAATCAATTTCGTAAGAGTTTATGTAGGTAAACACAGCATCAGTATGCCTATCATTAAGTTTTCTGAGCAGTTCTTGAAGCTTGTCGTTGAAAATTTGAACATAATCATTGAGCTTGTAAGCACATGTAGATGCATCTAGTTCATTGGGATTTTTTTGTATGTTGGACGGCATACATCCTACCCGAATAAGTCCGAACACAGCTATCTTTCTTGCTCCTGAGCAATACAATTTCTGGCAGCAAGGGAAAAAAAGGGAATGAAGTGGGGGTCTTTGTTAGTTTCCAATCACGTCAAACATTAATTGCTGTTTTACAAGAGACATTAAGTAGGGCTGACCTCCAGCTGAGTTTCATAAGTTTCAATGAGAAGTTGAGCATATTCTTCAGGAGTATATAGCTTGCTGCTATTGTAGTACTCGTCCAAGAAATAATTGTTGAGGTAGTCGTTATGACCCATATCAGACACATAGATGCATTGGCTTAAGTACTTCCTAGCAACTTCCTCGCTTCCCAAGATCTTGGCAATTCGTGAAACCGTGATATTGTGATTATATAACTGAATATTCATGGTATATAGTTCTCCCTTCACATACACAAAAGAATCATACGAATAGTTAGCGTTGCCAAAGCATACAAGATTCATAGTACTGGATAGTATAAGGTTTTAGTTATGAGAGGCATATGATCAGCGATCACCGTATGATTGCCAGTTATATCAAGGATGCCAGCTCCATTCGATCCATAATTTACACCATCTAGAAAATTGGTGCAACTTCCGACACCAAAGTCCGAAATGTAACTGTCGAAACCTAATTGTTCAGCTGAAACAAAAAATAATAATAATTAAGATCTTCATAATAGAGTATAAAAACAATAACAATGATCACAGCTATCTAATTGTAATTTAATAAAACGGTCACAACTATCTTTTATTTTCCATTAAAGAAAACTAAAACACTATATTTAATTTGTAATATAAGGGAGGAGAGCAAAGTGCAGACCAATGGTGTCAGCTATGTTGAGACCGTTGCTGCACCTTCCTGAAGCCCCAGTATCAAAGTCGATCCCATAAGGAAGGTAATTAACTTTAGCTGGAGTGTTAAGGTAGTTATTGTTTCCGTTATCAAAGAGGGAATCTCCAAAGACGAAGTAGCAAGGAACTTGAGGTACGGCCTTTCCAGAAGTCCAGTGTTGCCAGTTTGACACCAGCAACACCACAGACAACACCGGCCACAATACCTTAACCCCACTTTCCATTGACAAATAAAACGAAAGAAGGAAACAAAAACAGTAAATATAGAAAGAAGGAAGAAGTGCGCTAGCTAGGGAAGAGTGCTTTGAAGTAGAACGAAACCAGGCCTATTTATAGAGTGGAGATCTAGCTATCAGCTTGTAAATGTGTTGTTCTATTGTAAGCCACGTGTTTTTTTCAATCTAATTAGTTTACAATGCCTTATAGATCTGATTTTTTAATTCAACGTAACATGCAGTAAGTATCCTTAAAAATCTTGTCACTTATAGTATTTCCTCCTAATAGTTAGAATTGTGTGGTTTCTTTGGAGTTTGCTTTCTCCTTCTAACATCATTTATCTCATACATTTCATACATTCTCTTGATATCAAATGAATAATTGTTTCTTTCCTAGTAGGCATATTAGCCTTTTTTAGCTTTCTTAATGCAATAATTTTGAACGATTTTTCTTTTTGAGTTCTATGATCAATAAGTTGTTGTTGTTTCACTTTTTCGAACTTCTCTTCAAAATCAAAATCAGTAATTGAATAGGCAATTACACTTTCTTCAAATAGCCAACTAGATACATCCTTCCTTCTAAGTGGTTTTTTTACTTGTTTATTTTTCAAAAATATTTTTATATCGAGTAACATCATTTAAAATGATGTAAATATTTGAATTCTTGATTTTAAAAATATTTTCTAAGATTTCAATGTATCACTTTCAAAATTAACTTAATATATTCTTGCTTCGATATGACTATAGTGCACTTTGTTTGCAAAGTCTTAAAATGAAGACCATAGCTTCTATGTATTCCTCAAGAACTTGGACTATCCTAGCCAAGTTAGTCGACATTATTTCTAGTTCTATTTTATAAAAAGACTCATGAAAATAGCCTTGCATCTCTTCCCGCTTATTGTGGAGTTAGATAAGTGGGTAAAGTAATATACATAGTATGCATAAGGATAATTTCTAAGAAATAGAGCTTGTAATTTGTTCCATGTTCCATGTTTCATGCACCATGCATATTGCTAGCACCATCATATCCTTAACCTTGTATATTGAGAATATACAAGTTATATCAAGCGAGCACATCGAGAATTTCTTTTTTATGTTGTTGGTTTAAATACCAAGTTTGTTAATCTGATACTTTGGATGATGGTTTCACAATTGTTTTTGGAGAGAATTAGCATTCAATTTGCAACTGGTTTTTGACATGAGTTATAAATAAAGCAGTTCAACTAAAGTTCAAATTTGTTAGTTGCTAAAATCTAATATCTATTAGAAGTTTAGTTTTTATTATTGTTGTGTGCAGATCCTGAGTGTCCTTTTGATTAACCAAGCAAGCAAGGAATGAGATTTATTATATAATTAAAGTGCAGATTGAATTCAACAGAACCATATGACATTTCAATTCCAGCTTCATTTAAATTAATAAGTCATAATATAATGATTAAGTTCCTATATTAACAATAATTTTGTTAGTAAATCCAATATAATGATTATGGCAAATACAAGAGAACACAAATCTATTTTTGATATTTTTGAAACATATAAAAAATCATTTTTTTATATTTGTTTTTGTTAAAAATGCACAAACATTCTTATTTAGGATGCGGTCATATGCACATACAAAACCACTTTTTTGTTTTTTTAATTTTTTATCATTTTTTTTATAATTTTTTTTGTATAAAAGGGTAAGCATAAAAAAATATCCCACAAAAAAAAAGGGTAAAGTTTTTTTTGTTTGACATGATAACTTATTTGATAAATCAGCCAATAATTATATTATCAATGAAACAATTATCTTTTTTTTTTATGATAATTTTTATTTGGTATTTTAACAATAATTGTACGACGGATAGATTCAGGCTTTGAAAACCAGCAAATCAAACTTTAAATCTATCAGTATATTAATTAATTGTATATTATCCTTATATTAGAGCTACGACGTCTTGCTACACTGGATCACCCATCCAAAATCATAAAAATGGCTATGGAATGTAATATTTTTATTATTATTTTTTAAGAGAATTTTTATTCATTGGCTGTGTACGTATAATTATAAGTGGCGTTTATCAATCACATATGGTTTGTAAATTCGGATAGTAAAAACGATTTTGACATGGTATGGAAAATACAAAACAAATTTGAATCGTAAAAACAGATAGTAAAATTACAAGGAATTTTAAAATATATTAAAAAAAAATTCACATTTCAAATAAAAATTCATATATAGTTTAAGCACCTTAAAATACATGTTTCAAATAAAAATTCATACATAGTTCAAATATTTTAAAATATATAGTTTAAATAAAAATGATAGAGATACATTGAACAACTAGCTTAAATCTTATGTCAAATTAATAAGTTGTCGCGATTGAGAAAAAAATAAAAATAATAGAAGGGGTAAAAGACATGAAAAATGACAAGAGCCATCTAGCTTACACAAATATTAATATAAAATAATAAGGACAGTAACAGTGAACAAGTACATGCTGTTTCGTTGTTTCTCGTGCTACACATATACTGCACCAAATGTCAATAGTCGGTGGAAACCTGTAATAATAATTGCGATTTTATTTTTTGCGGGTAAAATCATTAAATTAGTGGTAAAAACAAGATTTTATACGATTTTACTTGATTTTAACAATTTTACTTGATTTTATCTATTTTCAAGTTTTATGAATAATTTAACATGTAAAGCCTATATTAACTTGAAAAATTATATGATTTTACGAGTTAAATCGTAATTTTAATAATTTTAATCTTCATATTTTAGAATATTCGCTTATTAAAATATCTTGGAACGAACTTCTCACGTGGAAACGAAAATTGAGGTTGACAAAGTTGGCAATTACTGCTATTTTAACATCTTCAGGCCTGTCTTGTATCCAATGTCTTTCACCTGAGCATCAACTCCACCTAAATAAGAGGGTACATGGTACATGCAGCATTTGCGCGGTTCAGCTTTTCTCAAACCTTATTTTTCACCTTTGTCACTGCTTCATTTCTTATCCCATTCGCCTTGCAGTTTTCCATATTGAAGACGTTAATTTCTCTCAGAAAAACCACAAAGTTAACAAAGTTATATTAGATGAAACTTTATACAATTTATTTTTTTAATAGAAAAAATAATAAAAAATATTAGCAATATTTGAATATTTTTTTTTATGTTCAAGAAAAAATTAACTCGATCCGTCACCTAATAATCTAATATTAAATATGATAAAAAAAGGAAAAAAATCACTAAGTATATTAATTGTGTGTTATCCTTATATTAGAGCTACGACATCGACGTCTTGTTACGTTACGATCACAACCAAAATCATAATTCGAAAAAAGTAAAAATATAAAATATAAAGCGATCAATACAAAGGAGAAAGGGCCATGGAATTTGAGTTTTTTATTATTATTTCTTAAGAGAAATTTTATTCATTGTCTGTATGCGCATAATCATAAGTGGCGTTTATCAATCACTTATAAGGTGTCGGGGCCCACATGAAACAAAATCTTTTGGAGTATCTGTCGGCAAGTAACGTAAAAATAAACCAGTGTGAATATATCTGGATAAGTCATTCTTAAAAATAAATCACCTTGAAGGAGTATGTTGCAATCTAATTTTTGATATATATTTTTAATAAATTTTTTAAAAAAACCAAAAATAGTAAAAAATAACAAAAACTATAAAAAATATATATTTTTGATATATTTACATCATTTTTAGTATTTTTTTAATATTATCTTAAAAAATATTTAAATATTTAAAGATATTTTTAACATGTTTAACTTTTAATGCATTAATTTTATGATTATAAATTTTTTTTTATTGAGTTGATGTTAGTATTATTTGTTTTTAAAATAAATACAAAATATAAAAAATTAATTGAGGGACGAATGTAATTGTAGTCAAGCCACACTTTTTCTGTGAATAACAGTCTACAGTAGGAAAAAAAAGAGGAGAGAGGCATGGGCTTTTGGCGCAGAAATGGCGAAAAAAAAAAGAACCCTGCATCTATCTCATCTATCTCTAGGGACGGCTGCCGCCTCCCTCCCTTGAGGCCATAGACTAACCAGAGCTGCCACACCAACACCCATCGTCCCTCTCATCTCTCAGCCCCCACAGACTAACCTCCCCTGCACACCGGGTTCCACAAATCCACGGTCTCCCTCTCTCGGCTCTCTCAGAACCAGAGGCCGGCCGTGGCCCCCTTGCCCTCTGTCAAAAACACAGCAGCCGCCGCCCTCCTCTTCCTCTGCTTTTCTTCCCCAAAACCGTTCCCCAGCGCCATTTTCCCCTCTCGCCAGCCAAAGCTTTCCCTTCCCCTCAGCCCCAAAACAAACCAAAACCGGCCATTTCCAGTTTCTGATCCCATAGCCGGCCGTCAACACAAACTCTCAGTCTCTCCCAGCAGCCGTCCTCAGCTCTTCCCCACACACGCCTGGACACGCCAGACCTCCCTACTCTCAGCCACCGTGAACAGCCGCCTCCAGCGTTCCCTCTCTCCAGATATCGCCAACCAGCAGTAGCAGCAAAGACGCGACAGAAACCCATTCGCCAGCAGCTCCTCCTTCCCGCCAGCGACCTGAAGCAGAGGAGAAGAAGGCGAAATAAAAAAGATCTGCAGTGAAACAGATCTGAATAAAAAGAAAGAAGACCGAGAACAGATCATTGCTTGTTGCGTTCGTTTTGGTTTTTACCCTTTTGCGGGCAACGGCGGTCCTCACAGTCAGCAGGGAAGGAAAGAAGAAAGCATGACAGATCCACCCGTGTCCGGGCATTACCAGCGGCGGCGCGTGAACCCATGCGCCGCCAGTTGCGGTGGCGCGTGGAGAAGACGCGCCGCCACTGTTCAGCCGACCCAAAGGCTTCACAGCACTGTTCCTGTTGACCCGGGGCTTCTGGCATTGTTCATGATTTTAGTTTGAGGCCTTTTTTGTAAATTAAAAAAAAAGGTGATGGGTGTGTTTTTTTTATGTGTGTTTTGTAAATGTTAAAAATCAAAAAGAAAAAAAAATTTAATGTTTTAATAAGGTTGTTAATTTTATTTTGGTAGTTGTTTTGTTTTTTCAATTGGAATGAAATATTTCAGTTTTGGAATGTTTCAGCGTGTTGTTTCGAGGTTGTACTGTTTATATATATATATATATATATATTTTAAACAAACATAATTTAAATTTAAGATAAATTAATTATAAATTATACAATATAAATACAATGTTAAATAAATATAATTTTAAAATTTAAAATATTTCTAAATAGTCAAGATTAAATATATTTTTAATTTAAAGTAATTCATCTTAAACAAAATATCAAAATATTATGAAAGTAAAATGTTTTAATACAAATATTTTAAATATAAAGTTAGGTTAATGTTATTAAGGCTAATGGAATCTAAAACATCCATTGTTTTGCTCAAATTTCTACAAAGTATAAACATGAAAAAAACAATATGAATATAAACCATATATATTAGTGATAAATCTAATTTTAAAAAATTAATATCATTGTTAATGAAAATAATAATAATAATTTTTAATATTATTATTAATATCATTGTTATTAAAAATAGTAATGAAAAAAAGCTTTTTATACTTGGATGGTTTAATTAATTAAATTGAACAAGGTTCAATTTGATTCAATGGCTTTTCAAGAGCGGAACAAAACAAGTGGAATGAAACTGGAACGTTTCGGCCGAAATTTAGCCGAAAAATCCGGAACGGACCGAGATTTAAAATGAAATGAAAATTGTTCCGTTTTGTTTCGTTTTTTGAATTGGTATGAAATGTTTCGACCATTCCAGGCGAAACGGAACGGAATTGACAACATTGGTTTTAATTTGTATATTCTTCATGTATACAAAGAATAAATAAAATCATGTTTATTTCTTATAAAAATATAAGAACATGCTTATTGAAGTCTTAAGAATTTGACTAATGTTTTAATTTTTTAAATTATATCAAATCACAAAATAGTTTATATCGGGTAGGGTGTGTTAAGATGTTAATATTTTTCTTAGCTACAACCAGTCTTTTATTTTCAAATCTTTGACAATAACCAGGACATTCAGGTTTTCTAGTAACTTTTAATATTAAAAAACCGTTTGGGAACGCGGTGCAAATCGCGTTTCTAAAAAATTCAATTTTTTGGCTAAAATTTAATATGTTTTGTATGTTTTGATGTGCTGATGTCAAAAATAATTTTTAAAAAATAAAAAAATATCATTGGTATGCATTTCGGCACAAAAAATTATTTAAAAAATAACCACAACCACACTGACAAACTAGTTCTAAGTGATTTAAGTGATGACTTTCAAATCAAACAAACAAACAAAAATTGCCATCGACGTGGCGGGGCACCAGCAACAGTAAGAAAACTTCATTATTTTGCTGCTTTATCTACACAGCATCCTATGCAAACAAATGACAGTCTAAAACCAAGGAGTCTTTGCAAAAGTCTTAGCATAATGACATAACTCGATGAATACCAACACATAAATCGACGGGAGCAACCTAAAATCCTAGATCAAAGCTAGCAGCACACAGACAGCCAAGTGGTCACCAGTTGATCACCTAACAACAATCAGAACACCCTTGAGAATTCAAAACCTTACGGCACAAACTTCACTGACAACTAAATAAAAAGAGAGCAAGACTAGAAATAACACACCACACTTAAAAGAGAAAGCGAAGAGCAATATGGATTGTTCTACAAAGCTGCCATGCACAAGCTGGATAATTAAAGGAAAATACAAACTAAAAAGGGTAGTTTTATTAAAATCTAAAATATGATACACGGAGCTATGTTTATTCAGCCTAGCATCTAGTTTCTTTTCACTTTCTGTTATTTTTTAAGATTGTGTTTTTTTTTGCATGTAATCATGCTGGTCAATCAAAGGAAAACATAAAATAATTAACCAAACTATGAAATGCTGTAAAAATTCCTCTATGTTATTATTTTTTCGTGACATCAAAGATAACCAATCCAAGATGAAAACAACTCCAAGCCCTTGCAAGAAACACAAAATCCACACCAAAACCGGACAAGGAGATGACGAGTGGGGTGTGCATTTAATGCACAATCATTGCCCACCCATTAACCAATCCAAAAAAGGCTCATTAAATCTTGCAAATAAGCTCAATCTTATGTCAAGATAGTTGAGAGTAATAGAATGACTTAGATTATGTCTTAGTCAACCTTTTCTATATATATATATATATATATATGTACTGACCATAAAAATAACAACATTGGAATAACCCTACATTAATTCCTATATATATATATATATATATATATATATATATATATATATATATATATATATATATATATATACATGCTATACATTCTATAATATGCCCCCTCAAGCTGAGGGTGAAGGATCGACCCGAAGCTTGTAATGGAAAGCGATAAAGGAAGTAGCAGAAAGTGGCTTGGTGAAGACATCCGCAAGTTGATTCTGAGAGGGGATAAAGCAAATATGAATTTCTTTCTTCGCAACTCGGTCTCGGACAAAACGATAATCCACCTCAACATGTTTAGTACAAGTATGGAAAATAGAATTTGTAGAGAGATAGGTGGCACCAAGATTATCACACCAAATAGTAGGAGCAGAGACGGAGGGAACCTACATATCTGTTAACAAATATTGAAGCCAGATGACCTCAGCAATGCCGTCTGCTAAGGCTTTATACTCAGCCTTAGTAAATGAGCGAGCAACTGTGCGTTGCTTGCCTGACTTCCATAAGATCGACGTCTGAAAAAAAAAACAAGGTAACCACTTATAGACTTACGATCATCAATACTACCAAAGACAATCTGTATCTGTAAAACCATGTAGAGCAAAGGAGGAACCTCGAGTGATATGGAAACCATAAGATGTCGTACTTTTAAGGTAGCGTAGAATGTGTTTAACGGCGGCCCAATGAGAATCTATAGAAGCATACATAACCGACGACTTTGTTAACAACAAAGCGAGATATCCGGTCGGGTGAAGGCAAGGTACGAAGAGCACCCATGATTTGAAGAAATCGTGTAGGATTAGAGAATGGATTATCCGGCAAGGTATAGTAACTTTTGAAGGAGAAACTGGAGTATCAATGGGTTTGCGGGAAGTCATACCAGCCCGAGTGAGGATGTCAAGAATATATTTGTGCTAGCACAACATCAAACCGATACCTGTAGAGTGAACTTCAATACCCAAAAAGTAGTGAACCACGCCTAAGTCACGGAGCTTGAACTCAGTAACTATATTAGGCGATGAAGTATAGTAGAGTTTCTACCCGTAAGCAGAATATCATCAACATACACCAGGAAATAAAAGATATTAGTACCATCAGATAAAATAAATAGGGAGGTGTCAACCTTGGGGCAAAAAAACCAATGGAGAGCAGAAAGTCACTCAGACGAGTGTACCATACCCTCGGTACCTGTTTTAAACCATACAAGGACTTGTGCAATCTGTACACATGAGATGGAAGAGTAGAGTCAACAAAACACGGAGGTTGTTTCATGTAGACCTCTTCAGTAAGAACACCATTGAGAAATGCATTATAAATATCAAGCTGATAAATCTTCCAATTGCGTGAAATCGCAATGAAGAAGACTAATCTAACGGTGGTTTGCGTAATAACTGGACTGAAAGTTTCAGAATAATCAATGCCTTCCTGCTGGGTAAAGCCTCTAGCAACTAGACGGGCTTTATAACGCTCAATGCTGCCATCAACACGATGTTTGATCCGATACACCCATATGTTGCTAAAAACATTAATCGAAGGATGAAAGGGAACTCGAGACCAAGTGTGATTAGAACGCAACGCCTTGATCTCATCACATATAGCATCATGCCAAACGGCATACCTGTCAGCATTGTTGCTACCCAATTTTTGACCCATGTTTTAATAAATTTTTAGAAAAAATCCAAAAATAGTGAAAAGCATTGAAAACCCAAAAAATACATTTTTAATACATTTGCATCGTTTTTAGCATTTTCAGCGTCGTCGAAAAAAGAATTTAAATTTTCAAAGGTATTTGGAACGCGTTCAACTTTTAACGCGTAAATTTTTCCTTGATTAATTGACGTTGATTTTGCTCGCTTTCAAAAAATACAAAAAAAATAATGAAAATCAAAATTTACAAAAAAAAAAGAGGAAAATAGAAGGAAAGAAAAGTTGAAGGACTAGTTTGAAAACCTAGCAAATTTTTCCTATAAATACCATGCTATACTGATTTTGTAAAGGGGGGGCAAATTTTGCAATTAAAGGGGGCAACAAAAAAACCCTAGGAGCTTAACATTTTCTCTTCTCCCCTGCACCCTAGGGAGCCGCCCCCTCCCCTTGATTTTTTTCTCTTCGCCCTCAACTGGACAGCCTCCCTCAGCCACGGCCTCTCCCCTCCTCCAAGACAGCAACTCCATTTTCTCTTTTCCAGCTACACACCCGATCAGCCCTCACACACATCTCCCCTCCCCTTTGATTTTTCCTTCTCCGGCAACACAACCGAACACCCCCCCTCCAGAATTTTTCCTCTTCCCCTTTCAACCGCTGCTCCTTCTCACACCCACAGCCACAGCCCCCCCCCCCGAGAGCCTCCCCTCAAGCTCTCCGATTTCCCTCCATCAAGCCACACAGCTGCAGCAGGAGTCCCGTTCATAGCCTCCTCCCACCGAAGGGTCCAGCGGCGGCCGACAGCAGCAGCATCCCCACGGACCCAGATCGGTTCGCCGCTCCTTCCTCCTCTGCTCCTCCAGCCGCTCACAGCACCGACAGACCAGCAACCGACTCTCCTTCATCCGACCAACCCCTCAGCGGCGTCTTCTTCTCCTGCGGTCTCTTCAGCAGCGACGACCCGCAGCCATCACAGACCGATCCAGATCTCCACCAGCCGCCGCCCAAGTACTTGAAGTAGAGGAGAAGACGACGAAGCCCCAAGAACAGACCTGAGAAAATGAAGCAGACAAGGATGGAAAGCAGAGGAAAACAAATCTAAAAAATAAACTAAAACAGACTGCTTGTGCGTTTTCTTTTGGTTGCAGGTGACGGTGATCTTCACCGCCGGTGAGGAAAAGAAGAGGGGAAGAAGTCGATCCAGACCCCCCTGTTGCTGGGTTTTTTCTTGCGGCGGCGCGTGAGCCCACGCGCCGCCAGTGACGTGGCGCGTGGGAAGACGCGCCGCCACTGTTCCTGTGCACTGTTCCTGCATCTTCCAGAAGCCTTTGGATGTTTTAGGGGCTGTTTTGTAATTTTTAAAGTGTTTGATGTAATTTCTGTTTAGTTGTTGAATTTTTATAATTTGTAATGTGGATGTAAAAGAAAAAAGAAAAGAAAAAGGGAAAAGAAAAAAGAAAAGAAAAGAAAAGATATAGTGAAAGTGTATGCGTGTTGTTTGTATTTGTTTTTTGTTTTTTTTTTTATAAATAAAATTGTAAAAATTAAAGAAGAATTTAATATTTTGATTGGATCACGGTCAAGATTTATTAACTTACATGTAAGTTGTATTTCTAATATCCGATGAAAAGACAATTATTAAAACTTCTTCAACACATCAAAGTCGCGAAGCAGCTTACCTCGGTAGGGTGTGTTAGGGGTGCTAATACCTTCCCTAACCACAACCGGTCCCTTACCCGCGAATCTCCGACAAGACCACTACATTCGGTTTTCTAGTAGCCCTTAATAAATTACTAGGTGGCGACTCCAACGAACCAATCAAATCAAATCAAACGCAACAACGAAAAATCGCCGGCCGACGCGCGGATTTTTTAGACGTGCGCAGAAATGGCGACTCCACTGGGGAAGGTACTGTTTCTGACAATATTGGACTAAGCTTTGTGTAATTGATGTGTTTAAGTTTTTGCATTTTTATCTTGTTTTATTTTTGTTTTTTCCATGCATTTTTAGAATTGTTTCATGCATCACCTGTATTTATTTTTGAAAGCACACACAAGCTTCTAAGTTAGGTGGTGAATTAGCGATCTGCCCTATGACTATTGGTCAGGGTTCAGATGCGTGAAAAACCGAACTCATATCTGAGTGCCTCGCTTGGTAATGGTGGGTAGACGTACCTTAACTATTCCTTGCAACGCCCCCATACTGTCTTTTCGAAGAACGTCACTGGGCAGATATGAGACCCTTTTGAGACCAGGTAGAGAACTTACCCATGTTCACATAGTGAATAGAACCTGTCCTTAGGTTGTATGTGCTATTTTTATTTTGCATCAGGGCAAACCCTTCTTGAAGCATCTTGAACTCAAGACTTTTGGGTGACCCAATGGCCGTCACTCAGAAAATTTTCATTGTAGAGTTTGGGGCAAGAATCAAGATTCTTGTTTCATCATACAAGAGTTACGACCATATGTCACCCCTCGAAGGGCGGGTTCTTCATATAGATTACATGTTCATACATTTATCATGCATGTACCGGAGAAAAAATAGGTTCCCCCATCCAAGCCGTGCTACACGCGATTGAAGATGGAAGCAAAGAAAGATGTCAAATAGAGGCTTATTATCAAAATGAAGTTGAGAGCATCAAAGGGGAAGTAGCTAGGCTCAGATCTGCCTGAACAAGTGTTAAGCGTCAAATTGAAATCTGCACAATCTTCTGTGGGAACAATGCTTGTCCAGTCCAATTAAAGCTGCACCTCTCCTTTTCACTAATGAACAACACCAACAATGCCTTCAGTCATCAGCTAATGACAACCTCTGTTCTTGTTCAGTTGTACTATTAATTGTTCATCGCCTCCACATCTTCCAATGACACCAAATAACTGCTAGCCTTCTGTGCATGGTGTGTCAGCCTTCTTTGACGTTACCCCAACTGTTAGCTCAATTCCAGTTCAGCGGCACAAGAAAAAAAAAACCCGAAAAAGAAAAAAAAAAAAAAAACAAACCGAAAAAAAAAAAACCATGATTCGACCACGAACTTCTACGTTGCGAGCTTTCTCGTAGAGATTTGTTTGTGGATCCCCAGTGGGGAACACAAGAGGGGGTGTAGTAGTTTCATATGCTTGAAAACTTTCTCTCACCAAAGTGGCACCAGGCAAAACATTGTAGTAGGCGAAGACTCGACCTAGTCCGAAAAATATTAGCGGTCGTCAAACTTCAATGTGGCGAGCTCTCTCTACAAAAATCCGTTTATGGCTCCGCAAGTTGGGAATGCAAGAGGGGATTTATTGGTTGCATATGCTATAAAAATCTCTCATCGGTTTCAGCACAAAGACAATGTGGTAAGTTGAAGAGCCAAACCCGGTCCGAAAAAAAAAAAAACATGAACAGACATCAAACTTCTATGTTGCAGAGCTCTCTCTTTAGAGATTTGTTTGGAGATCTGCTAGTGGGGCATGCAAAAGGGGATGCAGTACTTTCACACGCCACAAAAATTTGTCTCATCAGTTTCAGCACTGAAACACTGGAGTAGGCCGAAGAGCCAGACCTAGTCTCAAAACATGAGCAGTCATCAAACTTTGACGTGGCAGAGCTCTCTCTATAAAAACCCGTTTGTGGCTCTGCAAGTGGGGAATGCAAGAGGGGATGTAGTAGCTTCAGAAAATGTAAAAATTTACGCCACCGTTTCAATGCTGGAAGCACGTAGTAGGCGAAAAAGGCGGACTCGAGCTAGAAAACGGGGGCAAACATCAAACTTCAACATAGCGAGCTCTCTCGACAGGAATCTATTTGTGGATCTACAAGTGGAAAATTCAAGAAGGAATACAGTAGTTTCGGATCATCTATGATTTTCCTCCTAACAAGGTGTCGGTATTAAAATGCAAAAGTAGAGAGAAGAGACATGCCTAGACTGAAAAACAGGAAGAAGACTGAAACTTTCATAGAGCAGAACTCCCTCTACAGGTGTCTGTTTGCTGCACCGTCAGTAAGGAATCAAAGAGGAGACAAAGGAGTTTCATATTCAGCAGTTTCTCCTCCAATAAAAACAATGCATCATTTCACACATTGACAGTGACAATGCTGCAAGTTTCTAGGCGCGCCGCCAAGATTACCTAGGCGGTGGAAGTTTTCCAACAACCCTCAACCAACCACAACAACATTGGAAGAATGACATGATGTTGTGAAGATCATCGAAAGAATTGAGCGAGCTATGAAGAAGTGAAGGATTGAAGGTTTTGCCACGGATTCCGAACCTGTGAAGAGAGTTGAATCGAGAAGATGACTCTCAATTGAGAAACCTCGGTTATTTTGCCAAGTCAAGTCTCGCTCAAGCATCAACTACTCCAATGTCTTTGCCAAAGATAGACATTCCTTTGCCATGTGGGTTTCTTTACCAGCATTTGCTAGATTCCAGACTTTTTGCCTGACACTGTTAAATCCCATGCAACCACTGTTTCCTATGTGATATGATCCAAACAGGAGATTTAAATATCATGGGGGGATTTCCGGCCATTCAGTTGAACAATTGCAAGAATCGAGTCTGCAAGTTGGTGAGCAAAAGACGAGAGGAATTTGCAAAGGAGCTTGTCATGGATCATTTTGTTGCCAGAACATCCTCAGAATAACGAGTGATCGGGATTGCTAGGCAAAACACAGATATTGCCAGAGAAGCTGATCTAAGAAGGGGTTAAACTGTCAATCATCTTTGTTTTGGATTTTTGCCCTTCAGCATTTTGTTTTGGGGTCGCATCTCATCCTTGAACGAAACATGTCTTTCCTTTGGCTTTTCGTTGTTTTGGAATCAAGAAATGTTTCTTTCAAATGGTATTTTGACAAAATATTTTGATCAAACTCCAACATGCAAAGTTTAATCAAAATATTTTGATCAAACTCCAACATGCAAAGTTTAATCCTGAACATTAAAAGTGTTTTGATTGCAAAAATGACTCGATGCATGAAAATGACATGAGGTGACAAAACAGTTTTGAACTCATACCTCTTGAAACTGAACCACACATCATATAGCTAAGTTTTAGCGAGAATGCATAATGACATGTAGTGGATTCGATAGTTATGGACTCGTGAATCATGATTCTTACAAGTTCTAATCATTACACTAGATGAGGTCAAAATTTATCGGTTCTAACCGACCTTGCTTGAAATGAGAAAAGGCCATCTTTGTTATCCTTTCACATTTCTTGAAATATTATCCCTTGTGGTCCCCATTTGAGCTCGATAAAATATTTTCTTTCAAGAAACCCCGACTAGGATCACACCCCTGCACCGGGGCAAATAAGAGAAGACAAAAGTGAAAGAGAAGGCTTAGAACAAAAGTTCCACGTTTGAGAGTGAGTAAAAAGAAAGAAGACCTAGACTGGGGGCATGTTAGAAAACTATGAGAAATGCTATGGAAAGCCATGACCTTTGGCATCCATGATAAAGCCCTAAAGTTATCAGATGATTGAGATTGGTTATTCATCAAAGAAAAAGTTGGATTTGCATATAACCTATGTTAAGAGAATTCTGATATTTAAGGTTAATAAGGTTATATGACATTTCCTCTACAAACACAACAATAGAAAAAGAGTTGATGAATAGTTTGATGTTGATCCTAGGTCTTTGAAACCCTCAAACACCTTTTGAGCTTGTGAAATCCCTTTCTTTCATAGCCATGAACCATAGCCCGCATTACGTGCTTTTAAAAGCCCTTTTCGATCAAGTAAGCATTTTGAACCGATAAATGGCGCTCTCAAAACTTGAAGGGCTTTTCCATAAGAGTCGTGGCTTCATGGATTAAGCTACTTGTTATTATGCATGCTAATAAAATTGGTGCTAAAAAAAGAAAACAATCTTTCTTGATGAATCCTCAAGTTTTGACTTGAGCCTTTTGTTTTCCTTGAAGTCCACAGGATGTCACCTCATCGTAGACCATCAAAAGATATACCCAAGATCAAAGATTAAAACTGAAAAAAAAAAACCATGAAAAAATCATTTTTATCTTACAACGGGTCATTTCTGTTTTCAAAATACAAGACAATGAAAGGATTACATATTTTTGAATGATGTGTGTTGGGTCTTAGAGAAAAAAAAACTTGATTTTCAAAAGATCTTTTCCAAAACCGATATCTCTTTGATTTTATTTCAACAATTAGACTTGAATTGACATGATCTTTGAAGTATGAGAGTTGATTCCAGAATAGAAAGATTGTCAAACAAAAAGAATATCGATCGAGTTTGCAAAATCCTTGACAAAAATGACATCAACACTTATTGACACTCCTTGAAAAGTTGACCACCCGGGGGCAATACAGTGGACCACGAGGAAGAAAAAAGCGGTTTCGGATCGGTGGGGGCAAAGAAAAAATCGAGATGAGTCGTCAAAGTCCATCAAAGTTATGTTTAGCATCTGCTATGACAAAGAAAAAAACTTCTTGATTATAGACAGTTGAACAAGCAAACTCGGATTATATTGGGGGCAATGTTGTTCAAAGATATGTCCATGATTTAGCGAACCCCGTCAACAATCGGGAAAGCAAAGATATATTTGAAGGAAATCTTTATATCATCACCTTTTGAAACATGGCTATCAACCGATGTGGGCATACGGTTGCATTTGAATGAATGTTGAAAAGATGCACACCACCAAGACTAACTATGGGAACAATGCTGCACTTGAAGGACAATCTCATATTGTCATCCTTTGAAACATGGTTATCGACAGATGTTATCATAACTTCATTGAATAAATCTCAGAAAAGGCACCCACCCCGAAGATTGTCTGTCGGGACAATTTGTTTTGAAGCCAAATGCGCACTTCACCGCATTAATATGGGTGATTAAACATCATTGATAATGCCAAATCATTCTTTGGCATAAGCTGATTTGACAAGCTGCGAAGAACTCATTGAGGAGAGCATCGAGAATGCAACAATGAGCCTTTACTGCAAGGTATGAGATGTATGGACTAGATGATTTCCAAGAAGACTGATGATAACATATACTTGAAGAGTATTGTTTCAACGGGAGGCAAGTTCATGACTGGTTGACAATTTTAATGGGTGTCGGCATGATGCACACAACCAGTCGAGAGGATAATTCTCAGAAGAATCCAAGAGAAAATCCTTCATAATGAATCAAGCAACACCACACTTGGGGGCAGAGTTAAGCTTGATAAACAACGAGAGCAGTAATCGTCGAAGACAGCCTAGAATGGGCACTGCACTTCCAGCTGAGTGGATGGCTAGCACATGAATGAGCCAAGGCATTGAAAGAACAAAGAAAGCTTGGGAATGCAAACAAAAGCACCCCGTGATGATGGAACATCGAAGAGGGGGGGGACCTATATTTCGAATCGGGTAAGGATGCATGCATGTCGGCTAACGTTAAAACATTGTATATATTTTTTAGTTTTTTGCGGGAAAAATCCTCAATGTAGTTTAGCAAGATTGGGGACCAAAAAAAAAAAAAAAAAAAAGAGGAAAAATGGAGAATCATTGAGCGATAATAACAGAGAATCATGGTTGTGACCTTGGAACGGGAAAAAGATGAGATAAACCTTCTTGTTAGGAAAATCTCAAAGAAATGAAAAGATCAACCTTGCAATCGGGAAGCATTGAGATTTCAAACCACCGCGATCGGGAATTATCAAGAAGCACCAAGTTTTTCGGCCCTTCTTGATCATCCTTTCGGGACTTCGCCGGGTAAGTCCCATTTTTCACACTTGTCACATCACATCTTTCATTTGGGTTCGTCACCCATACAATGAGACCATCATTTTTCTTGGGTTAGTCACCCATACAATGAGACCATCATTTTTCTTGGGTTCGTCACCCATACAATGAGACCATCATTTTTCTTGGGCTCGTCACCCATACAATGAGACCATCATTTTTCTTGGGTTAGTCACCCATACAATGAGACCATCATTTTCCTTGGGTTAGTCACCCATACAATGAGACCATCATTTTTCTTGGGTTCGTCACCCATACAATGAGACCATCATTTTCTTGGGTTCGTCACCCATACAATGAGACCATCATTTTTTTGGGTTCGTCACCCATACAATGAGACCATCATTTTTCTTGGGTTCGTCACCCATACAATGAGACCATCATTTTTCTTGGGTTCGTCACCCATACAATGAGACCATCATTTTTTTACCTGGGTAGGTCACCCATTATAATGAGGCCATTCTTCCCCCTGGGTAGGTCACCCATTACAATGAGCCCACTTTTTGCACAGTTTTTTAGTTTTGAGTAAATGAGGTCGCCAGATGGGATCTCATGTAGCTTTGGTTAAAGGGAATCGCCGAGATGAGATTTCGGGTTGACCGAGCTACCACATTTTAAAAAAAAAAAAAAATTTCCCAGTTAATGAGGTCGCCAGATGGGATCTCATCTAGCTTTGGTTAAAGGGAATCGCCAGATGGGATTTCAGGTTAACCGAGCTACACATATTTTTTTAGTTTTGATTTAATGAGGTCGCTAGATGGGATCTCATGTTGGTTCTGGTTAAAGGGGATCGCCAGATGGGATCTCGAGTTAGCCCAACCACACACGGATTTTTGGTTACGGTTAAAGGGGATCGCCGGACGGGATCTCGAGGTTAGCCCAACCACGCAGATTTTGGTTTTGGTTCAAGGAGGTCGCCGGATGGGATCTCAGGTTAACGAAAAAAAAAAGAAAAAAAAAGAGAGAGAAAGAAAGAAAGAAAGAAGAGGAAGAAAGGAGAAAAAAAAAAAGAAACATTTAGAGTTTTTCTTTACAAAGCTTACTATGCGAAACATTGATGAGTTTTGCTTCGTAAGCATTGTAAAGAGGGGGCATCTGTTGCTACCCAATTTTTGACCCATGTTTTAATAAATTTTCAGAAAAAATCCAAAAATAGTGAAAAGCATTGAAAACCCAAAAAATACATTTTTAATACATTTGCATCGTTTTTAGCATTTTCAGCGTCGTCGAAAAAGAATTTAAATTTTCAAAGGTATTTGGAACGCGTTCAACTTTTAACGCGTAAATTTTTCCTTGATTAATTGACGTTGATTTTGCTCGCTTTCAAAAAATACAAAAAAAATAATGAAAATCAAAATTTACAAAAAAAAAGAGGAAAATAGAAGGAAAGAAAAGTTGAAGGACTAGTTTGAAAACCTAGCAAATTTTTCCTATAAATACCATGCTATACTGATTTTGTAAAGGGGGGGGCAAATTTTGCAATTAAAGGGGGCAACAAAAAAACCCTAGGAGCTTAACATTTTCTCTTCTCCCCTGCACCCTAGGGAGCCGCCCCCTCCCCTTGATTTTTTCTCTTCGCCCTCAACTGGACAGCCTCCCTCAGCCACGGCCTCTCCCCTCCTCCAAGACAGCAACTCCATTTTCTCTTTTCCAGCTACACACCCGATCAGCCCTCACACACATCTCCCCTCCCCTTTGATTTTTTCCTTCTCCGGCAACACAACCGAACACCCCCCCCTCCAGAATTTTTCCTCTTCCCCTTTCAACCGCTGCTCCTTCTCACACCCACAGCCACAGCCCCCCCCGAGAGCCTCCCTCAAGCTCTCCGATTTCCCTCCATCAAGCCACACAGCTGCAGCAGGAGTCCCGTTCATAGCCTCCTCCCACCGAAGGGTCCAGCGGCGGCCGACAGCAGCAGCATCCCCACGGACCCAGATCGGTTCGCCGCTCCTTCCTCCTCTGCTCCTCCAGCCGCTCACAGCACCGACAGACCAGCAACCGACTCTCCTTCATCCGACCAACCCCTCAGCGGCGTCTTCTTCTCCTGCGGTCTCTTCAGCAGCGACGACCCGCAGCCATCACAGACCGATCCAGATCTCCACCAGCCGCCGCCCAAGTACTTGAAGTAGAGGAGAAGACGACGAAGCCCCAAGAACAGACCTGAGAAAATGAAGCAGACAAGGATGGAAAGCAGAGGAAAACAAATCTAAAAAATAAACTAAAACAGACTGCTTGTGCGTTTTCTTTTGGTTGCAGGTGACGGTGATCTTCACCGCCGGTGAGGAAAAGAAGAGGGGAAGAAGTCGATCCAGACCCCCTGTTGCTGGGTTTTTTCTTGCGGCGGCGCGTGAGCCCACGCGCCGCCAGTGACGTGGCGCGTGGGAAGACGCGCCGCCACTGTTCCTGTGCACTGTTCCTGCATCTTCCAGAAGCCTTTGGATGTTTTAGGGGCTGTTTTGTAATTTTTAAAGTGTTTGATGTAATTTCTGTTTAGTTGTTGAATTTTTATAATTTGTAATGTGGATGTAAAAGAAAAAAAGAAAAGAAAAAGGGAAAAGAAAAAAGAAAAGAAAAGAAAAGATATAGTGAAAGTGTATGCGTGTTGTTTGTATTTGTTTTTTGTTTTTTTTTTTTATAAATAAAATTGTAAAAATTAAAGAAGAATTTAATATTTTGATTGGATCACGGTCAAGATTTATTAACTTACATGTAAGTTGTATTTCTAATATCCGATGAAAAGACAATTATTAAAACTTCTTCAACACATCAAAGTCGCGAAGCAGCTTACCTCAGGTAGGGTGTGTTAGGGGTGCTAATACCTTCCCTAACCACAACCAGTCCCTTACCCGCGAATCTCTGACAAGACCACTACATTCGGTTTTCTAGTAGCCCTTAATAAATTACTAGGTGGCGACTCCAACGAACCAATCAAATCAAATCAAACGCAACAACGAAAAATCGCCAGCCGACGCCGCGCGGATTTTTTAGACGTGCGACAAGCATTAGAGAAGGCAAGAGGTTCAGAGAAAGGAGAGAGTAGTACCCGGGTGGAAGCTGTATCAGCGGCAGTAGAAGCCACCAGATTTGCTGTCTTTGGCTGCCGCGACCTAAGGACCATAGGATGGTGGCTGATTAGGGGAGGTGATGCAGGAGAAGATGGTGGCAAGGAGGTGTCTTGGTGCAGCGGATAAGAGGAGAAATCAACCACCAGATTCAGACCAGCTGAAGAGGCTGTGAGAGAATCTGCCGCAAGTAGAGAGCTAGCAGCAGCAATAGGGATGTCAGTAGAGGCAGACCCTGTAGCAGCCTGGACACTGGCCAAATAAGGATAAGCAGAGGAGGAACCAGAGGGCATCCCAACACCAGCGAGGCGTCATGCTGGAGGGTAGGGGGGCCTGATTTGCAACCTGTACCTGCAGTAGAATGGTTAGATAAACATGCATGTGATGATGGGCAAGGGAAGGGTGGAGGCTGTGACGTTTTGGTAGTGGGTGGTGGCGGAGCGAGAGGTAGAGGAGGGGTGGTGAGGTGTTGTATGGGTGGTGAACGATGGGGAATGGATCAGATTTGGGAGGAGGGCAGTGGCAGGTTGGGTAGGGGTTGTAGTCGAAACCTTTACAATCTGTTTAGAATTATCAAACAGAAACACTTGTTCATGAAAACAGATATGACAAGAGATATAAATGCGTTGAGATGCAATGTCAAAACAACGATAACCAAGATGAGAGGAGCCGTAATAAAAAAACACACATGGAGAGGAACAAAAATTCAATTTATGATTGTTATAGGGACGCAAAAAAGGAAAACAGAGACATCTAAAAGTATGCAAAAAACTGATAATCAATAAACCGTTGAAACAAACAATCAAATGGGAATCGATTTGCAAGAACAATAGTAGGCATGCGATTTATGAGATTGACCGAAGTGTCAAAAGCATAATTCCAAAACCGGAATGGTGCTTTACATTGTCCTAGAAGAGTAAAGCCGATTTCCATAATATGTCTATGACAACATTCTACTATGCCATAATATAATGATTTAGTTCCTATATTAACAATAAAAAAAAGTCAGATAGGCTTCTGGTTTAGGCCTTTATACCTTGTTTAGAACTTTTTTTTTTATGCGATATTTTTTTATGCTTACCCTTTTATACAAAAAAATATAAAAAACATTATAAAAAATTGAAAAAACAAAAAAGTGGTTGTGTATGTGCATATAACCGCATCCTAAATAAGAATGTTTGTGCATTTTTAACAAAATAAAATAAAATAAATAAAATGATTTTTTATATATTTTAAAAATATCAAAAATAGATTTGTGTTCTCTTATATTTGTGGATTTGCCATAATCATTATTAGATTTACTAACAAAATTATTACGGGTAAAGTTTTTTTGTTTGACATTATAACTTATTCGATAAATCAGCCCATAATTATATTATCAATGAAATAAAAATTATCAATGATATGTTTTTTTTATGATAATTTTTATTTGGTATTTTAAGAATAATTGTACGACGGATAGATTCAGGCTATGAAAACCAACAAATCAAACTTTAAATCTATCAGTATATTAATTAATTGTATATTATCCTTATATTAGAGCTACGACGTCATGCTACACTGGATCACCCATCCAAAATCATAATTGAAAAATAATACTCACACACACACACACACACACACACACACACACACACACACACACACACACACATGTAGGCGTTCAAATACAAAGGAAAAATGACTATGGAATGTAATATTTTTATTATTATTTTTTAAGAGAATTTTTATTCATTGGCTGTGTACGCATAATTATAAGTGGCGTTTATCAATCACATATAGCGCGATAAGGCGGCGGGGGCCACATATTAGGATCTCCATATTTTAGCTTATTAAAATATCTTGGAACGAACTAATCACCTGGAGACGAAAATTGAGGTTGACAAAGTTGGCAATTACTGCTATTTTAACATCTTCAGGCCTGTCTTGTATCCAGCTGTTAATGTCTTTTACCTGAGCATCAACTCCACCTAAATAAGAGGGCACATGCAGCATTTGCGCGGTTCAGGTTTTCTCAAACCTTATTTTTCGTTAAGGTGTCGGGGCTACAAGAAACAAAATCTCTTGGAGTATGTGTCGGTAGGCCGCTCGTGAAAGTAGATCAGTATGAATATGTGTTAAGTATAGATTATATATGTTGTAAGAAATTAAGAAAAAAAGCTATGCGGATATTTTCAAAAAAATATTTGAGATTTTAATATTTTATATGAAAAAAATAAAGAAACAATTCATGTGGATATAAACTATACATGTTGTAAAAAATTAAGTTTAAAAGATTATTTTAAAATGTTTTTTATTTCACATTAAAAAGATACTATCTTATTCTTCTAAGTTGAAATATTTAAACAATTTTTTTTATCCCACATTAAAAAAACACAACTTTTTTCTTGTGAACATAGAGTATATATACTAAAGGGTTTCAAATCCCACATTGAAAAAATAAAACATTCTTTTAGTATTTATACAATGAACGGTGAAATGAATTAGTAACTAATTGAAAAATATGAAAAAGAAAGGGTCTCTGGGTAGGTGAAAAAACACATTTGAAAAAAAAAGGTCTCTACCGGGTTTTTGCTAGGTCACCCGAGTTCCGGGTTGACCCGACAGGTCAATCGGTTTTCTACCGGCCAATTGCAAACCCGAATTTTGACAGACTCGACCAATATTATTGGGTCTTGCTGACAACAGGGCCCAACGCTATTAAGTGCTATTGGCAAGAGGGCCTAACTCTGTTGGGACTTGCTGGGCAGCAAGACCCACTATCATTAGGTCTAGCTGTGGAGCCAGACCTAGTTGGGCCCAACGCTGCTAGGCAGCAGGGCCAACATCATTGGGTTATACTTGGTAGAAGGACTCAACAGTGTTGGGTCCTGCTTCCACTATCCTTATAATATTACCCAAAATAATATTATATTATAATATTTATGAATTGTTTTTTAATGGATTTTATTGTTAAAAAATTCTCTTATATAATACAAATATATAAAGTAAACAATGTGAATAAACAATTTATTTAGAGCTCCATCAATTTTAATATGATAATATTAGAATTAGAATTTTTTATTTTATTTTAAAGAGTTCATTGAGATTATATGTGAGACATGTATTAAGAATATGCACGTATAAATTTTTTTTTGGCCACTATTTAACTGTTTTTTAAATATTTATAAAGTTTGTTAAAATATATAAATCATTTAGTCTAATCTAAAAAAATCAAAGATAACACACTACAATTACTAAGATTTGTTTTTTAAAATATTACTAAATGAATTCCCCTTTTATGTCTATTAAATATAACATAATCCTTCAATTTCAACAGGGGGGACAACTTTTCTCTTTTGTTTTCCCTTATTTCTTTAGTTTTTTTTTATTGAAATAGATTATGCATATACTACATTTGCCATCATTATTAATGTGCTAACATTTTTGAAACGCAAAAACAAACATGTTTTAATAAGAAAATTCAACGCAACCTCAAATAAAAAAAATAATTATCCTCACCCAACTTTTGTATAATATAAAAAAAGTCTCATCAATTTTTTTTACTGTATGGAAAAAAATTACATAAGAGAAAAAGAAAAAAAATTCAAGAGGAAAAAAAAATAAAAATCTTAATTTGAAGTAAACAAAAAAAAAAATTTTAATTTTTTTAAAAGCAGTTTTGACAGGCAAAAACAAACATGCTTTAATAAGGAAATTCAACCCAACCTCAAATAAAAAAAAAAAATATCACCACCTAATTTTTGTACAATATAAAAAAATTCCCATCAATTTATTCTCTCTTTACCGTATGAAAAAAAATAAGAGAAAAGAAAAAAAAAGTCTTGGGTTCTTCTGTACAACACCATTGGGTCTTGCAGCAATGACCCAACAACCCGTTTTGACTTACAAACAACAAAGACAATGCCCCCACAGATGCTATAGTGTCGTCTACAATGCAAATACTCTATATCTATAGTGTCATTTGTAGTGCAATGAGTCTCTATCCACTAGAGTAGCTCTCGAAGCCTTAAAAAAAAGGTAGAGTAATAACTAAAAGCCGTGAAAATCAACTATGCAAATCTACAATTAACTACCTCTTGATACATAGTATATATACAGTAGAAATCCCATATATTTTTTCGTGAAGAGTTTTTACATGAATTGATAATAATTTTCCATTAACTTTTGTTCCATTTACTTTGGTTCCATTGACGGTAGAGAGGACCTTTGGATTAATAACAACAAATTGAAAATGTTTGAGTGGAAAATTAGGTGTACAATTTAATTAGGTGGAAAATGTTTCTCAAATTAATGATAAAAAATAGTGTATGTTAAAATATTAAGAATATCATAATAAAAAACCGGATTAATTTGAAACGATTTCTATGTGTCTATTTTTCTCGAAATGAAAAACAATATAGTATAACATATTTTCCAGTTTCCTGGGTTGAAAAAATGTTTTAAAACTTTAGAAATGAACATAATTTTTGACTTTTTATTGGAAAAAACTTGAAAAACAAAACTGAAAAAGTAAAAGAAAAATTATTTTGTGATACAGGCCCTTTGACTCCAAATCTAGGTGATTATGTCATTTAAATAAAGATTTAGAAATTGAGTTTTGTTATTCAAAAGAGACAAACTTTTATCGGTAACAAGATGATAAAGTACATGAAGAGAGAGAACCAAAATTAAAACTAAAAACAATTGATGCAACCATACCATATTCTTTCCATAGCAGCTCCTTCTACAGAGCCTCATTCCCTCCCAACCCCTTGTTAAGCAGACACATCAGCTGCAACATTAGCTTCACGCAGAACAAGCACAAACTGAACATGAAAGAAGAGCTTAAAGAGAGTTGAAATAGAGAAGAACTCATGAGCATATTTCCATGGCTGAGCCATCCCACAACAATTGAAGAATCTGATTCCACCACCAGATTCTGAGCACAAAAGTATTTTTTAAAGGATTTAGCTTTTGAAGAAGAAAATGTCTTTTTTAAATTGAAGTCCCCATTCCTTATTTATTTATATATATATATATATATATATATATATTTTATGAAAAGGGTCTTTTTTTTTTATTAACAACATTCTTAATAAAAAATCAAAGTAATTAAAATAAATATCGGTAACAATCTCAATACTTTAAATTGAGAAGGGAAAAATTTATTTCTTGGGAAAAAAACTATCATTTTCTTATTGTTTTTTTTTCTTACAAAAACATGTCGTTTTATTATGAGCATATTTTTCTAAATAATAACTTATCCTAATCTAAAGAGCAAGTTTCAAACAAAAATAAAAAATTCACGAGTTCATGATTTTTATGTGGTTGTATAAAAAAATAAAACAATAATGAATTCGTGAAAAGTATATAAACACGTATTTCCTTACAAGGAAGATTAAAAAGAATAAAAAAGCTTCAACGCTATGTCTTTTTAAGAAAACTTCATTCTTTTGCTGCTTTATCTACACAGCATCCTATGCAAACAAATGACAGTCTAAAACCAAGGAGTCTTTGCAAAAGTCTAAGCATAATGATATAACTCAATGAACACTAACACATAAATCGACGGGAGCAACCTAAAATCCTAGGTCAAAGCTAGCAGCACACAAACAGCCAAGTGGTCACCAATTCCCTCCAAACTCTAACACACATGTTCTTAATAGGTCTTTTAAAACTTGAATGACCCTTTCCAATTGGTTATCGGTGGGGATGAAATACGATGCTCGTATCCAATCTTGTTCCTAAAACGCGCTGTATGCTTGACAAAGTCGGGAAGTAAACCTAGGATCCCGATCTAAGACAATGGATATCAAGATCCTGTGGAGCCGTACAACCTCATTTATATAAATCTTGGCAAGCTTGTCCACCAAATCAGTCATCTTTATGGACAAGAATAACATGGATTTCATCAAGCGGTCTACGATGACCCATATTGCATCATTCTCTTTTTTTCCTTTTGGAAAACCTGACACAAAATCCATAGTGATCATCTCTCACTTCCATTCTGGGATTTGTAACGGTTGTAATAATAGTCTCGCTAGTCTTTGGTGTTCAGCTTTGACTGATTGACATTCCACACTTTAACACATACTTGACTATTTCCTTTTTCATGTTAGGCCATTAATAGAGACATTTCAGGTCTTCATACATTTTAGTGCTGCTAGGATGCATGGAGAATTTGGCTTCGTGTGCTTCTCATAGGACCATCTGTTTAATCATCTTATCATTGGGCACATACAACCGTTGTCCCAACACCAAAGATCCATCATTTGTTACTTGAAACTGAGTTTCTATCCCGACCTCTATTTCCTTCTTAATCTTGGACCCTTCAATGTCACCACTTTAGGCTCATAATATTTGTTCCCGATACGTTGGTCGTACTATCAGTGGAGTTAAAAGTCCCCTGCCTGAATTAATACCCAATTCTACACCTATTTCTTTCAACTCCGCCAACTGTCATTCCTTCCACAACATTGGCTTGCTCAAAGTGGCTTAATTTTTGCGACTAAGAGCATCTGCCACTATGTTTGCCTTCCCAGGGTGGTATTTTATGGTGTAATCATAGTCCTTAATAATTTCTATCGACCTTCTTTGCCGCATATTCAACTCCTTTTGTGACATCAGATGCTTCAAGCTTTTGTGATCAGTAAAGATTTGGTTCGAGACCCCTGTTGCTACTAAATTTTGACCCATGTTTTTGATATTTTTTTTGAAAAATCCAAAAATAGCGAAAATCAACGAAAATCTAAAAAATATGTTTTTTGATATATTTGCATCGTTTTTGGCATTTTTAGCGTCGTCTCTGTCGCACGTGTGCGGCGTTGCGATGAATATTTCACTCTCATCTAAGTATCTGGAAATAGAGAAATATAGGGAGACAAGGAATTCTTGTTTTTTATCGGTGAGAAAATGAAATGAGAGTCGCCACCTAGTATTTTGGTCACTAGGAACCCTAACACGTTTCAAGACCGTGCCCGGTATTACCAGCATGGTACTCGCAAGTCAACTCGAGCTTATACCAGATGAGGAATGGTGGTTGTAGTGGTAGTGTAGGAATAAGAGCTATGTGTCCAATGCTTAGTAATTTGGCATAGAAGTCTTTCAAAGGCATGGGTAAAGGCCACAATTGTTCTAAAATGTATTTTGTATTTTGTATTTCAGGTCTTCTATCTAGCAAATTGTTGAACTAAAATTGATGATTGATATCTTCTTATTCTTGTTGTTTTTCACTGTTATCTCATAGTTTTTATGAGTTATAAGATCTTGAGTTTGGAATTCTTAATTGCAGGAGATGTTGCTTTCAGGATTCTGGATGGTATAAGTAGTATCAAGCGTAGAGCAAATCAAGATCCCATTAATGATCATTTACAGGAAGAAACACAGATACATGTGTGTGACATAAACCCAAACATGTTAAATGTTGGCAGAAAACGGGCTATAGAGAGAGGTATGAATCAGGAACGATATCAGGACTTAGAGTGAAATCCATGGATGGTCTAATTACAGTTTATTAATGTCGATTTCTCGTTGAGTGATGGTTTTCTTTCCTTTTTTTTTTAATTGACGCTTGCAGGTCTTGGAGAAGACAAATCCCTCATATGGGTGGAGGGAGATGCTGAAGCCTTGAGTTTTGAAGATAATACCATGGATGGCTACACAATAGCATTTGGAATTAGGAATGTTACACACATAGAGAAAGTTCTTGCTGAAGCGTATAGGTATGCTCATAATTTTGTGGCTTGCTGTTGACATATTCACCCAAATTATATTAGACCCTCTTGACATAAATTATAAATAGCAAGCTAAGGATCCTCTCATTAAGATTGTAAAACTAAACCATGACAAATAATCATTGCACCACTGCTGATGCGATATCAGGTTACTCTGTTACAGACTTTTAAGTTAGAGGATCCGATTGACTGTTATGAATTAAAGGAAATGTAGCCTTTATCTTCTAAAATCAATGTTTATAACATATTTTCACCAAAGAAAATGCATACAACAATGACATTTGTTGGTTACAATTGCAAAAATAGCACTGAACATGCATATTATCAAGATCAATATGTCAAGAAAGTTACTTGAGTTATCATGGTGCTACTGTGGATAAGACCTTCATCAGTGTCTGAGTAAAGGGGATCTGAATCCACTACCAGCTTAAATTCTGAGAGGGTAGAGGTTCTTAGGTAATTTTTGTTTTCCACTTAGAGAGTTGACCTTGTTTGCTCCAAGTTAGGTATGCTGTTGAATTTGAAATAAGGACAATTAGAAGTGGAATTAGGTGGTGAGAAAGTTAAATATTAGGTTTAAATTTTGTGAGACCCAACGACTGCATGGAGAGTTTTTAAAAGATATGAGTTGAAGCATGAAGCTAACAAGAAAATCGTTTAGATGATGACTATGAATTTATTAACACAAAAATGTCTTATTTCAGTCTAAACTATGGCGTAGTTGTGCTAGTTGTTATGTGTTTTCCATTCAATTAGTAAATGTCTTCTCTTTCAGCAGGCTATTCTTCTGTTATATGGTCCCTTACTTTCTTCAGAAATTTTCCAGCTTGTGTAATATTCATTAATGTTTCATGCAAGCTTCATCTGTTATTTTATTAGGGTATTAAAACACGGAGGAAGATTTCTTTGCCTTGAGCTGAGCCACGTTGAAGTTCCTGTGTTTAAAGAATTGTGAGTACACCTTCTTACATACATTAAAGGATAAATGTTAGCATTTCTTGTAGTATCATTTTTAGGCATTATTTCAACAAAAAATATCCTTTTTCCTGTGTTTAATTTTTTTCTCAATTTTAATAAATTGACAAGTCAATAAATTATGCCAGAAGTGGTCAGTCTTTCCTTTCTGGTAGTGTATAGGTGGTGAAATGTTTTTTACAAATTAAATCGAAAAGGATAAATTACAATAACTCCCATGAGGTGTGGTGAAACTATAGCCACCACCCAAAAGTTTGAAGTTTTGACAAAACCCCCCTCCATGTTCAAGTAAATAAGATAAAAATCCTCTTTTATGCCCAAAATATTGTTACTGTCAAAGTAGTATTTTTAAATCCATTTAGAATATTATGCTTAATATATATATATATATATATATATATATATTGCAAATCTTCAAAGTTTTGAGTTGTAACAATAAGTTCACCATACCTCAGGGTGTTTACTAATTTACCCGGTTCTGTAACATGGTTTTCTTCATCTTTATTGAATATTAACTATCCAGCCTCTTCCATTCCATAGAAAATAGTCAATCATAGAGACAAAGGCCTTGGTGTGATGAAGTGAGATTGACAGAGAAATATTACATCTTAGTTCTAACCCGAATTCAATAATACAAGTCACATGCTCCCATAACCCATCTTTCTCATTGGAGTTCTGGATTCATTTGTCTATATTCATATTATTATAGGAGTTTATATTTGTATTGATTATGAATCTAAAGTTTATAAAGAGTAGATTGATTTATTTTATTGTCTCTAATTGATTTTTCTGTGCACTACATACCTGCTGTTAGTCTATATACAATTGTTGTTTCCTAACCAATTAATCCCACCAGGGTGCAAACAGATTGTTACCTGGGAGCATAATGTTGATTGAGAAGATGATGAACTTTAATAAAATATGGTCAAAACATCATGGCTACGGAGATTAGTGTTCTGTAGATGTTGCAATACGAAGTACAAAAAGTGGCAAATACTGTGATTGAACCAGATTAACATTATGCTCACGTTGCAATACAAACAAAACAACAATAGCATGTAGATCCTGAAATAAATTAGCTTTTACTAATTACATGAACTTTGAATTGTTAAGAAGATCTTGCTGTTTCACTTGAATTTGAGTGCTTGAAATTTTGTTGATTAGTTTTTAATCCTTGCATGCTCTGGCATGTGGAAAGCACTCACATGGAAGACTTTATGATTTTTTGTAGCAAGAAAAAGATACATGCTCACTGCTCAAGCTTTATTCTATGGATTGCAGATGACTTCTACTGTCCCAGCTAATCTTAGTGAAGCTTAGCTTTCTTTGCACTTCAATTTGTTTTTTCTTCCCCATATTTTTCAGAACACTGCATCATCTATCCTGTTTCAAGAATGTTCCTTTTTCTTGCAGATATGATTATTATTCATTCTCAGTCATTCCAGCTGTGGGAGAGCTAGTTGCAGGTGATCGGGATTCTTATCAGTACTTAGTTGAGAGCATACGTCGTTTTAATTCCTCCACAGGTCATAATTTTGTCCTACGTACTTCTGCAAATATTACCACAATTTTGCCAAAGTATCTTAGAAGCTAAGAAATTGAGTCCACACTATAGTGTGATGCCTTTGTAGAACCCTGGATGTTACATATACTGCTATAACTCAATCAAGGAATGGGGTTTTCTATATTCCCAATACATACTTCAGCGGAGCCTTTTTTCTGAAAATAAGATATGAAATAAAAATTAAAACAACTGGTGTATTTTGTGCATGCAAGTGAACGCCTTATCCTTGAATGTGGAAACTAGATATTTTTATAGCAACCTTACATGGTTACATGGTTACATGGATTATTGCTTTTTGCATATTCCAAACGTGAATATGCACAAGATAGAATGTGATTTAAATATGGCATGCAAGAGTGTTTTAATGATCATTGTAAATGGCTCAAGGTTATAAAATTCATTTCTTTTACTAAAAAAAGAAAAAGAAAAGAATCAACTCATTTTTATTACATTGAACTGCCAGTAATGTGTTATCGGCATGTATTTTTATCTGAAACAGTGCATCTAACTATATATATATATTTTCCCTCTAATTAGAAAGAAAAGGACCCCTTGTGTTTCTAGTCTGCAAATATATTTAGCCGTTAACTTTGCTTCTTAGAAACCTTAGGTGCTATTTATCATTAGTTATGAAAATAATAATCTTTCCATGCTATTGAGTCTTCATGCTAAAAGGTTGCATTGAGAAAAGTCCAGTATAGGTCTTGATTTAGTTATAGTCCTACCAAGTCTGATTGTTAGAATTTGAGCCATATTATTCAGCATTTTTGCATGACAGTTTATGACTCAAACCCATCCTGTGGTAGGAAGCCCGATATTTCAAGCTCTATACCAAACATTAGCACTTCAACAAATTATTAACCATCCAAACAGAGAAATTATGTGCTTTAATTTTTCATGCTCTATGCCACATTTTCCTTTCACCTAAATACATTCCCTTGTGATTTCAAGTATCTATCTAAGTAAGCTGAAGCACTTGGCTAAAGTTTGACTATATAAAGTATCATTTGAAGAAAATGTAAGCCCAATATTTGATTCATTAATTGTGCACTTTGAAAGATATTTTCTGCTCAGTGATCTGCAACTGATAAATTTGAACCCTATGTGTGAATCCCTGTGAGTTAACTGATTGGAATTAAATTACCTTAGCTGAGAGAGGAGAGCGGGGAGGGAGGCATGAGGACAATGGACTATCTAGGAGCTTATATTGCATGTGCTCGCTGATAAGCTGGGTTTAATTGCGTGTGTGTATTCACCTTTGTCTGGTACACTTAATGACTTATTGCAAGTGATGAATGCAGGAGAAATTTGCTTCGATGATTGCAGATGCAGGATTTCAGAAGGTTGAGTATGAGAATCTCGTTGGGGGAGTTGTAGCCATTCATTCAGGTTTAAAAATATGAAGGTGTTCAAGGACAAACCTTTGTCTCAATTTTTTCTTAAATAATGCATCTGCAAGTTTTTTGAGGGTGCAGAAATTTTGTCAGCACACCTATTATCCTCTTTCTTGTCTATTTAGACGTTCAATTCAGAGGGCTAATGCATTTTTTGTATGGTGTTGGTATTGAATAAATGACTCTTCAGCCTACTCTTTGACTCTCTAGGTTTCTTTTTTCCCTTCTCTCTCTGCTTTCCCCCCCCCCCCCCTAATAGATATATACTAATCTTGTTTCCCTTAATACAAACTCAAGATTTTGATGTAAGAAAAGCAAAATGGAGGGACTCGGCCAATAGTAGGGGTGATTATTTTCGGTTCGGTTTTTATAAGAAAAAATTAATCAAACCAACATTATTTTTAAAAATTTAAAACCGAACCGAAACTGATTGGTTTTGGTTTGGTTTGGTTTTTGCTATTCAAAAACTGGTAAAACCGAAAAGTAAATCTTGTTTCTGTTGTTCAGGAACTTGTTTCAATTTACATGACCAAGACATAAGTGAAAGGAAAACAGATCTGCCCATAAAATACAAGCGAATCTCGTTTCTGTTGTTCAGGAACTTGTTTCAATTTACATGACCAAGACATAATTGAAAGGAAAACAGATCTGTCCATAAAATACAAGCAAATCTTGGTTTCTGTTGTTCAGGAATTCTAGTTAAAATACAAGCAAAACTAGAGTTGCAAATTATAACATAATAAAAAAAGCAAAAACCCATAAAATATCAAGAAAAATAGAAACAGGAGATCAATCAAGATTGAAAGGAAAACAGATCTGCCTATAGTGAATGAGTTAAATCCAAATGAGAGCTCAAGATTGGAAGGAAAATAGATCTGCCCAATGTGATGTAGTTTGATTGAAGTAAACGGTGAAGTTCATGAATTTGTTGCCAAGGGAGAGAAAAGAATATGATGGAGAAGATAAGATGCAGGGATGAACTTGTAGAGAGAAAAAAGGAGAAAAAAGGGGGGGGGTGCTACGAGAAGATGATGAGAGGTTGGGCGGCGACGGAGTTGGTTTAGGACCTTTAGGTTAGAGATTATTTATAGTCTCTTTTATTTTTTCAGAGTTAATGAGTTATGGTTGAATCGGTTCGGTTCATTTCGGTTCAATCGATTTCAGGCATTTGAAATCAAAACCGAACCGAACCAAGAATTATTTTGGGTTTTCTAATCGTTTAATTTAATTTTTTTTCTCGGTTCAGTTTTTTCAATTATTTTTTTTAGTTTTTTGGTTTAATCGGGTTTTTTAGGTTTTTTGCTTACCCCTAGCCAATATTAGCAAATTAAAGAAGATAATGAACAATTTCAGAGGATTGGTTTTCAACGAGTCAATAGTGTGCTTATTCGGAGGCATAGCGTGACCGCATGCTTTTAACAAAAGAAGAAAAAAATAAAATAAAGGAAAGGAAATGAGAAGACTTGTCTGACCATATGAGAAATGCTGGTGGTGGTGTGCCTGGTGGCCTAATGTAGAGGTTGGTGTGACTGAGAAGGGGATTCCTACTATTCACGGTGTTGTTGGCTGAGGTTGGTCATTGTGGAGAGGAAGTGTAGATTTTGCTATGCCTGAGGCTGGTCATGGAAACACTGTTAGGGTTGAGATTTGTAGCTTTTGCTGTGGAGCTTGAGGTGAAGTTGCTGGAATCAATGGTTGTTGAGGGGTCTCTGGTGTAGCTAAAAAAAGGGTTGTTGGCTAAGATGAGGAAGAAAGGCTGGTTTTATGGCTTTCAGGAAGATGGTTTTGGGATTTTCAAGGTCTGGGACAAGAGGCTGGTCATGGGCTTTTTGTGGTGGAGCTGAGATCTTCCTGGTAGAGGAAAACTAGTGCAAAAGGATTCTTCATTTTTTTTCCTGTTTTTTCTCCCTCTGGTTGTCATGAGGTTGGTATTTACAGGGGCTGAAGGACATGTTAGACCACCTTACTCATGTTGATGAATTTATTTTTTCTTTCTAAGATACATATAACAATCGATTGAAGGAGAGATACAAGGATGGTCCGTTGACCTATCCAGATCTCATTTTGGATTTGTGGTTGAAAGTAGGATCGTTCGGTGGACTTGATAGAAATTGGGTGTGCAAAATATCTAACACTATGACCGAGAACTTGTGGATGACCCATAATGTTTTGACCGTTGGATGCTCGCAGTCGATTCCGAGCACTCAAACTCTGGAGTTCATGATGATGTTAGATCAACGAGTACAGACTCAAATGACTCATCTTAATGAAAAATATAAACGACTTATTACTGATTATGAAGAACTTCGCCAATTGGTAATGAAGATGAGATCACAAATGGATGATACATATGCATCTCCTAATTGGCCCCATGGTCCTGATGACGACCAACCTTCTCCTCCTCCAACGTTGCCTCTATTTTAGATTTATTGTATTTGAACGTACAAATGTTTAAATTTGTAATAAATATTTGATTTTTATATTATTTTAATTATTTTTCTACTTTTGTTCAATATATTTTTCTTAAAAATATTTTTAAAATATTACCGATGGGGTTATCGACGGAACAAACCTGTCAATATATTTCAGAGAGTTGGAAAAGAATTATTACAAATGCCACTGCTAACTCACCGATAAAATTACAGATGGTATTATGTTGGCGATATGTTATATTTATCGATGGATATACCAACGGACAAATAAAAACATCGATGACAATACATACAGTTCTCTTGTCGGGGATATGTTAAATTTACTGATGAATATACTTACATAATGAAGCAGGTAAATTTTTTTGATGTGCTTTGTCCATTTGTAATCTATCAATAAATTTATTACTGATGGAATCACCGATATACCATAAATTATCGACGAGAGTTTTTTTAATGGACTGTTTCCATCCATGAGCTTGTCGGTAAAATACATTCCGAAGGATTATGAGTGTAAATATTAACATAAAGTTTTTTCGATAAAACTGTTAAATTCGGTAGTGCAAATGATCAACATAAACATAAAACATGCTAAGTTGTCTTTTAAACTACCTTTATCATTATATTACCAACCTTAAAACATTAACTTATGCATCAAACAAAAACATGAACATACATGGGCATACCAAATCATTGTATAACTGACTATCTAAGCACAAACATCTATGACATATTAAACTAGCAAAGCAATCATAGTGGGTGCACAATAAACATTCAAATATGAATTTAAAAGAAAAATAAAAAAGGATGTGTACTCATTGAGCTACACCCCATCAAAGTTGAAGATATAACTTGTAAGGGAAAAATTGATTCCTTCTCTAAATTGTAAGCTTCTTTCCTCTTGATTTCTAATTTCTTTTTAATCTAGAATTTGTTTTTTGCTTCTCTTACTTCTTTCTTTCTCATCTTAGCACACCATTCTTATAGTTTTTCTCTTAACCAACTCTAAGGTATTTTCTATCAATACTTATGTGTTTCCTCTTTATTTTCTTCATGTGATTTCTTTCTCTCCAAATCAACCCCCCCCTATGCTCAAAAGCGAATGCCATTTTACAAGCAATCCAAAACTAGAAATTTTAAAACCATAGTGGTTTTGCAAAGAAGTTTAATGGAAGAATCTTATCCTTTCTCTTCCACAACCTTCCTTTCTAAAATAGGTGGTGCCTTGTAAATCAAAATCACACATGAGAAAATAGCTTTGTAGTCTTTTATATCATGGTGAATTTTTCTTCAGTCACAAATGATTGGGTTAGGTTCTTTTTCAAACTCATTGTGAACATTAAGCCATAAACATATCCGTGATAGACCTAAACCTTGTAAAATGGATGTAGATATATTATTAGGAACAAACCATACTTGATTTAGAGGTTTAGAAATCCATATTCATTGATTGGAAGATGAGCTATCGATCAAATTGAATCTACCAATGTAGAGGTGGATGATCAGGGACAAGATGTTGATTTTATTGAGCCAGATGAGATACAAACATGTGATGAAGATAATTGGTCCTTGTAGAGCAGATGTTTCTTAATGGAGTGGTGGTGGTTAGAGCCCCGAGGTGGTCGAGATGCCACATTTATTCGCCTAAAAATGACATCTTGATAAACTTTCGTTTGTTGAAGAAGATGGTAAACAGGGGACTAGACGACATGTCACTTATTCTCTTTATTAAAATCGAGTGACATGTCGCATATCTTAACCCTAGAATTTAGAGTTTCTAATTTGAAATTTAATAAACTTTAATTTAGTCATTGGTTTTTTTTTTAATTTCAAAGATAAACACCCTTTACTTTTTACAATTAAACCCCTGAAAACCTTGATTAAAATCCTTTGATTTGAGCGCCTTTTGTAATTTGATCTTCAATTTTCACATTAAACAATTTAACCCTTGTCAACCATCAAACTTTCAGTTTCTCTCAAATTGACCCTTGATTTGATTAATTTCAATCCCTGAACTCAGATGCTATTTGCACTTTGGTCCTTAGTTTTGAAATTCTTTAACTTGACCCTCAATTAGCCTTCAATCTTAAAATATCTTTCAATTGAACCCCTAATGGCACCAATTTGACCTTTCAAAGTTTCAGTTGTGTCTTTTCTTCAATTGAGTCCTCAATTAAATCCATAAAACCCATTAGAAGTTTAATTAAGTCCTTCAACTTAATTAATTCTTTTAATTTTTGTCTAATTGACTTTTAAACTTATTTTTTACACCTCGTGTGCCGAAGATTTTCTTGGATTTAAAATTTTTGATTTTTTTAATAAAAAATATGTATTTTTATAAAAAAAACATTTAGGGGTTTTAAAATTAGGTTATGACAACACCTATAAAATAAAAACCCCAAAATGTTTATTTTTGGAACAAATGTTTTTCAATTTATTCCTACGCGGGCATTCTTATGGAAATTATAGTAGCTCATTCCACCATAAACTAAAATTTCAAGACATAAATAAAGTCAAAATAATCATTAATTTAATTAGGGTTGTTCTTACAATCTTTAGGGTCGATAAAATATGACAGAATTAAAAAATAATTGAGCACTAAAAAATTCCATGACAAATATAATTAAGCAGATTAATTAATTTCTTTGAGAATAAGAATTCTTAGACAAATATATCAACATCGATATCAAGACAAAGGTATTGTAATTGTGGCTCAGATACTAACCTGTTAAATTTGATAGATCTAAACATGTTTCTAAAACAATTTGTATTTAGATCTGATGCGTAAAAATAAATTGATCAAAATATATCTCCTATCATTGATGAAAAACACTCATGAATTTTTTTTTAAGGTTTTGGTACTTCAAAGCTACGACACACTTAAATTTAATGGTTTATTTCTTTAAATAAAAGTTTGTATTTCAGTATGTGAGTTTAGAGATCAAAAATCTATATTTATATAATAAAAGTCTCGTTAAACTTCTATTAATATAACTCTAATGCCATTAATTTAAGAAATATTAATATGAAAGTTAATTTATTACATCAATTATTAAAGTTCTTGAAAAAAAATTAAATCTCAAAAACATCACTCTAACATAAAGATGTAGGCTTATGTACTTAGATTAGAAACTGTTACGCGCGCAGGCATAAATGATTTATGACCAGCTCCCTCGAAATTCCACTTCAAGAAACTCATAATTAAAAGTTCAAATAATTGTACTATAGAAAATAAGATAGAAGAATGGGAATTTTCAGTAACCCCTTCCACATCAACACTGTCAAATCACTCAACTTTGACTCAACATTATGGAACTCGTAAAATATCTGTATTATGAAGTAATTAAGGTTCAAACATGATAAATTTTTTATTTTATAGTATTTAATTTATAAAGTTTTTTAGACATATTAAAATTATAAAAATAACTTTCAATAAACTTAAATAAACTTAAAATACATTAATAAATATAGTGTAAAAAGAATAAAAACATATATATATATATATATATATATATATATATATATGTGTGTGTGTGTGTGTGTGTGTGTGTGTGTGTGTGTGTGTGTGTGTGTGTGTCTATATATATATGTTATGCTTATTAGAAATGTACTGGCAGATGGCCTAGCAAAGCTACTCTAGGAAATTGAGAACAGGAGAGAAGAGTTTAAAGAATGTCATATATACTTGATTTTACATCCCTGTTTAATTTATAGGTTGTTTCTGTTGTGTCTCTCTTGCTGTCGCAAGATTGTTGTAGCTAGGTTTATTTTCCTTAATAGGTAGAGATTCTGCAGATTATACAAATTGACCATAGATTGCTTTTCCATTTGCAGTCTTGGCCACCATCTTACTGGCTGCTGCTCATCTTTAATAAATCTCGACTTCGTAAAAAAAAATAAAAAAAATAAAGATCAGGGATTGGTGGGTTTTTGAGAGACAATGCTATTCACTTCTCATATATTTTTTTCATCTTTATCAAAAGAACTTAATTTGGAGATAAGCATCTGTAGCGCAAACTTTCAGTAAGTATATTATATTTGGAGTCATATTCAGCAAATACGTTCATTGGCTTGAAAGGGCCGGATCCAGCCTTCTAAGCATAGCATGTACATAGAGAAGGAAATAGGGTGGCTGACCTTCTAAGCATAGCATAGTCTAGATAGGGATATGGAATTTTTGGCTTGGCTGTCATCTTGATTTAGCAGACTGTGTAATCTCAAGCCACTTCCTTGCTGGCTATTTTTCCCATTTTATTAATTAATTAGATTATCATTAATCTCAAGCCACTTCCTTGCTTGGTGACTTTTAATAAGAAACCTAATTTTATTTTTTATTACTCTGTATTTTGATAAGAGGTCCCAAGATAAGATTTATATTATTCTCTAACACACCCCTTCAAGTAAAAGTTCTTTTGGTTTGAAACTTGCAGAAACCCACATTACCTTGTGCTTAATTTTTTTTTATTATCCAATAAATAGGGATGATGAGATTCATCGAATACCATGTTAAATAACCAATTCAACCCAATAACTTAAGCTGTTAGGTGAGGTCCCAAAATATGATTTATATTATTCTCTAATATATCACAACTCTCTTTGGTTGTTTATAACATAGTTTTGAAACCTAGCCTGACCCGGACGGTCGACCCGTGACTCCTACCGACCCGGATTGGAACCTGGGCTGGGTTTAAAAACATAGAGGAAGTTAAAACCTGATTTGACCCTAAGCAAGACCCGGTCAAAAGCTCAGTTGCAACCCGTTGACTTTTTTTTTTTTTACTAAAACGACGTCGTTTTTATTTTTTGAAAAAATCAAAATTGACCTGGCCGGTGACCCGGTGACCTGGTCAAAACCTTGAACCTGGGCCTTGGGCCGAGTCGACCACCGGGCCGGGTTTCAAAACTTTGGTTTATATAATAGTAAAAACATTATAAACAAAGCTAAAAGAGTTCTAAATTAAATACAAAAGAAATAAGTTTTAATTTATACACTTGGGTATGTGTGTTAGGTTTGAAATCCTCTCGTCTCATTCCCAGTATAATCAAGTATAGTTTTTTTTTAAAATCACGTGGAAAAGGAGTTAAGAAGAGCTTAAAATATATCAAAGTCATGCAGCACACAATCAGTTTAGAAATTTGTTGAGACATTAATTAAAGCTAGCAGCAGAAGCCATGATCTTTAAACCTATCATGTCCACATAGGAGATTTCACAGATATAAATCTACTGTATAAGTATGGCTTATAAATCCGATACCTTAAATCATGTACATAGAGAAGGAAATAGGGTGGCTGACCTTCTAAGCATAGCATAGTCTAGATAGGGATATGGAATTTTTGGCTTGGCTGTCATCTTGATTTAGCAGACTGTGTAATCTCAAGCCACTTCCTTGCTGGCTATTTTTCCCATTTTATTAATTAATTAGATTATCATTAATTTTTTTTTTGATACGTTATTTATAGTATAATAGTGGAGTAATTTTTAGTGGTAAATTACTATTTAAACATTCATGTTTATCATGGTATAGTTTTATTTTGCGCCTCCAAAATATATTATATCCCATAATGGTAAGAATTTGACGCAAAAAAAAAAACATAGCAATCATATATATATATATATATAGAATTTTATATATAAAAATATTAATCTTTACCATAAGAAACCTAATTTTATTTTTTATTACTCAATATTTTGATAAGAGGTCCCAAGATATGATTTATATTATTCTCTAACACATCCTTTCAAGTGAAAGTCCTTTTAGTTTGAAACTTGCAGAAACCCACATTACCTTGTGCTTAATTTTTTTTATCAAATAAATAAGGATGATAAAATTCGAATACCATGTTAAATAATCAATTCAACCCAATAACTTAAGCTGTTAGGTGAAGTCTCAAGATATGATTTATATTATTCTCTAACATATCACAACTCTCTTTTGGTTGTTTATAACATAGTTTTGAAACCCGGCCTGACCCGACGGTTCGACCCGGGACTCGGCCGACCTGGGGCTGAAACCTGGCCGGGTTTAAAAAAATAGAGGAAGTTAAAACCCGATGTGACCCGGCAAGACCCAGTCAAACACCTGGTTGCAACTCGTTGACTTTTGTTTTTTGTTTTTTACTAAAACGACGTCGTTTTTATTTTTTGAAAAAATCAAAATTGACCTGGGCGACCTGGTGACCCGGTTAAAACCTAGAACTCGGGCCTTGGGCCGAGTCGACCACCGGGCCGGGTTTAAAAACTTTGGTTTATATAATAGTAAAAACATCATAAACAAAGCTAAAAGAGTTCTAAATTAAATAAAAAAGAAATAAGTTTTAATTTATACACTTGGATATGTGTGTTAGGTTTGAAATCCTCTCGTCTCATTCCCAGTATAATCAAGTATAGTTTTTTTTTTTAAAATCACGTGGAAAAGGAGTTAAGAAGAGCTTAAAATATATCAAAGTCATGCAGCACACAATCAGTTTAGAAATTTGTTGAGATAGACTTCACATCAAGTTGGAGACCTTGATTTTGTGTTATCAGTATAGAAATTTGTTGAGACATTAATTAAAGCTAGCAGCAGAAGCCATTATCTTTAAACCTATCATGTCCGTACATACATGATTTCACAGATATAAATATAAAAATGAAGTTGTTTTGGTTTATGTAAGTACGTATGCATCCTTCTTTCAATTTTAATGGCAAGAGTATCTCCGAATAGACTTCTATACTTTAAGAATAAATCCTTCTATGAATGGAGTTTAAGTATGATATCCAAATGATTAAGGATTAAGTAATTATTATTGCTTCTTGAGACTAATGCCTAAAAGCAAATTTTATTGGAATTATATTGTGAAAGGCATTGAAAAGACAGTAGATATGTCTTTCCATTGTTCTTACAGTCACAATATTTTATTCTCTAAGAACTTATCGTCTTCTCCATCAGAGCTGAGCATGATTGATATCGTAAGCATCAGAATCATCAAGCTTCAGCTTAACTAGTTCGCTGATATCATATGGATAAGCGTCCTTTGGTGACTGACGTTTATATGCTCTTTTTCCAAAGGCCCAAGCTTTAGCTTCAGTAAAATGGGCTCCATCCCAGTACACATAGTCACTCCTGTTGCTACATGGGAAGGAGAGAGATTTACATGGGACTGAACCAGATTCTACCTCGCAACAGCTCTTACGGGTTTGTGTAAAACCTGCAAGCAACAAAAAATAACATGGGCATCAGAGGCGTAACAAAAAAGTCGCCTTCAACCGTGAGAGAAAGAGAGCAAGGGAGGGAGGGAGGGGATTCGTACCTGTATTCGTCTGATCATCAGAATCAATTTCGTAAGAGTTTATGTAGGTAAACACAGCATCAGTATGCCTATCATTAAGTTTTCTGAGCAGTTCTTGAAGCTTGTCGTTGAAAATTTGAACATAATCATTGAGCTTGTAAGCACATGTAGATGCATCTAGTTCATTGGGATTTTTTTGTATGTTGGACGGCATACATCCTACCCGAATAAGTCCGAACACAGCTATCTTTCTTGCTCCTGAGCAATACAATTTCTGGCAGCAAGGGAAAAAAAAGGGAATGAAGTGGGGGTCTTTGTTAGTTTCCAATCACGTCAAACATTAATTGCTGTTTTACAAGAGACATTAAGTAGGGCTGACCTCCAGCTGAGTTTCATAAGTTTCAATGAGAAGTTGAGCATATTCTTCAGGAGTATATAGCTTGCTGCTATTGTAGTCGTCCAAGAAATAATTGTTGAGGTAGTCGTTATGACCCATATCAGACACATAGATGCATTGGCTTAAGTACTTCCTAGCAACTTCCTCGCTTCCCAAGATCTTGGCAATTCGTGAAACCGTGATATTGTGATTATATAACTGAATATTCATGGTATATAGTTCTCCCTTCACATACACAAAGAATCATATGAATAGTTAGCGTTGCCAAAGCATACAAGATTCATAGTACTGAATAGTATAAGGTTTTAGTTATGAGAGGCATATGATCAGCAATCACCGTAAGATGGCCAGTTAAATCAAGGATGCCAGCTCCATTCGATCCATAATTTACACCATCTAGAAAATTGGTTATACTTCCGACACCAAAGTCCGAAATGTAACTGTCGAAACCTAATTGCTCAGCTGAAACAAAAATAATAATAATTAAGATCTTCATAATAGAGTATAAAAACAATAACAATGATCACAGCTATCTAATTGTAATTTAATAAAACGGTCACAACTATCTTTTATTTTCCATTAAAGAAAACTAAAACACTATATTTAATTTGTAATATAAGGGAGGAGAGCAAAGTGCAGACCAATGGTGTCAGCTATGTTGAGACCATTGCTGCACCTTCCTGAAGCCCCAGTATCAAAGTCGATCCCATAAGGAAGGTAATTAACTTTAGCTGGAGTGCTAAGGTAGTTATTGTTTCCGTTATCAAAGAGGGAATCTCCAAAGACGAAGTAGCAAGGAACTTGAGGTACGGCCTTTCCACAAGTCCAGTGTTGCCAGTTTGACACCAGCAACACCACAGACAACACCCACAATGCCTTGAGCGTACTTTCCATTGACAAACAAAATGAAAGAAGGAAACAAAAACAGCAAATATAGAAAGAAGGAAGAAGTGCGTAGCTAGGGAAGAGTGCTTTGAAGTAGAACGAACCAGGCCTATTTATAGAGTGGAGATCTAGCTATCAGCTTGTAAATGTGTTGTTCTATTGTAAGCCACGTGATTTTTTCAATCTAATTAGTTTGCAATGCCTTATAGATCTGATTTTTTAATTCAACGTAACAGTAAGTATCCTTAAATCTTGTCACTTATAGTATTTCCTCCTAATAGTTAGATCGAATTGTGTGGTTTCCTTGGAGTTTGCTTTCTCCTTCTAACATCAATTATCTCATACATTTCATATATCCTCTTGATATCAAATGAGTAATTGTTTCTTTCCAAGTAGGCATATTAGCCTTTTTTAGCTTTCTTAATGCAATAATTTTGAACGATTTTTCATTTTGAGTTCTATGATCAATATAATTAAGTTGTTGTTGTTTCACTTTTTCAAACTTCTTTTCGAAAATTAAAATCAGTAATTGAATAGGCAATTACACTTTCTTCAAATAGCCAACTAGGTATATCCTTTTAAGTGGTTTTTTTTTTTGTTTATTTTTTAAAAATATTTTTATATCGAGTACCATCATCTAAAATGATGTAAGTATCTGAATATTTGATTTTAAAAATATTTTCTAAGATTTCAATGTATCACTTTCAAAATTAACTTAATACATTCTTGCTTCTATAGTGCACTTTGTTTACAAAGTCTTAAAATAAAAACTATAGCTTCTACGCACTTTTCAAGATCTTGGACTAACCTAGCCAAGCTAGTCAACGTTATTTCTGGTTTTGTTTTATAAAAAGTTTCATGAAAATAGCCTTGCATCTCTTCCCGCTTATTGTGGAGTTAGATAAGTGGGCATAGTAATATACATAATAAGGATAATCTCTAAAAAATAAAGCTTGTAGTTTGTTCCATGTTCCATGCACCATGCATATTACTAGCATCAGTTTGTTCCATGTTCCATGCACCATGCATATTACTAGTATCATTATATCTTTAACCTTGTATATTGAGAATATACAAGTTATATGACAAATTTTTTTTTTATGTTGATGGTTTAAATACCATGTTTGTTAATATGATATTTTGAATGATGGTTTCACAATTGTTTTTGGAGAGAATTAGCATTCAATTAATTTTGCAACTGATTTTTGACATGAGTTATAAATAAAGCAGTTCAACTAAAGTTCAAATTTGTTAGTTGCTAAAATCTAATATCTATTAGAAGTTTAGTTTTTATTATTGTTGTGTGCAGATCCTGAGTGTCCTTTTGATTAACCAAGCAAGCAAGGAATGAGATTTATTATATAATTAAAGTGCAGATTGAATTCAACAGAACCATATGACATTCAATTCCAGCTTCTTTTAAATTAATAAGTCATAATATAATGATTAAATTCCCATATTAACAATAAAAAAGGTCAGATAGGCTTCTAGTTTAGGCTTTTATACTTTGTTTAGAATTTTTTTATGAGATATTTTTTTATGCTTACCCTTTTATACAAAACAATTATAAAAAACATGATAAAAAATTGAAAAAATAAAAAAGTGGTTTTGTATGTGCATATGACCGCATCCTAAATAAGAATGTTTGTGCATTTTTTTAAAAAAAAAATATAAAAAAATGATTTTTTATATGTTTCAAAAATATCAAAAAATAATAGATTTATGTTCTCTGCCATAATGAATTCTCGATTTACTAACCAAATTATTACGGGTAAATTTTTTTGTTTGAGATGATAACTTATTCGATAAATCAGCCAATAATTATATTATCAATGAAATAAAAATTATCAATGATATGCTTTTTTTTATGATAATTTTTATTTGGTATTTTAACAATAATTGTACGACGGATAGATTCAGGCTTTGAAAACCAACAAATCAAGCTTTAAATCTAACAGTATATTAATTAATTGTATGTACTGATAGATTGAGGTTGACAAAGTTGGCAATTACTGCTATTTCAACATCTTCAGGCCTGTCTTGTATCCAATGTCTTTTACCTGAGCATCAACTCCGCCTAAATATAAAATATAAAGCGATCAATACAAAGGAGAAAGGGCCATGGAATTTGAATTTTTTTTTTTTTAATTTCTTAAGAGAAATTTTATTCATTGTCTGAATGCGCATAATCATAAGTGGCGTTTATCAATCCTTTATTGGTGTCGGGGCCCACATGAAATAAAATCACATAGGTAGGTTATTCATGAAAATAGATCGGTGTAAATATATGTTGATAGATCATCCTTGAAAACAAATCATTTTGAGGGAGTATTTACCTAATTTTTTATATATATTTTTAATAAATTTTCTAAAAAAAACAAAAAACAACGAAAATCGTAAAAAATATATTTTTAATATATTTATATCGTTTTTAGTAGTTTTTAAAAAAATTTAAATTTTTAAAAATATTTTGAATACGTTAAACTTTTAATGTAATAATTTTATAATTATAAATTGTTTTTATTGAGTTGATGTTAGTATTGTTTGTTTTTAAAATAAATGCAAAATACCAAAAAAAAAGCATTGTGTACCAATGTGATTGTAGCCGAGCCACACTTCTTCTATAAATAACAGTCTACAGTGGAAAAAGAAGGAGGAGAGAGGCATGGGCTATTGACGCAGAACTGGCGAAAAAAAAAAAAACCCTACATCTATTTCATCTATCTCTAGGGACGGCTGCCGCCTCCGTCCCTTGAGGCCAAAGACAAACCAGAGCTGCCACACCAACACCAGTCGTCCCTCTCATCTCTCAGCCCCCACAGACTAACCTCCCCTGCACACCGGGTTCCACAAATCCACGGTCTCCCTCTCTCGGCTCTCCCAGAACCAGAGGCCGGCCGTGGCCTCCTTGCCCTCTGTCAAAAACACAGCAGTCGCCGCCCTCCTCTTCCTCTGCTTTTCTTCCCCAAAACCGTTCCCCAGCGCCATTTTCCCCTCTCGCCAGCCAAAGCTTTCCCTTTCCCCTCAGCCCCAAAACAAACCAAAACCGGCCATTTCCAGTTTCTGGTCCCATAGCCGGCCGTCAACACAAACTCTTAGTCTCTCCCAGCAGCCGTCCCCAGCTCTTACCCACACACGCCGGACCTCCCTACTCTCAGCCACCGTGAACAGCCGCCTCCAGCGTTCCCTCTCTCCAGATCTCGCCAACCAGCAGCAGCAGCAGCAGCAAAGACGCGACAGAAACCCATTCGCTAGCAGGTCCTCCTTACCGCCAGCGACCTGAAGCAGAGGAGAAGAAGGCGAAATAAAAAAAGATCTGCAGTGAAACAGATCTTGAAAAAAAGAAAGAAGACCGAGAACAGATCATTGCTTGTTGCGTTCTTTTTGGTTTTTACCCTTTTGCGGGCAACGGCGGTCCTCACAGTCAGCAGGGAAGGGAAGAAGAAAGCAGGACAGATCCACCCGTTTCATGGCATTACCAGCGGCGACGCGTGGAGAAGACGCGCCGCACTGTTCAGCGACCTAAAGGCAGCACTGTTCCTGTTGACTTGGGGCTTCTGGCACTGTTCATGATTTTAGTTTGGGGCCTTTTTTGTAAATTTAAATTGTTTAGTGTGTTATTTGGATTGTGTTGAACATTGATTATTTTTTAATATTAAGTTATGGGTGTGGGAGTATATTTCTGTAAAAAAAAGAAAAAAAGTGATGTGTGCTTTTATTTTTTTTAATGTATGTTTTGTAAATGTTAAAAATCAAAAAGAAAAAAAAATTAATGTTTTAATTTGCATATGCTCAAGTATACGAAGATGTAGTGAAATTGTTTTAAAGTTTTAAGAATTTGATTAATATTTTAATTTTTTAAATTACATGTAGTTTATTTCAGTAAGGTTTGATAAGGGTACTAATATTTTTTTTAAGCTACAAAATGTTTTTTATATTTAAATTTCTAACAATGATCAGTAAACTCGAGTTTTTTTATTAATCTTTAATTAAATTATAGGTGGTGACGTTTAAATCAAGCAAATGAGTAAGAAAACTTCATTCTTCTGCTGCTTTATCTACACAGCATCCTATGCAAACAAATGACAGTCTAAAACCAAGGAGTCTTTGCAAAAGTCTTAGCATAATGACATAACTCGATGAATACCAACACATAAATCGACGGGAGCAACCTAAAATCCTAGATCAAAGCTAGCACCACACAAACAGCCAAGCGGTCACCAGCTGATCACCTAACAACAATCAGAACACCCTTAAGAATTCAAAACCTTACGGCACAAACTTCACTGACAACTAAATAAAAAGAGAGCAAGACTAGAAATAACACACCAAAATTAAAAGAGAAAGCAAAGAGCAACATGGATTGTTCTACAAGGCTGCCATGCACAAGCTGGATAATTAAAGGAAAATACAAACTAAAAAGGGTAGTTTTATTAAAATCTAAAATATGATACACGTAGCTATGTTTATTCAGCCTAGCATCTAGTTTCTTTTCGCTTTTGTCATTTTTTAAGATTGTGTTTTTTTTTGCATGTAATCATGCTGGTCAATCAAAGGAAGACATAAAATAATTAACCAAACTATGAAATGCTGTAAAAATTCCTCTGTGTTATTATTTTTTCGTAACATCAAAGATAACCAATCCAAGATGAAAACAACTCCAAGCCCCTGCAAGAAACACAAAATCCACACCAAAACCGTGGAAAGGTTTTGAGAAAACCACACTCGCTGAGGTGGAGATTGTGTTTATTTATATAGAGAATGTATACATGTGTAGCTGGAATACTAAGAAGGAAAGAATCATAACATAAATACAATATATTACATTCATATAATTATGAGCTAAGAATCAGGAGGGGATTCTAGAGAATCCCAACACTCCCTCGCATGCTAAGCATAGGATTAGAGCACACACGTAGCTTGGAGCGAAAGAATGTGAAGAGTGGCCTGGAAACACTCTTGGTAAAGACATCTGCAACTTGAAGAGTAGAAGGAACATGTTGAATGCGAATACGACCAGCGACCACATGTTCTCGAAGAAAATGATAGTCAAGATCGATGTGCTTGGAGCGCTTGTGAGAGACTGGATTGGAGCTTTTAAAGATGGCACTCTTGTTATCACAGAGAAGTAGTGGTCAAGCTGGACGAGGGACGTCTAAATCACATAGGAGATGATCTAACCATAAAACCTCGACAGCAATGGAAGCGAGGGCACAATACTCAGATTCACAACTAGAGCGAGATACCGTAGGTTGCTTCTTGGCACTCCAGGAGACAAGGTTGTCACCGAGATAGATGGAGTAACCAGAAATGGAGCGCCTAGTGACAAGGCATCCAACCCAATCAGCATCAGAGTAAGTAGTACTGGTAGCATGAGAGGAGGCAGTGAATGAAAGGCCATAGTGAAGAGTGCCCTTGACATATCGAAGGATGAGCTTCACGGCTTGAAAATGGTCATTAGTGGGAGCATGCAAGTATTGGCTAACGAAGTTTACTGAATGAGCAAGATCGGGACGAGTGATGATCAAGTATTGTAGAGCACCAACAAGAGAACGGTACAGAGTGATATCTGCAAACGGGGAACCATCGGAGGAAAGATGTTGAGCGATAACCATAGGAGTGGATACCGGTTTGCAATCAAGGAGTTGAGCCCGCGTAAGAATGTCGCGAGCATACTTAATCTGACTGAGAAAGAGTCTAGTCGAGGTAGAGGTGGCTTCAAGACCAAGAAAATAGCTGAGAGAACCTAAGTCCTTGGTGGCGAATTCTGAGTGAAGTTGTTGAATGAAGCTGCTAAGAAGAGAGTTATTATTGCCAGTGAGGATAATATCATCAACATAGAGTAAAAGATAAATGATTTGCTGCTGACGATGCAGAACAAATAAGGAGGTATCATCACGGCTGCAGGTAAAACCAAGTTTCAAAAGAAATGAGCTGAATCGTTGAAACCAAGCATGGGGAGCCTGTTTTAGGCCATAACAAGCCTTCTTCAGTTTGCAAACATGCCGAGGAAAGCGAGGATCAACATATCCAGGAGGCTGCTCCATATAAACATGTTCCTGCAAAATACCATAAAGAAAAACATTTTTAACATCAAGTTGACGAAGAGGCCAACCATGAGTGATTGCTAGTGACAGCACTACACGAACAGTGGAAGCTTTGACTACTGGACTAAAGGTGTCAGTGTAGTCAAGACTAGGGAGTTGAGTGTATCCTTTAGCAATAAGACGGGCCTTGAGTCGGTCAATAGATTCGTCAGATTGATACTTAATGTGAAAAACCCATTAGGAACCCACAATGTTTGTTTTAGGAGGTCGAGGAACAAAATCCCAAGTGTAATTTTCACGAAGAGCGTTGAGTTCTTCATCCATAGCAGCGAGCCATGCAGGGTTTTTTGCAGCAGTCTTGAATCCACGGGGCTCAGATGTAGTGAGGAGGGCATGTAAGAGACCCGAGAATGTTGACTCAGATAAGTGGGGTAACGTGGCTGAAAAATGCCTGCTTTAGCTTAAGTGACCATCGGGTGAGAGGATGAAGTAGCAGACTGATCATGATGATGAGCTTGAGCTTCAGAATGCAATGGAGCTTGTGTTGGAGGATCAGGGGCTTCAGAAGAAGGCTGAGGGGTGCTTTGTGTGGAAGACATCTCGATAAGTAGAAACTGCATAGGCTCAAGTAAAGAGTCGAGCACGAGACGACATGCATGGGACCGAGACCGAGAATGAGGATTAGATAAAAGAACTGTGGGCAATGGGGCGGTAGATAATGGTGGGTCATGGGCGTGCATGGGCTCACTAAAACTGGATAAATCTAAGGATGCAAGAGATTGTGCGATAGAGTTAGGTATTAAGGGGAAAATCAATTCATCAAATTTGGCATGGGGCGTGACATAGATCTTGGAGGTAAGAGGGTCTAGACAACGATAACCTTTATAAGAAGGACTGTAACCCAAGAATATACATGGAATGCTGCGTGGAGAAAATTTATTAGCAGCATAATCACGTAAACAGGGATAGACTTTGCAACCAAAAGAATAAAAATTGATGTAAAGAGGAACTTTACCATGTAGAATCTCAAAGGGAGAAAGACCTCCAAGAAGTTGGGTAGGCAACCGATTGATGATATAAGTCGTTGTACTAAAAGCGTCCACCCAATAATAAGTAGGTACTCGTGAATGAAATAAGAGTGCAAAACCCATTTGAGTCACATGGCGATGCTTGCGCTCAGCGCATCCATTTTGAGAAGGAGTGTAGGGGCAAGACTTTTGGTGTTGAATACCGGAGGAGTAGAGTTGAGATTGAAAACGATTACTACAAAACTCAGCACCACCATCACTCTGAGAAATTTTAATTTGGCAAGAATATTGATTTTCCACAAAGATCTGATATTGAAGAAAAATATCAATAAAATCAGATTGAAATTTCATGGGGTAGAGCCATGTAAAGCGAGAGTGATCATCGACAAATATCACGTAATATGCAAAACCTATTTTTGATTTAATAGGAGCTGGGCCCCAGATGTTACAGTGAATAAGACCTAAAATAGAGTTGGATCGAGTATTATTAGTAGAAAACGGAAGCTTATGACTTTTTGCAATTTGACATATAGCACAAATAACATGATTAGGCAAAATAGAAGTAAGGGATAAATGTCCTTTTTTATTCAATAAAGAAATAATAGAGTGGTTAACATGACCAATACGCGCATGCCATAGATCATACGACGCTGTAAGGACAGATTTATTTAGGACAGAAATGAAAGCAGCATTGCCTCGCTCTAGTATGTAAAGACTATCATCACATTTTCCGGTTGCCACCACCGTTCTTGTGATCTTGTTCTGAATGATAAAAGAAGAGTCATTAAATGTGACCAGAAGAGGAAAGTCTTTATTCAATTTACTAATGGACAAGAGATTTTTTTTGTGAGATGTGGTACCAATAAAACATCAAGCAATTTTAAATTTGGAGAGGGTTGAGAGGTACCCGTATGGGTGATGGGAAGAGGAGCCCCATTTCCCATAATAACCTTATCCTTACCAAAATATTGCTCGGAGGTGGTCAGTGCAGTCGAATCCGGCGTCATGTGAGCGGAGGCACCGGTGTCAAGGTACCAATCGAAGTGCAGCCGGGAAAGGTTTCAGCAATGTGTCCTGATGGCTCGCACGATCATATCGATTCTGACATCGATTAGTAGTGTGGCCCTATGTTTTGCAGATTTGGCAGCGAGGGTTATAAGAGCGACGAGATCTATTATTCCCTAAATGACCATCGAAGTTGCTAGAGGAGGGCCCATTTGTGTTTCCATGTGTGCCACCTTTATGGCGACGATTTCCTGTGGAATGAAAATGTCCATCACGAAAGTGTCCCATGTTCATTGTGGCTGTGAACGCTGTAGAAGAGAGGGTGTGAGTTTCAAGTGATTTTTGAAACAAATCAAAACTTTCAACTAGAGGGACCAAATCATGAAATGAAGGTAGAGGTGTAAGAGCCATCCGTGTGGAGGAGAAGGCGACAAACTCAATGCCAAGAGCATGGAGAAACCAATGAGATTTGTCAACTTCATCAACTGGTTGTCTGATGGCCACTAATTGATCACAAAGGCCTTTGAATGCACGGACAAAGTCAGCAATGAAGCGGTTTCCTTTCTTCATGAGTTGAAGTTCATCCTTTAGGCGAATCTCCTGAGTTTTTGATCTATAGATGAACACATGTTCAAGAGCAATCCAGACATCCCGAGAGGTTGCAAGGCCAACAGCAGCTGCCATGGCTTCTTCTGTGAGAGATGACAACAATAGACTTAAGATCCGTTGGTCTTTGAGTTTCCATTCAAGGAATTTGGGGTTTACAGTAGAGGTACCGTCTGTGGTGGTAATTGTTTCATTCGGTTGTTGAAGAGAACCATCAATGAAACCAATGCAACCTTGGTATTGAAGGAAAGGAATGAGCTAGCTTTTCCAGAGCAAAAAATTTATGGCTGAGAGCTTAATGGTGATCATGTGAACCATGGTATTGAAGGAGAGGGGCTCTGCTATGAGGAAGAAGGGAGGAAGATTTATTTTGGAATTTAACCTAGAAGAGCTCTGATACCATGAAAAGGTTTTGAGAAAACCACACTCACTGAGGTGGAGATTGCGTTTATTTATATAAAGAATGTATACATGTGTAGCTGGAATGCTAAGAAGGAAAGAATCATAACATAAATACAATATATTACATTCCTATAATTATGAGCTAAGAATCAGAAGGGGATTTTGGAGAATCCCCAACAAACCGGACAAGAAGATGACGAGTGGGGTGTGCATTTAATGCACAATCATTGCCCATCCACTAACCAATCCAAAAAAGGCCCATTAAATCTTGCAAAGAAGCTCAATCTTATGTCAAGATAGTTGAGAATAATAGAATGACTTAGGTTGTGTCTTAGCCAACCTTTCCTCTCTCTCTCTATATATATATATATATATATATATGTGGCAGTACACGATAGTGACCATAGGGACAACAACATTGGAATAACCCTACATTAATTCCTATACATATATATACATGCTATACATTCTATAATATGCCCTCTCAAGCTGAGGGTGGAGGATCGACCTGAAGCTTGTAATGGAAAACAGTAAAGGAAGTAGCAGAAAGTGGCTTGGTGAAGACATCCGCAAGTTGATCCTGAGAGGGGATAAAGCGAATATGAATTTCTTTCTTTGTAACTTGGTCTCGGACAAAATGATAATCCACCTCAACATGTTTAGTACAAGCATGGAAAATATGATTTGCAGAGAGATAGGTGGCACCAAGATTATCACACCAAATAGTAGGAGCAGAGACGGAGGGAACCTGCAGATCTGTTAACAAATATTGAAGCCAGATGACCTCAGCAGTGTTGTCTGCTAAGGCTTTACACTCAGCCTCAGTAAATGAGCGAGCAACTGTGCGTTACTTGCCTGACTTCCATGAGATCGGTGTCTGACAAAAAAAAAGAAAAAGGTAACCACCTATAGACTTGCGATCATCAATACTACCAGCACAATCTGTATCTGTAAAACCATATAGAGCAAAAGAGGAACCTCGAGTGATATGGAAACCATAAGATGTCGTACATTTAAGGTAGCGTAGAATGCGTTTAATGACGACCCAATGAGAATCTGTAGAAGCATACATAAACTGATAGACTCTGTTAACAACAAAGCAAATATCTGGTTGGGTGAAGGCAAGGTACTGAAGAGCACCCATGATTTGAAGAAATCATGTAGGATTAGAGAATGGATTATCCGGTAGTATAGTAACTTTTGAAGGAGAAACTGGAGTATCAACGGGTTTGCAGGAAGTCATACCAGCTCGACTGAGGATGTCAAGAATATATTTGTGCTGGCACAACATCAAACCCATACCTGTAGAGTGAACTTCAATACCCAAAAAGTAGTGAACCACGCCTAAGTCACGGAGCTTGAACTCAGAACTTAGTAACTATATTAGGCGATGAAGCATAGAAGAGTTTCTACCTATAAGCAGAATATCATCAACATACACCAGGAAATAAAAAAAATATTAGTACCATCAGATAAGATAAATAGGGAGGTGTCAACCTTGGAGGCAAGAAAACCAATGGAGAGCAGAAAGTCACTCAGATGAGTGTACCATACCCTCGATACCTGTTTTAAACCATACAACGACTTGTGCAATCTGCACACATGAGATGGAAGAGTAAAGTCAACAAAACCTGGAGGTTGTTTCATGTAGACCTCTTCAGTAAGAACACCATTGAGAAATGCATTATAAATATCGAGCTGATGAATCTTCCAATTGCGTGAAACCGCAATGAAGAAGACTAATCTGACGGTGGTCTGCTTAACAACTAGACTGAAGGTTTCAGAATAATCAATGCCTTCCTGCTGGGTAAAGCCTCTAGCAACTAGACGGGCTTTATAATGCTCAATGCTGCCATCAACACAACGTTTGATCCGATACACCAGCAGAGGCGTCATGCTGGAAGGTAGGGGAGACTGATTTGCAAACTGTACCTGAAGCAGAATGGTTAGATAAACATGCATGTGATGATGGGCAAAGGAAGGGTGGAGGCTGTGGCGTTTTGGTAGTGGGTGTTGGCAGAGCAGAGCTAGAGGAGGGATGGTGAGATGTTGTATGGGTGGTGAACGATAGGGAATGGATCAGATTTGGGAGGAGGGCAGTGGCAGGTTGGGTAGGGGTTGTAGCTGAAACCTTTACAATCTGTTTAGAATTATCAAATAGAAACACATGTTCATGAAAACGGACATGACAAGAGATATAAATGCGTTGAGATGCAATGTCAAAACAACGATAACTAAGATGAGAGGAGTTGTAACCAAAAAACACACATGGAGAGGAACGAAAATCCAATTTATGATTGTTATAAGGACACAAAAAAGGAAAGCAGAGACATCTAAAAGTACACAAAAAAATAATAATCAGGAGACCGTTGAAACAAACAATCAAACGGGGATCGATTTGCAAGAACAAGAGTAGGCATGCGATTTATGAGATTGACCGAAGTGTTAAAAGCATAATTCCATAACCGGAATGGTGCTTTACATTGTCCTGGAAGAGTAAGGTTGGTTTTCATAATATGCCTATGATGACGTTCTACTGTGCCATAATATAATGATTAAGTTCCTGTATTAACAATAAAAAAGGTCAGATAGGCTTCTGGTTTAGGCCTTTATACCTTGTTTAGAATTTTTTTTATAGGATATTTTTTTATGCTTACCCTTTTATACAAAAAAAATAATAAAAAACATTATAAAAAATTGAAAAAACAAAAAAGTGGTTTTGTATGTGCATATGACTGCATCCTAAATAAGAATGTTTGTGCATTTTTAACAAATATATATATATATATATATATATATATATATATATATGATTTTTATATGTTTCAAAAATATTGTCGCGGTGCGCGACGTCGCGGCGATCGTCCACCCTCAAATGTGTAATGGGGGGATATATATCTGGTAAATATAGGGAGACAATGAATTCTTTGTCTCTTTACCAATGAAGAAATGGTGTGGGAGTCGCCACCTAGTATTTTGGTCACTAGGAACCCTAACTGGTCTCGAGAGATCGGGCACGGGACCTGGTTGCGTAAAGGGAAGGTATTAGCACCCCAAATACGCCCTACCTAAGGTAAGCTGCATTGTTTATTTGTCTGATAAAATTCAAGGTCTCGTTGTGTTTCCTAGTTGTTGGTCCGTCTATGGTTCAAGAAAAGTCCTCCTCAATAAGGAGGTCCTTATCTTATCGGGTAAAACCTATACGTTCTAATGTCTATGTATGTTGGTCCGTCTATGGTTCAAGAAAAGTCCTCCTCAATAAGGAGGTCCTTATCTTATCGGGTAAAACCTAACCGTTCTAATGTCTATGTAAAAAAACCGTATTTTTAGTATCAGGAATACGTTTTATGTAAAATTCATAATCCCAAATACTAAAAGAAGACAAAAAGATTTTTTTAGAATTTTTGAAATATTGGCCTAGTTCTCATGGCTTGAATAAACTAGTTATTAAAGCCAAAATGCATGCTAATACATATATTGTTTTTTTGAAATTTTCTTTGTTGTGTGAAAATACGATGTTATAATATTTATATATATATATATATATTTGAGAGACTAGGCCGTGTTTTAAAACAAAACATTTTTTAAATTATGTATATATTTGTTTTTGACTTTTTGACGCAAATCGGGTATTTTAATACGGGCTTGTGTCCTTACGGTATAAAAATACAACCAAATATTAACCCACTTTGATAAAAATATGCAGGAAAAATCAACAATATTTTTAAAGATATTTTAGAAACTTTTATATATATATATATATACACATCTATATATAAATAATACAAACAACAATATATATAATATATAATATTAAATGGGCTGGGCTGGTCCGGCCCAACCAACTGGGTTGGGCCGAACTCAGCCCTAAAAGGTGTTAGGCCGATTTCAGCCCAACATGGATTGGGCCGATCTCGGCCCGAAAAAAAAATTATCCTCTTCTGGCCGGGCCGGCCCGAAAGAGAGATGGGCTGGGCCAAGATCCGCCTGGCCCGGCCCAAAGCCTAAAACGGGGGAATTAATTTCCCCCACCCGTGCATGCGAACGCTATTCGTTACGCATGCGGAGAAGGAAAAAAAGAAACGCTGGAGATATAGGGGAAGAAGGGTCACCTGGCGGGCGCCGTGGCGGAGCGTTGCTTTGATCTGTCCGGCTTCGGCGCGGTCTTTGCGCGGCTCCAGGCGGCGCTGCGGCTGTTCGGACGTCCGGCGGTGCTCTTGCTCCTTTTCCAGCCTTCTACCCGTTTCCGCTTTCCCCTCCCTTCTCCTATGGTTCGGTCTTCTTTTTTTTTCTTTTCTTCCCTTCCCTCTCTTCTCTCGGTCTGTCTTTTCTTTCCTCTGTGTTTTTTTTTATGTTTTTCTCTCCTCTCGGTCTCTCTCTTCTTTCGGTTCTTCCTCCCTTTCTCTCCTCTGTTTTTCGTTTTCTCCCCCGTTCCCCCTCTTCTTTTTTTTTTCTCCCGTTGCCCCCTCCTTGCTCAGCGTTCTTGGGTTCTATTTATAGGGCCAAAGGCATGACTTTTTACAGCTCTCATGGGGGCAGCCGGCTGGTCGGCCATTGGGCGCGACTGCCGAGGTTCCCCCCTTCCCCGGCTTTACGCGAGTGCGCGGCGGGTGGTCGGCCGTGTGCTCGGTCGGTGGGCTCCAGGCGAGAGAGTGGCCGGCAAAATTCAAACAAAAGCATCATTTTTCCTTCTTCCCCGCTGCATGTTTGGGGGGGGAAGAAGAAAGATGAACAGTGTCGTTCAAAACGACACCGTTCGCTCCTTTTTTTTTTTTTTTTTTTTGAATGCGTGAAACGGCGTCGTTTTGGAGAAAACGCGCCGTTTCATTTAAATGTGGCGCCAGAACGCGCCAAATTCCAGATCAGCCCTTAATCATCTTTTTTTTCTTCAATTGCATCCCTGCCAAATTCGAACCCCGTCCCTATATTTGGCCGCGTTTTTTACTTTGGTCCTTGGCCTCTGAATTATGCAATTGAGCCCTTAATTGATCAATAAACTTCCAATTTCTTCAATTAGGCCCCTGAATCAATTAATTCCAGCCCCCCTACTTGCGCGCCTTCTCCAATTTGGTCCTTGTTTTCGGATTTCTTCAATTAAGCCCCTAATTGGCCCTTTAACTTCAATATTTATGCAATTAAGCCCCGATTTGACCCAATAAATTCCTAAAAAATATATTTTGGCCCCAGAACTCAAATTTCTTCTAATTAAAGCCCAAATTGACTTAAAAATCAATTTTTCTTGCAATCAAATCCCCTATAAATTCAATTAAAAATCCAATTAAGTCCATAAACCTCCAAATTTGGGCTTTTCTCCTCAAATTTCAAATTTTCCTTCTCAACAGGGCTTTCATCCTTCAAGAATATACTGTCAAACAATCCAATCTTTGTATTTTTAACCTCATTGACCAATTTTCTGACCATTTTCTGAGCGCTTCTGCCTCCTGTTATTTTTCTAACCTCATTTGGCTATATATATATTTTGTGGGGACCCAAAAATGGGTTACAACAGATGCCCCCTCTTTATAATGCTTACGGAGCAGGGGTTTTGCGCAGTAAGTTTTATAAAGATAAACCCAAAACGGAACTCCTGAAACTGATCTGGTTGAAGCTTGATTGATCTGAAACTTGTCTTTTACAGCAATCCTCCTCAACCCCAAAAAAACTATGATCAAAATTTTATCATCTTGAGATCCATTCTGGCGATCTCTTTAAACCAAAATCTATAAATGTTGTTTTACTCAACTTGGAATCCCATCCAGCGATTTCGTTTCAACAAAAATGAAATATGAGGTCCCTTCTAGCGACCTCCTTTGACCAATATCGAAATACGAGATCCCTTCTAGCGATCTCCTTTAACACTTAGAATCCCATCTGGCGATTCCTTGTAACCAAATGTTGAAAAATGAGGTCCCTTCTGGCGACCTCCTTGGATGAATATTGAAATACGAGATCCCTTCTGGCGATCTCCTTTAATCAACTTGGAATCCCATCTGGCGATTCCCTTTTTTTTTTCTTTCTTTTTTTGAATGTATGAAAAAACGAGGTCCCATCTGGCGACCTCCAAACATCGAAACTCGAGATCCCTTCTGGCGATCTCCTTCAACTTGGAATCCCATCTGGCGATTCCTTTTATTCAACATGTAATACGAAGTCCCATCTGGCGACCTCCAAATAGCGAAACACAAGATCCCTTCTGGCGATCTCCTTTATTCAACTTGGAATCCCATCTGGCGATTCCTTTTAACGAACATGAAACATGAGGTCCCATCTGGCGACCTCAAAATGGCGAAAAACGAGATCCCTTCTGGCGATCTCCATCAACTTGGAATCCCATCTAGCGATTCCTTTTATTCAACATGTAATACGAGGTCCCATCTGGCGACCTCCAAATAGCAAAACACGAGATCCCTTCTGGCGATCTCTATTAACTTGGAATCCCATCTGGCGATTCCTTTTATTCAACATGTGATACGGGGTCCCATCTGGCGACCTCCGAATAGCGAAACACAAGATCCCTTCTGGCGATCTCCTTTAATCAACTTGGAATCCCATCTGGCGATTCCTTTTATAACCAACATGTAAAAACGAGGTCCTATCTGGCGACCTCCAAACAATAAACACGAGATCCCTTCCGGCGATCTCCTTTAACTTGGAATCCCATCCGGCGATTCCTTTTATTAACCAACATGAAAAAAACAAGGTCCCATCCGGCGACCTCCAAATAGCGAAACACGAGATCCCTTCGGCGATCTCCTTTAACTTGGAATCCCATCTGGCGATTCCTTTTATTAACCAACATGAAAAAACGAGGTCCCATCTGGCGACCTCCAAATAGCAAAACACGAGATCCCTTCTGGCGATCTCCTTCAATCTTGGAATCCCATCTGGCGATTCCTTTTATTCAAACGAAATATGAGGTCCCATCTGGCGACCTCCAAAGAGCGAAACACGAGATCCCTTCTGGCGATCTCCTTCAATCTTGGAATCCCATCTGGCGATTCCTTTTATTCAAAGCTGAAATACGAGGTCCCTTCTAGCGACCTCCTTGGACCAATTATCGAAATACGAGATCCCTTCTGGCGATCTCAAACAACTTGGAATCCCATCTGGCGATTCCTTATTACCAAAGTTGATATCGATGTCGTTCTTCCTTATGGCAGGGTTCAAAACTTTTCATTTTCTCTCTTTTTCTTGTTCTTCTTGTTGTTCCAGAATCCACTATGGTTCAAAACCGTGATTCTTTGCTATCATCCACTATGATTCTTTCTTCGTCTTCAATCTTGTTGGAATGTATTAAGAACTCCTCCTGTAATGATCCAAAAACATATATGCAATGATTTATGATTAGATGCCATGCATGCATTCGTACCTGGTTTTGAAACATAGGCCCCATCCTCTTCTTCTAGTTCATGAGACTCCCTCTTAACATGAGCTTGCTTTTGAAGTCGTATGCTTGGATTCATCTCTCGTGTTGCCTCCTATCATATTCTTGGAGAAAAAGTCTCGACTTTCTTCAAGTAGTCATTTCCCAAAATGTATGACTTGTCATTGCCTCTTTGTCATGCTTTTGTCAAATGTTTTAGCTTGGTTTTCAAATCTATAGGCTTCCGTACATTTTAAACACGTAAAACTTTTCATGAAAACATCTCTTGTTGCCCCCAGTGTAGGGGTGTGATTCTAGTCTAGGCTTTTGTATAGAGAAGAAATTCGTTCAGCCGATGCTAAACTTTTTAGGTGTGATAACAACAAGACATGCACTTGTTGGGATTAATGCAAAAATGATAGTTGTGAGATCAATGCAAAAGAGAAAGAAGTCAATGGCCAAACTTTGCTTTATTGATTTAGGAGCCTACATCAAGCATAATATCTTTTTACAGAGTCAGAATTCACGGGTCGAGCTAGGTCTTCTCCATCCATTCTAGCCAACTTCAGCGCTCCTCCTGAGAATGCCTTCTTTACTACGTAAGGACCCTCGTAATTCGGTGCCCATTTGCTTTGATCGTCTCCGGGCAACGACAATATTTTCTTCAATACTAGATCCCCTTCTTGAAACAACCGAGGTCTAACCTTCTTATCATATGCCTTGGCCATTCGTTTCTGGTAAAGTTGGTGATGACATATTGCAGCCATCCTCTTTTCACTGATCAGGTTCAGTTGCTCATATCTCACTTTGGCCCACTCGGCCTCTTCTAATTTGGAATCCATCACTACCCTTAACGACGAGATTTCTACTTCCAAAGGCATCACTTGCTTCCATACCGTACACCGAGAGAATATGGGGTAGTCCTCGTCGAGGTCCCGATCGTAGTGCGGTATGCATGAAGAGCGAATGACAACATCTCATGCCAGTCTCTATATGTGACTACCATTTTCTGAATAATCTTCTTGATGTTCTTGTTGGCGGCTTCTACTGCGCCATTCATCTTTGGTCGGTATGGTGAAGAATTTGAATGCTTGATTTTCCATTTAGTTACAGCTCTGCTATCGTTTTGCCATTGAAATTCTGTGCATTATCTGTCACTATCTTTTCCGGAGGACCATATCGACAAATCAAGTCCTTCTCTATAAACCTCTTCACTACGTTCTGTGTAACGTGGGCATATGAACTAGCTTCCACCCACTTTGTGAAGTAGTCAATAGCTACGAGGATGAATCTATGACCATTGCTAGCTTTCGGGTTAACAGGTCCGATCACGTCGATCCCCCACATTGCAAACGGCCAAGGAGATATCAGATTAAATAGCGGAGCTGGCGGCATATTGACCTTGTCACTTTGTAAACTTGACATTTATGACATTTCCGACATAGTCGATACAGTCTTTCTCTAGTGTCATCCAAAAGTAACCAGCCCTTTGGATTTTCCTCGCTATCATATGCCCACTAGCATGGGTTGAGCAAATCCCCTCATGGACCTCCCGTAATGCCTTTCTAGCATCTGCCTCATTCAAACACCTTAGCAGGGTTCCATCAAATGACCTTTTGTACAAAATCTCTCCATCTAAATAGAAGTCTATAGCCAATCTTCTCAAGGTTTTCTTATCCGTTTTGGAAGCTCCCACCGGATATTCATGATTTTGCACAAGATTCTTGATATCATAATACCAAGGCTGACCGTCTATCTCTCCTTCAACTAAGCAACAGTGAGCTGGGTCATTTCTAATGTCAATGTGTACCGGTTGTACCTTGCACTTGAGATCAATGGTAGTCATAGCAGCTAGCGTGGCCAAAGCATCCGCGAAATGGTTCCCCTCCCTTCCTAGATGGGTGAATCTAATTTCTTCAAATTCCTTTGCTAGTGTGGATAGGTATTCCTGGTACGGCCTCAACTTTTCCTCCTTGGTTTGCCATTCCCCTTTAACCTGGCAAATAATCAATATTGAATCTCCATATACATCTAACTTCTTTATCTTCAACTCTAATGCCGCTTCTAAACCGAGGATACAAGCTTCATACTCAGCTGTATTGTTGGTGCACTCGAAATGTAATTTAACCGAAACTGATATCTTGTTTCTTATCGGGAGAGATTATTACCGCACCGGCCCCGTTACCATATACATTCACTGCACCGTCGAAAAACATCGTCCACCAATCTGTCTTCTCTTCTTCTCTTTCTATTGATAATATATCTTCATCGAGGAAATCAAAATCCAAAGGTTCATAATCTTCAACAGCATTATCGGCCAGATGGTCCGCGATTGCACTTCCTTTTACGGCTTTCCTTGTCATGTATACTACGTCATATTCTGCTAATAGAACTTGCCACCTTGCAATTCGACTTGAGAGAAAGGGCTTGTTACAAATATACCTCGAGAGGATCCACTTTTGAAATTAACCAAGTGGTATAGTATAACATATAATGTCGCAACCTCTTTACCGCCCACACCAACGCACAACAAAGCCTTTCTATCTCCGTGTATCTAGACTCACATTCAGTGAATTTCTTGCTTAAGTAATAAATGGCTCTTTCCTTTCTTCCGGTTTCATCATGCTGACCCAATACACATCCCATGGCTGCTTCTTGATTCTTGTTAGATATAATACTAGAGGTTTTCCGATTCCGGGAGGAACCAGGTAAAGGTGGATTTTGTAAATAATGCTTGATTTTATTGAATGCCTCCTCACACTCCTCATTCCAGGTTCCAGGATTCTTTTTCCTTAGTAGTCGGAATATAGGTTCACACGTCGTTGTTAGCCGAGCTATAAACCGAGCAATGTAGTTTAACCTTCCCAAGAATCCTCTTACTTCTTTCTCCGTCTTAGGGGATGACATAGCTTGGATGGCCCTTACTTTATCTGGATCCACCTCTATACCTCTATCACTTACCACAAATCCTAACAGCTTACCCGATTTAACTCCGAATGAACATTTTGCAGGATTGAGCCTTAATTCATACTTCCTTAACCTCTCAAACAACTTCCTCAAAACTTCAACATGATCCTTTCCCCTTTTAGACTTGGCAATCATGTCATCTACATACACCTCAATTTCCTTGTGCATCATGTCGTGGAACAAAGTCACCATTGCTCTTTGATAGGTTGCTCCTGCATTCTTCAATCCAAATGGCATGACCTTGTAGCAGAACGTCCCCCAAGGTGTGACAAAAGTTGTTTTCGCCTTATCCTCCGGAGCCATTTTTATCTCGGTTGTATCCCGAAAAACCATCCATAAAGGAATATGTGGAACTCGGGCGGCGTTGTCCACTAAAACATCTATGTGTGGCGGCGGAAAATCATCCTTGGGACTAGCTTTATTCAAATTCCGAAAATCCACGCACACTCTAATCTTCCCCTCTTTCTTAGGCACCACAACAATGTTAGATACCCATTGTGGATACCTAACTACTTCTAGAAAACCAAAGATCCCATTGCTTCTCAAGTTCTGTCTTGACCTTCATCCGGACATCCGGGTGGGCCCTCCTCGGCTTACCGCTGACCGGCTTACAACTTTCTTCCAACGGTATCTTGTGTACTACAATATTTGTATCCAAACCAGGCATATCTTCATAGGACCAAGCAAAGACATCCGAATATTCTTGTAATAGGGTGATCATTTTTATCCTTTGTTCGAAGTAATTAGGGTACCTATTTTCAACTCCTTCTTGAACCGATCACGCCTACATTGATGGTTTCGAGTTCCTCCGGCGGCAGTTTCCAAGTCTGCTCCGTTGTTCTACTAGCCTGGTGAATTCACTGATATTGCTTTCATCCCACTCTTCTTCTTCCATAGCTATCACATGCTCGTTCAAGTTTGGCCATTTATTCTTGATGCTAAATCTATGTGATGTTGCAGGAGATCCGCTTTCAGGATTCCTGAAAGCGGGAAGTGTTTGGTGTAAATGCATAAAGAAAGAAGGCAATTTGTGAAAAGTGCATGATCTCACAATTTATTTAAAGAAAAGGTAGGCTCCATGACAAACACGAAATCTAGTCGACAATTGAGCCTTGATTGTCGACTAGAGAGAAAATAAAAACCAAACAAAGCAATGACAAAAGCATGTTAAGGCAACCAAAGTGGGTTTACATTTTAAAAACTACTGAGCTTCTTGGATCACCCAGGTTAAAACTTCTCGTTCGGAGCCAACTTGCGCACAAAGGTCTTGGCGAGACTTCTTCTATGGTGTAGACCGTCAGTTGTGGGAGTGCTTCATATCCCTTTCTTGCTACTGTCTTCATGTTATCTCCTTCCACCTTGTTTTCTCCCAAGGTATTTATGTCCATGTTTGACAGTTCTTGACCAAGGCTTTCAACTCCTTTATCATGTTGCATTATGTACGTGGCTTTTGGGAATGACACGCTAAGGGGAGGGATTTCTAGCTTTTCTTCCTCAGGCTCTCTTCCATTAATTCCTGTCATCTCATCTTGACCATCCATCATACTCACCTCACCCCTGCTCTCCATGGGTTCAATTCTCAATTGCCCCATTTTTAACATTTTTGCGATCTTTTCACGAAACTCGATGCAATCTTCAATATGGTGTCCATCTCTTCCATGGAACTCACAATAACCACCTCCCGTCGGATGGCTTTCCACATTTGCCTCTAGAAATCCTGATCGTACTAACATGTCGTACATCTTTTCCATAGACACCTTCAACACCTTGCATTGATTTCCAACTTCTACCATGCCTATTCCACTACTACCCGAGGCATGTTTAGGCAACGGGTTTGAATTAATATTGGGCTTGTCTTCAAAGGATACCCATCCTATCTTAATAAGCTCCAACAATCTTTTCTTGAAAGCGTAACGGGTTTCAATCCCATGCCGGATTACCCGCATGGTACTCACAAGTCAACTCGGGCTTGTACCAAATTGGGAATGGTGGTTGTAATGGTAATGTAGGGATAGGAGCTATGTGCCCAATGCTCAACGAGTTTGGCATACATGTCCTTCAAAGGCATGGGTAGTGGCGGTAGTTGTTCCGAAGGGTATCTTATATAGGGTCTTTAGTAGTGATTTTGGTTGTTTGACTCGGTTATTTGTTCGATTATGGGAAAAAGGTTGGTTAAAGTTCATGTGTGAGAATTGAGAGGTAGGTACTTGTGGATTGTGGGAATCGACTTTCTTGCCCTTATACCCACCTTCTAGATTGTTAACATCGCCTTCTCTCTTTCTCCCAATAAAACCCTTCTTTTCCACTAGCATCGCTATTCGCCCGCCTTTAATCCCTTGTTCTATCCTCTCGCCGATGCGTACCGCATCATAGAAATGTTGAGAGGAGCTACCCATTAGGTGCTCATAATAAGGTGCCTTGAAGGTATTAGCAAACAAGCTCACCATTTCTGTTTCTATCAAAGGGGGTTGGACATGCATTGCCTCATCCCTCCATCTTTGTGCATAAGCCCTTACCGACTCCCGGCTCTTTTTCTCCATTGCCATTAGACTTGTTCGATCGGGAGCGATTTCCATGTTAAACTTGTACTTGTTTGAGGAAAGCCTCCACCAAGTCTCTCCAACTTCGATCTTGACACTATCTAACCTCATGTACCAACTCAAAGCGGACCCCGAGAGGCTATCCCGAAAGAAATAGATTAGCGGCTTATCATCGCGGATCACTTCGCCATTTTATTGCGGTAGGAATGAAGGTGAGTGTTTGGGCATTCCAAACCAAAGGTACTTAATGAACTCGGTATCCTCGAAATCTTTTGGTACCACGATGTTTGGTACCGGACATACTTCATTTGCTCGCATAGGGTCAAACCAGTCATTACCCTCAACCGCCTTAATCTTTCTTCCAAAGCAAACAACTTGTCCTGGTCCATCGACCGGGAGACCTATTATCCAGGGGTTCCTTCCGCTGTTAAGTCAACGATGGACTGGAGCATGAGTTGGTAGAATAGGAGTAATAGGCACAAACCGCCGCCCATTGGCCGAGTTTGCCCCCCGGTTTTGAGATGTTTGAGGAATGTGAACTGCCGGTGCTCCTTCAAGTCATGTTGTCTGATGTTCCCTCCCCATTCTTAGCTTTTAGAAGCTGCTCCGATAAGTCGGTTAGCCGAGAAACTTCATTCTTTACGGACTCCAACTCGGTCTGATAATGTGATTCTAAGTGAGCTCTCTCTTCGTTCTCCATTCTTGCTCGAGACCGGGTGTTGTGGATTTTGGATGTGGGACCTATGTTTCACGATGCAGGATGCATGGAAAAATGTAAATGAATGTATGATAAAGAAACAATGCATGAATGCATGAATAATCAAATGCTTTATGGTTTAGGTTGTTTTATGCAAAATGTACTTTGTGGAGCATACACCCTATAGCCGGTTCTAATTCTTTTGTGCTTGACGAGGGTAGGTTGGCTACATAGTCTCTAAGAAGGGTCTCTTGCTGTCCCAGTGATTGCCCTCGTGGAGGCAATATGGGGGCTTGTAGGCAATGAGATGGCACATGTACCAACTATTGCCGCCTAAGCACTCAGCGAAGAGTTGGGGTTTACACAAACTTAAACCTTGACTAAAAGTCGTAAGGTAAGCTGCTAGTCCCCCACTTAACTTAAAGTTTGTGTGTGCTCTCAATAAAAAAATGTGATGCATGTGACAGTTTTATAAGATGTATGAGACAGTTCTATACAAATGCATGAACAATGTAAAAAATATTTAAACCATATAAGCAAATAATAAAAGGAAGGCATATTAACAATAAACACACGAAAACAAAAACAAATCAGACAAAAAAACAAAGCTTAGTCCACAAGGTCCCCAGTGGAGTCGCCATTCTTTCGCGGGTGCGCGACGTCGCGGCGATCGTCCACCCTCAAATGTGTAATGGGGGGATATATATCTGGTAAATATGGGGAGACAAGGAATTCTTTGTCTCTTTACCAATGAAAAAAATGGTGTGGGAGTCGCCACCTAGTATTTTGGTCACTAGGAACCCTAACTGGTCTCGAGAGATCGGGCACGGAGCCGGTTGCGTAAAGGGAAGATATTAGCACCCCAAATACGCCCTACCTAAGGTAAGCTGCATTGTTTATTTGTCGATAAAATTCAAGGTCTCGTTGTGTTTCCTAGTTGTTGGTCCGTCTATGGTTCAAGAAAAGTCCTCCTCAATAAGGAGGTCCTTATCTTATCGGGTAAAACCTAACCGTTCTAACGTCTATGTATGTTGGTCCGTCTATGGTTCAAGAAAAGTCCTCCTCAATAAGGAGGTCCTTATCTTATCGGGTAAAACCTAACCGTTCTAATGTCTATGTATGTTGGTCCGTCTATTGTTCAAGAAAAGTCCTCCTCAATAAGGAGGTCCTTATCTTATCGGGTAAAACCTAACCGTTCTAATGTCTATGTAAAAAAACCATATTTTTAGTATCGGAATACGTTTTATGTAAAATTCATAATCCCAAATACTAAAAGAAGACAAAAAGATTTTTTTAGAATTTTTGAAATATTGGCCTAGTTCTCATGGCTTGAATAAACTAGTTATTAAAGCCAAAATGCATGCTAATACATATATTGTTTTTTTGAAATTTTCTTTGTTGTGTGAAAATACGATGTTATAATATATATATATATATATATTTGAGAGACTAGGCCGTGTTTTAAAACAAAACATTTTTTAAATTATGTATATATTTGTTTTTGACTTTTTGACGCAAATCGGGTATTTTAATACTTTGGGCTTGTGTCCTTACGGTATAAAAATACAACCAAATATTAACCCACTTTGATAAAAATATGCGGGAAAAATCAACAATATTTTTAAAGATATTTTAGAAACTTTTATATATATATATATATATACATCTATATATAAATAATACAAACAACAATATATATAATATATAATATTAAATGGGCTGGGCTGGTCCGGCCCAACCAACTGGGTTGGGTCGGACTCAGCCCTAAAAGGTGTTAGGCCAATTTCAGCCCAACATGGATTGGGCCGATCTCGGCCCGAAAAAAAATTATCCTCTTTCCGGGCCGGGCCCGCCCAAAAGAGATGGCCGGGCCAAGATCCGCTCGGCCCGGCCCTAAAAACGGGAGGGGGGGAATTAATTTCCCCCCCCCCGCATGCGTAACGCTATTCGTTCGCATGCATGCGAGAAGGAAAAAAAGAAACGCCGGAGATATAGGGGAAGAAGGGTCACTCGGGCGGGGGCATGGCGGAGCGTTGCTTGGTCATCGGCTTGGCGGCGGTCTTGCGGCGGCTCCGGGCGGCGGCGCTAAGGGTTCGGACGTCCGGCGGTGCTCTTGCTCCTTTTCCAGGCCTTCTACCCGTTTCCAGCTTTCCCCTACCTTCTCCTATGGTTCGGTCTTCTTCTTTTTTTTCTTTTCTTCCCTTCCCTCTCTTCTCTCGGCCTGTCTTTTCTTTCCTCTCGTGTTTTTTTTTATGTTTTTCTCTCCTCTCGGTCTCTCTCTTCTTTCGGTTCTTCCTCCCTTTCTCTCCTCTCGTTTTTCGTTTTCTCCCCCGTTCCCCCTCTTCTTCTTTTTTTCTCCCCGTTGCCCCCTCCTTGCTCGGCGTTCTTGGGTTCTATTTATAGGGCCAAAGGCATGACTTTTTACGGCTCTCATGGGGGCGGCCGGCCGGGTCGGCCATTGGGCGCGACGCCGAGGTTCCCCCCTTCCCCGGCTTTGGCGAGTGCGCGGCGGGTGGTCGGCCGGTGTGCTCGGTCGGTGGGCTCCGGGCGAGAGAGTGGCCGGCAAAATTCAAACAAAAGCATCATTTTTCCTTCTTCCCCGCCGCATGTTTGGGGGGAAGAAGAAAGATGAACAAGTGTCGTTCAAAACGACACCGTTCGCTCCTTTTTTTTTTTTTGAATGCGTGAAACGACGTCGTTTTGGAGAAAACGCGCCGTTTCATTTAAATGTGGCGCCAGAACGCGCCAAATTCCAGATCAGCCCTTAATCATCTTTTTTTTCTTCAATTGCATCCCTGCCAAATTCGAACCCCGTCCCTATATTTGGCCGCGTTTTTTACTTTGGTCCTTGGCCTCTCGAATTATGCAATTGAGCCCTTAATTGATCAATAAACTTCCAATTTCTTCAATTAGGCCCCCGAATCAATTAATTCCAGCCCCCCTACTTGCGCGCCTTCTCCAATTTGGTCCTTGTTTTCGGATTTCTTCAATTAAGCCCCTAATTGGCCCTTTAACTTCAATATTTATGCAATTAAGCCCCTGATTTGACCCAATAAATTCCTAAAAAATATATTTTGGCCCCGAACTCAAATTTCTTCTAATTAAAGCCCAAATTGACTTAAAAATCAATTTTTCTTGCAATCAAATCCCCTATAAATTCAATTAAAAATCCAATTAAGTCCATAAACCTCCAAATTTGGGCTTTTCTCCTCAAATTTCAAATTTTCCTTCTCAACAGGGCTTTCATCCTTCAAGAATATCTTGTCAAACAATCCAATCTTTGTATTTTTAACCTCATTGACCAATTTTCTGACCATTTTCTGAGCGCTTCTACCTCCTGTTATTTTTCTAACCTCATTTGGCTATATATATATTTTTTTATATATATATTTTGTGGGGACCCAAAAATAGGTTACAACAAATATCAAAAATAGATTTGTGTTCTCTTATACCTGTGGATTTGCCATAATCATTACTCGATTTACTAACCAAATTATTACGGGTAAAGTTTTTTGTTTGAGACGATAACTTATTCGATAAATCAGCCAATAACTATATTATCAATGAAATAAAAATTATCAATGATATGCTTTTTTTTATGATAATTTTTATTTGGTATTTTAACAATAATTGTACGACGGATAGATTCAGGCTTTGAAAACCAACAATCAAGCTTTAAATCTAACAGTATATTAATTAATTGTATGTACTGATAGATTGAGGTTGACAAAGTTGGCAATTACTGCTATTTCAACATCTTCAGGCCTGTCTTGTATCCAATGTCTTTTACGTGAGCATCAACTCCACCTAAACAAGAGGGCACACGCAGCATTTGCGCGGTTCAGCTTTTCTCAAACCTTAATTTTCACCTTTGTCACTGCTTCATTGCTCTTCTTTTTCTCCTTTGTCACTGCTTGATTTCTTATCCCATTCGCCTTGCAGTTTTCCCTATTGAAGACATTAATTTCTCTTAGAAAAACCACAAAGTTAACTGAGTTATATTAGAAACTTTATACAATTTATTTTTTTAATAGAAAAAATAATAAAAAAATATTAGTAATATTTGAATATTTTTTTATGTTCAAGAAAATATTAACTCGACCCGTCACCTAATAATCTAATATTAAATATGATAAAAAAAAGGAAAAAAAAATCACTAAGTATATTAATTGTGTATTATCCTTATATTAGAGCTACGACGTCGACGTCTTGTTACGCTACGATCTCAACCAAAATCATAATTCGAAAAAAATAAAAATATAAAATATAAAGCGATCAATACAAAGGAGAAAGGGCCATGAAATTTGAATTTTTTATTATTATTTCTTAAGAGAAATTTTATTCATTGTCTGTATGCGCATAATCATAAGTGGCGTTTATCAATCACTTATAAGGCGTTGGGGCCCACATGAAACAAAATTTCTTGGGTATGTGTCGGCAGGTTGATTGTAAAAATAGACTGGTGTGAGTATATGTTGAATATAGATTATATATGTTGTAAAAAATTAAAAAAAAATTTGTGGATATTTTCAAAAAAAGTATTTGAGATTTTAAGTTTTTATATGAAAAAATAAAGAAACAATTAATTTGGATATAGGCTATACATGTTATAAAAAATTAAGTTTAAAAGATTATCTCAAAAGGTTTTTTATCCCTCATTGGAAAGATATTATCTTATTCTTCTAAGTTGAAATATTTAAACAATTTTTTTTATCTCACATTAAAAAAACACAACTTTTTTCTTGTGAACATATAGTATATATACTAAAGGGCTTCAAATCCCACATTGAAAAAATAAAACATTCTTTTAGTATTTATATAGTGAACGGTGAAATGAATTAGTAACCAATTGAAAAATATGAAAAGGAAAGGGTCTCTGGGTAGGCAAAAAAACACATTTGAAAAAAAAATGGTATCTATTGGGTTTTTGCTGGGTCACCCCAGTTCCAGGTTGACCCAGTAGGTCAATCGGTTTTCTCACGGCCAATTGCAGGCCCGAATTTTGAATGAAACATTGTTGTCCGCGCTATCCCACTCAAATTTATGTTGTGTATAAATAATTCATTTAAAATAAAAATAGTACAAGATATAAAATTATAAAAATAATTTTTTAAAAATAAGTTGGAAATTAAAAGTTAACACCTACCCGAAATCGTCGAAACCATGCATCGATATTAGGTCTCCACTCGGATGTCCCGGAAACCTGACTCCATTGAAACATTGGAATCTCCATCGATGATTTAAACGCCGATGTTATTGTCCGGACAACCTCTATGTTTGTGAACTTGAAATTAAATAAAATTAATAAAATTTTAATTAGTTGTTCATAAATTATGTTATAAGTATAAAAAAAACTAAAACCTAAACAAACAGACATTGAAAGGTCATCCTTCCATTTTGCCTGGTATTTGTAGGTGAATTGACCTCGCTGTGAAGGCACACCACCTCTGCGTTGTGAAACTGCGTTAGAAGAGATAGCATCACAAGTTGGCGCAGATGCCTCTTCGTGATCAACACTTAAGGATAAGTCATCCTCGCTGCTAGAAGAATTAGCTGCAACCGTCTGCTGACGACGTGCTGTTGATTTCATTCTACAGATCTACACAAATTTATAAGAATATTTACATAATTAACTTCAATTATTTTAAAAACATTCGGCAGCACCTTCCCTATACTGGAGACTACCCACAGTTTTCAAACTTGCAAATCTTTACAATAACCACAAACCAATTGACTCCATTAGAAAATCTTATATACAACCTAACATCTATAGAAATTTAACATCTATATATTTTTAACTAACATCTATAGAAATGCATAAATGACAATTAAACTTAATGGAAATAATAAAAAACATAACAATCAATAATAGAATAAAATTGAGATAAAACAATGAAATTTAATTCTTCATTTCCAATTACCATTTCCATGGAAAATTCAACAATAACAATTAAGGGAGACTAAATTTTCAAATAATTATTACAATACAAACAATAAAATAATTAATTTTTCATTCTACACATCTACACAAATTTATACGAATAATTAAATAATTAAATTCAATTATTTAAAAAACAAATCGCCAGCACCTCCCTTATATTAGAGACTACTCACAGTTTTCATACTTATAAATATTTATAATATCCACAATCCAATTTTCATTCTACACAAATTTATACGAATAATTAAATAATTAAATTCAATTATTTAAAAAAAATTCTTCAAAGACCTCCTCTATATTAGAGACTACCCATAATTTTTATACCTACAAATATTGATAATTACACAAATATTGCAAAATCAGCTCTATACAACTTAACATCTATAGAAATTCAACATCAGTCATATTTTCAACTAACATCTATACAAATTCATAAATAACAATTAAAATTAATCGAAATAATAAAAAACATAACAAGCAATAATATAATAAAATTAAGATAAACTAATTAAATTCAATTCTGTATTTCAATTAACATTTTAAAGGTAAATTCAACAATAACAATTCAAATTTAACAAAATTTTCAATTATTATGGCAATACAAACAAGAAAATAAATTGAACAAATAAAAAGAAAAAACTAAAGATTTTAGGAATTGTTTACCTTAATAGTGTGTTGATTTCAAGATTTTATCTACAAACAATACACAAAACAAAGAACACCATAAAAATAATCATAATTAAAATAAAAAAGTAAAAAAAATACAAAGATAAAGAAAGGAGAATCATACCTTTTAATACGTTGAAAATTACAATCAAAACAATAAAAATACAATGAGAAACGCAAAGGATTTGCAGGAGGAGAAGAGAAGAAATGAGAGGAGCTGAGAAAAAAATGAACCGCGGAGGGGGGGTCGGTTTTATATTGTAATTTTATCGACGTAATGACCGACAAAACATAGAATAATATTTTATGGGCGGTGGCATTAAATACTGTTGGTAATGTCCGTCGGTATTTTTTTGAATTTCGCACTAAAATTTTGAATATGCCTCCAGATTTTTCAAAGTCCTTCGGCACATCCGTTGGTAAAAAGATGTCAGAGCACGGGCGCATTGGATTTGTCGTGTCCGTTGGTGATTCCGTCGGTAACTGTGCCAACCTACCAGGCAGTCTGACAGTCGCACGTTTTGGAATGTGCAGCATCCATCAATAATTTTGTTGGGAAATGCGTCGGTGATTGTGGCATAGGCTGTGATTTTTTTGTAACTCTCGGTAAAATACCGACGGGACATATTCCGTCGGTATAGTCATTGGTGATTGTGGCAAAATGCTGTAATTGTTTTACAACTCTCGGTGAAATACCGACGAGACAAAATCCGTCGGTGTTTGTGTCAAGCTTTTGCATGTTTTGTTTGTAGTGCTTGTCTATCCTCTTGCACAAACGCTTAAATTGCAAACTTACAGCACACACAACACTAACAAGAGCAAACAATTATAAAATAAATATTTCATGTTCCAAAATATCATCCATAATATTACATTATAAAAAATAGCTTTACAACATATTTAGTCAGAATTTTCATCTTCGTCCTCAATTGAATTGTTATCAGCTTCATCGCACTCTTCAATGTGGTTATTATCTTCTTCATCAACATTCTCTAGTCCATTAGAGCTCAAAACAACATTCAACTTCTCTGTTTCAACATCAACAAGACTATCATCGAAAACACAAAAATTTAAATTTTCTTCTAAGTCAATCGAAGGAGCAATTCGGTATGAAATACATATCCATTGACAAAATACCCGTTATAGCACTTGACTTTTCTATCAAGTCCCAGACTTAGTGAAGACAGTGAAATAGCAGCACTACCTCCCATTTGATAAACCTTGCATATCAAATACAACAATAATCAATAAAAAGATATTCTATAATATTGACGTACAGTTACCTTGCAAGAGATAATGAGTTTGTGATACGACTTACATGTGTTCTAAACCACGTGGCAAATTGTTCATCTTGTAATTGAAAGATTTGAGATTCGGTTAGCTGTGAGTTATTGGACAGTAAATATCATCGATGTTGCCTATAAGGTTGTTCCAAATTATATGAGTTTGTGATATCACAATATATAAATAGTACACTCTTGACAAAGTTTAAGTAGAACATCTACTTACTTAATAAAAGGTTTTAGCTCATCACAGTTAAATATGACATAATTGTGTGTTTGTCTGAACTCTATTTCAAAAAAATATCTTCCCCTTATGGCATTTTTAGGTGTAGGTTGTCCAGGATTGGAGAATATTGACAAGTTATCACTTGAAGGCATTTCACCACCATCATCATGCCGTGGAACACAGTTGATCCTCGTTCTCAAATGAGGTTCGAAATAGTATGAGATAAATATTGAACAATATAGGCCTCAACATGCGCCTTGTTCTTAACCTTTTTTTTTTAAGATTGAACAAGTACATGCATATATAGAATTAAACAAAAATTATCAATTAAAAAAAACGTTTTATTATGAATTACATTATAACTGTAATATCTAACCTCTCGAATGGATACATCCATCTATACTGGACCGGTCCTCCAACTTTTACCTCAAACGGTAAATGTACGGGTAGATGCTTTATTGAGTCAAAAAAATGATGGAGGGAATATTATCTCAAGTTTGCATATTGTCTCGACGATATTCGTTTCAAGCCTTTCAATGTGATCAACATTCAACTTGCTGGAGCATATATCTCTAAAGAAATGACTTATCTCCGTGAGTGCATCCCATATCCCCTTTGGCAACAAATCACGAAAAGCTAATGGGATGAGTGTTTGCATAAACACATGGCAATCATGACTCTTCATTCCATATAATTTGTATTCCTCCATATTAACCAGCCTTGATATGTTCGAGGCATGTCCATCGGAAAAACACAGACTTTTAAGCCATTTGTAGACTAGTAGTTGTGTGTTTTTCTCTAACATAAAGCTTGCTCTTGGTTTTGCGACCTGTGACCCATCACAAACCAACTCCATATTTTTACGGTTATAGAACAACGTTATATCCAATCTAGCATTGATGTTTTCCTTTGTCTTCCCCTTCATATCCATGACGGTGTTGAAAATGTTCTCAAACACGTTCTTTTCAATGTGCATGACGTCAAGGTTATGACGAAGAAGATTGGTCTTCCAATAAGGAAGCTCCCAAAAGATACTTCGCTTTACCCAATTATGGGTCAAACCAAAACCAGGAAACTTCGCTTACGATTGGAGACCAAACACAATGTCACCGTACTCGACACAACATTATGCAATTCTTCACCAGAAAGACACGGGGGTGCAACATCCTTTTCAACTCTTCCAACAAAGAAATTCTTTCTGTTCTTTCTGTACTTGTGATTCGGTGGCAAGAAATGACGGTGAAAGTAAAAAAAAGAAGCTTTACCCCTGTTTGTTAGCGTGAATGCCTTGTTGTTTTCCATACAGTATGGACATGTTAGTTTTCCATGAATGCTCCAACCAGAAACCATTCCATAAGCTGGGAAATCATTGATAGTCCACATCAAAACCGCTCTCATAACAAAATTATGTTTCCTCGAGATATCATAAGTCAAAGCTCTAGAGGACCATAATTGTGTCAACTCATCAATCAACGGTCGAAGACAAACATCTATATTCCGCCTCGGATTGCTCGGACCTGGTATGACCATAGCTAAAAACATAAACTCCGGCCTCATACACATCCCCTGTGGCAAGTTATAAATGGTCAGTATATTCGGCCAATAAGAATAAGGAGCAGCAAGTGACCTGAATGGGTTGAATCCATCTGTACACAACCCAAGACGCACGTTCCTTGATTTAGCTAAAGAGTGAGGATGCACATTGTTAAAGTGTTTCCATGCTTCGCCGTCAGAAGGATGCACCATCACTCCATCAATCGCATGATGTGATTGGTGCCATGTCATGTGCTCAACAGTCCTTGGCGACATGAATAACCTCTGCAGTCTAGGTGTGATTGGGAAATATCTAAGTTTTTTATCTGTCATGAGAGTCTTTCCCCTGCCAGTTCTGGGTTTGTAATGGGAATGCCTACATGTCATGCACTCGGTCAGCTCAACATTTTCAAGGTAGTATAACATGCAGAAGTTAGGGCATATATTAATTTTCTGGTATCCTAAATCGAGAGGTTTCATCATGGACTTTGCAGTATAGAAGTTCTCTTTTAGCCTATTCCTTTCAGGTAAAATGCTTTTCACCCATTCAATAATTTTGTCATAACCGACCTCACTCAACCCGTGATCTGACTCGATGGTGAACACTTGTGCTATGACCAATAATTTATTGTGGTTCGTGTAGCCATCCCATAATGGTTCATCAGAATCTTTCAACAGATCAAAAAACTGTGTTGCATCTGCATTAGGTTCTTCTTTTATGATTGGACATTGACTGACATTACCTTGATTCATTCTCATTGCATCCATAACCATATTCTTGTAAGGATTACTGTTGTCATTTACAACTTCATGCACGTTGTTAGCACTAGAAGTTGACCTAACCACCCTTTCTACCATGCTCTCATTAGGAACAAATAGTTCTCCGTGTGCATACCAACACAAGTAATCCTTTGTCGCACGTGTGCGGCGTCGCGACGATCGCCCACCACCCTCATCATCAGGTGTGGTATGTCTATCTATTCCCGCAAAATATGGTGAGACAAGGAATTCTTTGTCTCTTAGCGAGTGAAAAATGGAATGGGAGTCCCCACCTAGTATTTTGGTCACTAGGAACCCTAACTGGTCTTAGAGATTGGGTACGGAGACTGGTTGTGTAAAGGGAAGGTATTAGCAACCCAAATATGCCCTACCTAAGGTAAGCTGCATTGTTTTATTGTCTGATAAAAAAATCTAAGGTCTTATCATGTTGGTCTGTCTATGGTTCAAGAAAAGCCCTCCTCAGTAAGGAGGTTCTTATCTTATGGGGCGAAACTTAATCGGTCTAATGTCTATAAAAGAACTACCTTTTTAATATCAGGATTATGTTTTACGTATAAATTCGTAATCCTAGACATTAAAACAAAATTTTTTTTTTGAAATATTGGCCAAAGTTCTCATGACTTTAATAAACTGGTTATTAAAGCCAAAATGCATGCTAAAATAATATTTTTTGAAGTTTTCTTTGTTTTATAAAAATACAATATGATTTTTTAGCTTTGAGAGACTTGGCCGTATGCATGCAAACAAAAGTTTTTTTTTTTGAAAACCAGGTATTTTTAATACCGAATTTGTATTTTTAAGATATAAAAATACAGACCAATATTAGTCAAAATGATGTAGGAAAATCCGTGTGAAAATCACAACTTTCAAAAATATATATAGATAATAAAAAAAATACACAAAACAAAAAGGAGAAAAGAAAAACAAACAAATAAAAAAATGAAATGGACTGGGATGGGCCTATATTGGCCCAGCCACAAGGCTGGACTCAGCCCAGCCGCGTGGGCTGGGCTGATGTTCCAGCCTGCAGAAAACAGGGCTGGACTCAGCCTAGCCGCATGGGCTGGGCTGATGTTCCAGCCCAAAGAAAAAACAAAAAAACATGAATGGTTACTGTGCATGAGCACAAGAAACCGATTAATTAATTAGCCGGTTCGTGTGCGACAAGAATCGGGTAATTATTTCTTCTTGCATGCAGAACATGCACAGTGCACGTTCTGCAAGCAAGAAGATGATTAATGACCGACGGCTATGAAGGGGAAGGGAATTTACCTGAGGCGATGATGTCAGATGGCTGAGCTGACGGTGGTGCTGGCGACTGTTCTCGGTGGCGCTGCGATGGCGGTTACTGAGAAGCCCGATGACAGCGACGGTTCTTCTTCTCCACGACGTAGGGACACCAGGCCACTCTAGTTCACTCCTTCTGTCCTTTTTTCTTCCTTTTCTTCGTTTGCCTCTCTCGGTCTCTCTGTCGATATCCCCGGTTTTCGATTTCTATTGTTTCGGTTCCTTCTCTCTCAACACTGTCGGTTTCTCTCTCTCGGTTTCCCTCCCTGTTTTCTACCATTCTTTCCTTTTTTTCCCCCTTTTCTCTTCTGCGTTCGGGTGGTATTTATAGAGGCAAGGGGAGCGGGGTCGACCCTGCCCCATCCCATCACCGCCCATGCATGGGGTGCACGTCGCCTGCTCTGCCACGGCGCCGACAGTGGTGGCTAATGGAGGCGTCGCTTGCGGGACACGGCTGCTCTGGCATCTCATCATGAGAAGGGTGGCGTCTGACTTTGGCTCTAAAGCACGTGGGAGGAAGAGACAAGGGGAAGAAAACAAAACTTTTCTTCCTCTGCTGCACGTCCAGGGGAAGAAGAAGAAGAAACAGTACCGCCTCAAAACGACATCGTTTCGTCCTGTTTTTTTTTGTTTTTTTCAAACGCATGAAACGGCGTTGTTTTTCTTAAAACGCGCCATTTCATTTAAATGAAAACTGGCGCCAAAGCACCAGATTTCAAGCCAATCCTTCAATTTGTGCGTGTTTTGCATTTTGATCCTTGGTCTCGGATTTCTTCAATTAAGTCCCCAATTGGCCATCAAACTTCAATATTTATGCAATTAAGCCCCTGATTTGACCAAATTAACTCTCAAAAATTATAATTTGACCCCAGAACTTTAATTTCTTCCAATTAAAACCCAAATTAACTCCAAAATCAATTTTTCTTACAATCAAACCCTCCATAAATTCAATTAAACCTTCAATATAATTTAATTGAGTCCACCAACATCTAATTTTGAACTTTTCTTTCTCAAATTGAATTTTCTTTGTCAACAGGGTTATCATCAGTCAATAAAATACTGCTAAATTTTAATTTTTGTATTTTTAAAATTCCCTAACCAAATTTTGACTATTTTTTGAGCGTTCTGACATCCTCTTTTCACTGTTATATTTTTTGATAATATTTTTTTGATTTTTTTGTATTATATTTTTTTTAAAAGAGAGGAAAAAATGTGAATTGGGGAATAACCCAAAAATGGGTTATGACATCCTCCATGAACCCTTTGGTTAGAAGATGCATCGTTACAACATCTTGATGGAAATTTTTTTTATATTTTACACTTCCTGCATGGACACCTAATACCACCATTAGTAAAATTCCTCGGAATAGATATTGCGAAATTAATAAAACCCTGAACCCCGTTACAATAATCAATCCTCCATAATCCTTGGGGTGAGTCCCGATACATCCATGACTTCTATCGAACCTCTATAAAATTATGATGAGAACATGTATTAATTAACTATGTTACGTAAATAAATTTACAAAAATATTGGTTTGCCCCGACATTATCCAACAAACTAAAAAAACGCTTATGTTAAATATTCATTATCAATTATCAATTATCAACGTCCATACAAATTTTTACATATATAAATTTACGGAAATCACAACTCCGCTATAGAATTGATAAAAAATAAAACGGACCCGTTAAACAAGCTATTATTTATTTCATCACAACAAATTTAATTCGGTGTAATTCGAACAAAGTTTCAACAATTTACAAACAAATACAATTTGACAAAATCTAAAACAAACTATAACAACTACAAAATTATACATTCATAATACAAGTTTCTTTGACAAATAACAATCAAGCAAGTGCATACGTTAACAAAATACATATACTAAAAAAACAATAAAAAACAATAAAATTGACATTTAAATGTTAAAACTAAAAAGGATAGATTTACTTACAAAAAATGATAAAATCTATAATAAATTGCTCGGAGAACGGATGTTGTGACCACGTACAAAAATATAAGAAACTTGAGTGCTTGTGTTGAGAAGAGGGGAAGAGTTGGATGGGGAATAAGAAGGAGAAATAGAGGAAGAGAGAGTCGGCAGAGTGGTATATATTGGCTTTTACGGATGGAATCACCGAAGGAAACGTTCCGTCGGTAAGTCCGCTGGTGACTGTGCCACGTCACTGTACGGAGATCCTGGTTTGAATCCCTCGGTCATTCTGTCAGTAAAATCATCTGAAAAAAATCCACGTCATCACACCGTTGCAACTTTTCAAAAATCTATATAATCCATCGGCAATACGTTCGGTATATACCGACCTTATTGCCGACAGAAATGGTCTGTCAGTATATACCTATTAAATTAGAGACAGAATTATTTCCGTTGGTAAAAATTAGCGATGAAAAAATTCCGTCGGTAATTCCGTTGGTTTTCGCCGATTTTCTGGTAGTGGTTCTTATATTAACAATAAAAAAGGTCAGACAGGCTTCTGGTTTAGGCCTTTATACCTTGTTTATAACTTTTTTTTATGGGATATTTTTTTATGCTTACCCTTTTATACAAAAAAAATAATAAAAAACATTATAAAAAATTGAAAAAACAAAAAAGTGGTTTTGTATGTGCATATGACTGCATCCTAAATAAGAATGTTTGTGCATTTTTAACAAATATATATATATATATATATATATATATATATATATAAATGATTTTTTATATGTTTCAAAAATATCAAAAATAGATTTGTGTTCTCTTATACCTGTGGATTTGCCATAATCATTACTCGATTTACTAACCAAATTATTACGGGTAAAGTTTTTTGTTTGAGACGATAACTTATTCGATAAACCAGCCAATAACTATATTATCAATGAAATAAAAATTATCAATGATATGCTTTTTTTTATGATAATTTTTATTTGGTATTTTAACAATAATTGTACGACGGATAGATTCAGGCTTTGAAAACCAACAATCAAGCTTTAAATCTAACAGTATATTAATTAATTGTATGTACTGATAGATTGAGGTTGACAAAGTTGGCAATTACTGCTATTTCAACATCTTCAGGCCTGTCTTGTATCCAATGTCTTTTACGTGAGCATCAACTCCACCTAAACAAGAGGGCACACGCAGCATTTGCGCGGTTCAGCTTTTCTCAAACCTTAATTTTCACCTTTGTCACTGCTTCATTGCTCTTCTTTTTCTCCTTTGTCACTGCTTGATTTCTTATCCCATTCGCCTTGCAGTTTTCCCTATTGAAGACATTAATTTCTCTTAGAAAAACCACAAAGTTAACTGAGTTATATTAGAAACTTTATACAATTTATTTTTTTAATAGAAAAAATAATAAAAAAATATTAGTAATATTTGAATATTTTTTTATGTTCAAGAAAATATTAACTCGACCCGTCACCTAATAATCTAATATTAAATATGATAAAAAAAGGAAAAACAAATCACTAAGTATATTAATTGTGTATTATCCTTATATTAGAGCTACGACGTCGACGTCTTGTTACGCTACGATCTCAACCAAAATCATAATTCGAAAAAAATAAAAATATAAATTATAAAGCGATCAATACAAAGGAGAAAGGGCCATGAAATTTGAATTTTTTATTATTATTTCTTAAGAGAAATTTTATTCATTGTCTGTATGCGCATAATCATAAGTGGCGTTTATCAATCACTTATAAGGCGTCGGGGCCCACATGAAACAAAATTTCTTTTAGCGTATGTGTCGGCAGGTTGCTCGTGAAAATAGACCGGTGTGAGTATATGTTAAATATAGATTATATATGTTGTAAAAAATTAAAAAAAAATTTGTGGATATTTTCAAAAAAAGTATTTGAGATTTTAAGTTTTTATATGAAAAAATAAAGAAACAATTAATTTGGATATAGGCTATACATGTTATAAAAAATTAAGTTTAAAAGATTATCTCAAAAGGTTTTTTATCCCTCATTGGAAAGATACTATCTTATTCTTCTAAGTTGAAATATTTAAACAATTTTTTTATCTCACATTAAAAAAACACAACTTTTTTTCTTGTGAACATATAGTATATATACTAAAGGGCTTCAAATCCCATATTGAAAAAATAAAACATTCTTTTGAGTATTTATATAGTGAACGGTGAAATGAATTAGTAACCAATTGAAAAATATGAAAAAGAAAGGATCTCTGGGTAGGCTAAAAAACACGTTTGAAAAAAAAAGGTCTCTACCGGATTTTTGCTCGGACACCCGAATTCCGGGTTGACCAGATAGGTCAATCGGTTTTCTCTTGGCTAATTGCAGGCCTGAATTTTGACAGACCCGACCAACGCTATTTGGTCTTGTTGCAGCAGGCCCAATGCTATTAGGTGCTCTTAGCATGAGGGCCTAACGCTACTATCATTGGGTTTCATTTGCGAAGCCGGACCCAGCTGGGCCCAACGCTGCTAGGCAGTAGGGCCCAACATCACTGGGTCATACTTGGTAGAAGGACTCAACATCGTTGGGTCCTCCTAGAAAGCAGGACCCACTATCCTTATAATATTACCCAAAATAATATTATATTATAATATTTATGAATTGTTTTTTAATGGATTTTATTGTTAAAAAATTCTCTTATATAATACAAATATATAAAATAAATGATGTGAATAAACAATTTATTTAGAGCTCCATCAACTTTAATATGATAATATTAAAATTAAAATTTTTTATTTTATTTTAAAGAGTTCATTGCGATTATATGCGAGACATGTGTTAAGAATATGCACATACAAAATTTTTATGCCACTATTTAACTGTTTTTGAATATTTATAAAGTTTGTTAAAATATATAAATAATTTAGTCTAATATAAAAGAATCAAAGATAACACACTACAATTACCAAGATTTTTTTTAAAAAAATATTACTAAATGAATTCCCCTTTTGTGTCTATTAAATATAACATAATCCTTCAATTTCTATAGGCGGGACAACTTTCCTCTTTTGTTTTCCCTTATTTCTTTAGTTTTTTTTTATTGAAATAAATTATGCATATACTACATTTGCCACCATTATTAATGTGCTAGCATTTTTAAAACGCGAAAACAAATGTGTTTTAATAAGAAAATTCAACGCAACCTCAAATAAAAAAAATAATTATCTTCACCCAACTTTTGTACAATATAAAAAAAGTCTTATCAATTGTTTTTTCACCGTATGGAAAAAAATTACATAAGAGGAAAAAAAATTCAAGAGGAAAAAAAAATCTTAATTTGAAGTAAAAAAAAAATTAAAGTTTTTTTAAAAGCATTTTTGATAGGCAAAAACAAACTTGTTTTAATAAGAAAATTCAACCCAACCTCAAATGAAAAAAAAATATCACCACCTAATTTTTGTACAATAAAAAAAATTCCCATCAATTTATTCTCTCTTTATCGTATGAAAAAAAATAAGAGAAAAGAAAAAAAGTCTTGGGTCATACCCCCAGCAGGACCCAATGCCGATGGGTCCTGCTTGGGGCATGACAAAAAAATAAGAGAAAAGAAAAAAAAGTCTTGGGTCCTACCCCCAGCAGGACCCAATGCCGATGGGTCCTGCTTGGGGCATGACAAAAAAATAAGAGAAAAGAAAAAAAAATCTTGGGTCCTACCCCAGCAGGACCCAATGCCGATGGGTCTTGCTTGGGGCATGACCCAAAACCGTCTGATGGGTCCTGCAATGATAAGAGGTCCAGCAGGACCCAACGCCATTGGATCTTGCTGAAACGACCCAACAACCTGTTTTGACTTACAAACAGCAAAGACAATGCCCCCACAGGCGTTATAATATTGTCTACAATACAAATACTCTATGTTTATATTGTCATCTATAGTGCAATGAGTTTTTATCTACAGTAAATGCAAAATGTTTTTATAATAAGTAACTATAGTGGCAGAAAAAAGCAGAGTAGCTCTCGAAGCCTTAAAAAAAAGTAGGGTAATAACTAAAAGCCGTGAAAATCAACTATGCAAATCTACAATTAACTACCTCTTGATACACAGTATATATACAGTAGAAATCCCATATATTTTTTCGTGAAGAGTTTTTACATGAATTGATAATAATGTTCAATTAACTTTTGTTCCATTTACTTTGGTTCCATTGGATTAATAACAACAAATTGAAAATGTTTGAGTGGAAAATTAGGTGGAAAATGTTTCTCAAATTAATGATAAAAAATGGTGTATGTTGAAATATTAAGAATATCATAATAAAAAACAGGATTAATTTGAACACGATTTCTATGTGTCTATTTTTCTTCAAATGAAAAACAATATAGTATAATTTATTTTCCAGTTTCCTGGGTTGAAAAAATGTTTTAAAACTTTAGAAATGAACAAAATTTTTGACTTTTTATTGGAAAAAACAAACTTGAAAAAGTAAAAGAAAAATTATTTTGTGATACAGGCCCTTTGACTCCAAATCTAGGTGATTATGTCATTTAAATAAAGATTTAGAAATTGAGTTTTGTTATTCAAAAGAGACAAACTTTTATCGGTAACAAGATGATAAAGTACATGAAGAGAGAAAACCAAAATTAAAACTAAAAACAATTGATGCAACCATACCATATTCTTTCCATAGCAGCTCCTTCTACAGAGCCTCATTCCCTCCCAACCCCTTGTTAAGCAGACACATCAGCTGCAACATTAGCTTCACGCAGAACAAGCACAAACTGAACATGAAAGAAGAGCTTAAAGAGAGTTGAAATAGAGAAGAACTCATGAGCATATTTCCATGGCTGAGCCATCCCACAACAATTGAAGAATCTGATTCCACCACCAGATTCTGAGCACAAAAGTATTTTTAAAGGATTTAGCTTTTGAAGAAGAAAATGTCTTTTTTAAATTGAAGTCCCCATTCCTTATTTATATATATTTTTTATGAAATGGGTCTTTTTTTAATAAAAAATCAAAGTAATTAAAATAAATATCCGTAACAATCTCAATACTTAAAATTGAGAAGGGAAAAATTTATTTCTTGGGAAAAAAACTATCACTTTCTTATTGTTTTTTTTTCTTACAAAAACACGTCGTTTTATTAGGAGCATATTTTTCTAAATAATAACTTATCCTAATCTAAAGAGCAAGTTTCAAACAAAAATAAAAAATTCACGAGTTCATGATTTTTATGTGGTTGTATAAAAAATAAAACAAAAATGAATTCGTGAAAAGTATATAAACACGTATTTCCTTACAAGAAAGTTTAAAAAGAATAAAAAGCTTCAAAGCTGTGTCTTTGTAAGAAAACTTCATTCTTTTGCTGCTTTATCTACACAGCATCCTATGCAAACAAATGACAGTCTAAAACCAAGGAGTCTTTGCAAAAGTCTTAGCATAATGACATAACTCGATGAATACCAACACATAAATCGACGGGAGCAACCTAAAATCCTAGATCAAAGCTAGCACCACACAAATAGCCAAGTGGTCACCAGCTGATCACCTAACAACAATAAGAACACTCTTAATGTCAAAGAACCATCTCAACCCAAAAGTTTAAGCTATTAGGTGAGGTTTTAGGATATGATTTATATTATTCTCTAACACACCCCCTTAAATGAAAGCCCTTTAGGCTTGAAACCTGCACAGACACATATTACCTTGTGCTTAATTTTTATCAAATAAATGGGGGATAGTGAGATTCGAACTCGTGACCGCTTGGTCATCAAGGCTCTGATACCATGTCAAAGAACCATCTCAACCTAAAAGCTTAAGCTGTTAGGTGAGGTTCCAAGATATGATTTATATTATTCTCTAACTGTCATAGAACCATCTCAACCTAAAAACTTAAGCTGTTAGGTGAGGTTCTAAGATATGATTTATATTATTTTCTAACACACCCCCTCAAGTGAAAGCCCTTTGGGTTTGAAACTTGCACAAGCCCACATTATATTGTGCTTAATTTTTTATCAAATAAATGGGGATGGTGAGATTCGAACTCGTGACCATTTGGTCATCAAGACTCTGATATCATGTCAAAGAACCATCTCAACCCAATAACTTAAGCTATTAGGTGAGGTCCCAAGATATGATTTATATTATTCTCTAACACTTAAGAATTCAAAACCTTACGGCACAAACTTCATGTTCAGAATTATCAAACAGAAACACATGTTCATGAAAACGGACATGACAAGAGATATAAATGCGTTGAGATGCAACGTCAAAACAATGATAACCAAGATGAGAGAAGCTGTAACAAAAAAAGACACATGGAGAGGAACAAAAATCCAATTTATGATTGTTATAGCGACGCAAAAAAGGAAAGTAGAGACATCTAAAAGTACGCAAAAAATAATAATTAGGAGATCGTTGAAATAAACAACCAAACGGGGATCGATTTGCAAGAATAAGAGTAGGCATGCGATTTATGAGATAGACCAAAGTGTCAAAAGCATAATTCCAAAACCGGAATGGTGCTTTACATTGTCCTAGAAGAGTAAGGCCGGTTTTCATATTATGCCTATGACGACGTTCTACTGTGCCATTTTGTTCGCGAGTGTGAGGACAAATCAGATGATGATGAATACCAATGGTCTGAAAGAAAGTGGATAGTTTGCGATATTCACCGCCCCAATCAGTTTGAACAGATTTTATTTGTAATGAAAATTGATGCTCAACAAGAGTTTGAAACCGGTGGTCACCGCCCCAATCAGTTTGAACAGATTTTATTTGTAATGAAAATTGACGCTTAACAAGAGTTTGAAACTAGTGGAAAACAGAGTAAACATCAGACTTGGCAACAAGGGGATAATACCATATATATTTTGTATGCACATCAACAAAGATAACAAAATTAATAACGATAGCCATTTGAAGAAAAAAGGGGAGCAGGACCCCAAACATCACTAATAATTAATTCAAGCAGAGTAGAAGTTTTGTGACCTATAGGTCCTAAAGACAAATGCGACAATTTTCCTAATGGACAACTTTGACATTGAAAATTAAGACGTTTGTTGTTACAAATGATCTTACTTTTCAAGACTAACAATTGAAAAATACGAGAGGTATGATGACCTAGTCGACAGTGCCATAAATCTGCAGAAGCAGAAATGCAGGGAGACCAATAGGTTTAAGGAATTGACGAGACGGAAGACCTAGACAAAGCATAGAGACTATCTTTACTCTAACCTAAGAGGAGTACTTCATTGGTGTTGAGATCCTTGACATAAAACACAAATGGATGAAATTCAAAATAAACATTGTTATCGAGACAAAATTTCTAAATAGAAAGCAAACGTTTCGTGATTGCAGGAACATTAAGAACATTAGACAAAGTGAAAGAACGATGTGGTGTATATATTTTGGTATCACCGATATGAGATATGGGAAGTCTCTTACCATTGTTGTTACCCATTTTTAGGTTCCCACACAAAAAATTAAAAAAAAACAAAAATAAAAAAAATAAAAATGATATAAAAAAATATAATAAAAAATAATATTCGGAAGGAATCCAAAAAAATAATAGGAGAGAAGGATGTTGGAACACCCATAAATAGCTAGGAATTGGTTGAGGAGGTTAAAAAATACAAGAATTAAAATTTGACATTATATTTTTTACAGGTGAGAGCCCCGTTGACAAGACAAATTCTATTTGAGGAAGAAAAGTCCAAAATCAGATATTTATGGACTTAATTAAATTATATCTAAGGTTTAATTGAATTTATGAAGGGTTTGAATTTGATTGCAAGAAAAATTGATTTTTAAGTCAATTTAGGCGTTTATTGAAAGAAATTAAAGTTTTTGGGTCCAATTATAATCTTGAAGAGTTGATTTGGTCAAATCATGAGCTTAATTGCATAATTATTGAAGTTTGATGGCCAATTAAGGACTTAATTGAAACAATCTGAAACCAAGGACCAAACCAAAAAAGACAGTAATTGTTGTTGTTTCTTGTTCAAGTGAATTATAATTCACTTGAACAGTAAAAAAGAGATTGCATGTGTGATTTCTTGCCCAGCTTTGCCACATAGGCCGAGCTGGACCCAGCCCAAAAAAAATAAAAAAATAAAAAAAATTCCAAAAATCTTTTAAAAAAATCATGATTTTCCCATATATATATATATATTTTTTTTATCAATTTTGCACAATTTTGGTTTGTATTTTTATACTGTAAAGATACAAATCCGACATTAAAATAACTAGTTTTTGTCAAAATATTAATTTTGTTTTTGCAGAAATTCCAAAAATCTTTTCAAAAAATTTGTGATTTTCCCATATATTTTTTTTTTATCAATTTTGCACAATATTGGTTTGTATTTTTATACTGTAAAGATACAAATCCATTATTAAAATACCCGGTTTTTGTGAAAACATTGCAAAAAAAAAATGTGTCTTGCTTTTTTACATACGACCGAGTTTCTCAAAGATAAAAAAAATAAATCATATTTTATTTTCATAAAAAAAGAGTTTTAACATGCATTTTGGCTTTAATAACTAGTTTATTAAAGCCACGAGAACTAGGCCAACATTTCAAAAATTCCAAAAGAAATTAATTTGTTTTCTTTTAATATCTGGGGTTACGACCTTATACGTAAGACGTATTCCAGATATTAAATTTTTTTTGTTGACATTAGAACGGTTAGGTTTTACCCGATGAGATAAGGATCTCCTTATCGAGGAGAACTTTTCTTAAACCATAAATGGACCAACAACTAGAAAACACAACAAGACCTTAGATTTTATCAGACAATAAAACAATGCAGCTTACCTTAGGTAGGGCGTATTTAGGGTGCTAATACCTTTCCTTTACGCAACCGGTCCCCGTACCCGATTTCTGAGACCAGTTAGGGTTCCTAGTGATCAAAATACTAGGTGACGACTCTCATTCATGCTTTCCACAGATAAAAGACAAAAATTCCTTGTCTCCCCATATTTGTCACATAGATACATTTAGATAATATTTTGAGAGTGTATGTTTTTTGCCGCGACGCCGCACATGTGCGACAACCATCACCAACATGCAAATTATCATTACCAAGATATGGTTCTGAAGTAGTCAAGGTTGCAAGGTCGGGTGTGACGTGTTGATTGACACCGGTTTTTGAAAACCATTTTGTAGTACCTATGGGATTACGCAGTGCTAGATTTGCACTAGGTTGCTGTCCATAGCCCTGGTGCTGAAGCTGAGGGCAGTGAGGAGTAATATGGCCTAATGTTTGGCACAATTGGCAACATGGATTTTGCCCCCTACAGCGTTTCCAATTTCCCTGCCAGTTGCCTTGTCTGCCATCACTGGTGGAGGAGTTGTGGAAGCTGCGAAAGTCTAGTCTGGACGTTGCAGATCTGTGCCCTCTATGGCTGAACTGGTTTGGACACCAACTTTCATGAAAACAACCCCTATTGCGATCAAAGTGTGCAACAGACTGGCGTTGAGAGATAAGGGCTGAAGGAGGTGTGTTTGGCGTGGGAAATAGAGGAGCATTGATGACAACAGACCCCATGGACAGATGAGATGATTTGTGAATAAATTTATGTGTTAGATGATGACTAAATAGATCTGCATACGGGAGAGGTTCTTCCCTGGTCACAAGGCTTGTTACTAAGTCCTTAAACTCTCCGCGAAGACCACAAAACACATATAAGTTGAAATTCTCCAGCGAAATAGGCCAGCCAGCAGCGACTAACTCATCAAATAAGGCCTTAGCTTTTTGCATAAAGTGAGTTACCGACTCATCACCTTGTCGAAGGTCTTGTAGGGAGCCATGAAGTTGCATAATACGGGAATTGGATGTGGAAGCTGGAGCTTGCTCAAGTGTGCGCCAGATAGAATATGAGGTTTGGAAGTCAACAACAAGATGAAGAACTTCCATGGATAGAGAAGAAAGCAGAGCACTCAGAATAAGTTGGCCTTGTTATTTCCTATGAAGAAAGAGTTGGTTTACCTGAAGAGAGACACCATCGGTAGCAAGAACATGTGGAGAGAGGCAAGAGTTAGAACCATCAACAAAGTCAAAAACTCTTTGGCCTAGAAGATACGACTTCATCTACATTCGCCAATATAGATAATTGGTGTTTGTTAATTTAAGGGAGATGACTTGGTGAGTGTGGGAGAGGGAGACAATTGTAGCAGTAGAGACTGCATCAGAAGAGGGTTGCAACAAAGGAGCATTTTTGGGGTTGAAGAGAGCATGACCACCATCTGTGAGCTATGGCCACTGTAGAATAGAAGCTGAGGAAGACAGTGGTGCTGTGGCAGGAGAGGAAGACGACATCACCGATGCTGTAGAGGGAGAGGTAGCAGGTGGATGGGATGGGGAGTCCATTGCAGAGGGGAGAAGAGGTGTTTTAGTTTATTTAGGGCTCTGATACCAAGTTGAGAACAATATAATGACTTAGGTTGTGTCTTAGCCAACCTTTTCTATTTATAAATATATGTGGCAGTACGCGGCAGTAACCGTAGGGATAACAACATTGGAATAACCCTACATTAATTCCTATACATATATATACATGCCATACATTCTATAATAAAGATGCACCACCAAATGACCACGGGCTCCCAACCTGTTTGAGAGTGTGGTTGCAGTTACTTTTCAAAGTACTTTTCATGCCGAAATGCATCAAAATGATGTTTTTTTATTTTTTAAAAATTATTTTTGAGATCAGTGCATCAAAACGATCCAAAACATATAAAAAAATTAATTTTTAACAAAAAAAAAATAATGATAATTTTTTTAGAAACACAGGTACAACCACGTTTCGAAACGCTCTCCCAACCAAGCCAATACTGCTACGACATTTCAATAATGAAACCGAATAAAACTGTGCAAAGTGCTACCCAGCTATAGAGAGTGAGAGATAGCCAACCAAGATTTGAGAAAGAAAGAGAAGAAGCGTAAGAATTCAAAGGGAATGACGATATCCACTACTTGCTATAGATATTTTCAAGATTTTCAGGGGGAGGAATTTGAAATGCCAATTGTTTTTTTTTTAATACTATTTCCTTCCAAAATTTTTCCAGAATTAAATATATTTTCTTAATTAGATACATATTTTTTTATATTAAATTGATTAGCTTATATTTAATGTTATTAATAATAACATAAACATCTTAGGAATTTTGCCAAGTATTTGTTTAATCAAGTTATAACTAGTGGTATTCTATTAGTTACTTATTGGGATCCACTTTATAGAAATAAATAGATTCAAATAGGAAAGAGAAATACTAGGTGAAGATATTTTTATTATTTTTGGTGGGTCGTGGATTTTATTCCCTCTCACTTGTGTATGTTTTTTTTTTCTTTTCAAAATGGATTTCATTGATTAATTAATAATGTCGCACATGTGCAGTGTCACGGCGATTGTCCACCATCACTCAGGTATTGTATCTGTTGGCAAATATGTCTTCTCTCTTATCAGTGGAAAAATAGAATGGGAGTCGCCACCTAGTATTTTGGTCACTAGAAACCCTAACTGGTCTTAGAGATCGAGTACGGGGACTGGTTGCGTAAAGGGAAGGTATTAGCACCCCAAATACACCCTACCTAAGGTAAGCTGCATTGTTGTATTGTCTGATATATGATACGGTTGTATTGTATTTCTAATTATTGGTCTATCTACGGTAAGGAGATCCTTATCTTATCGAGGTAAAACCTAACCGTCCTATGTCAACAAAAGAAAAAACCTTTTGAATATCAGGAATATGTTTTACATGTAAATTTATAATCCCAGATACTAAAACAAAACAAAACAAAATATTTTTTTGGATTTTTTGAAATATTGGCCTAGTTCTCATGACTTTAATAATCTGGTTATTAAAGCCAAAATGTATGCTAAAACATATTTTTTGAAGTTTTATTTGTTGTATGAAAATACAATATGAATTATTTTTTTTAGCTTTGCGAGACTTGACCGTATGCATGAAAACAAAAACATTTTTTTTTATGAAAACTGAGTATTTTAATACCGAATTTGTATCCTTACGGTATAAAAATACAAACCGATAGTAATCAAAATGGCGTAAAAAATTTACGCGGGGAATCAAAAAATGTTTTTTTTAAAATATTTTTGAATTTTTTTTGGAACAGGCTGGACTCGGCCCAAAGAGAAACTAGACTAAGATCACCCCAAAATAAAATACAAACTATCTTATATTGGGTTGGACTCGGCCCCCATGGATGGGTGGGCTGATGATCCAACCCGGACTGGTTACTGTGCCCATGCACAGGAACCAGTCCATATAATTAGCCGGTTACTGTGCTCACCAGGTAATTATTTTTCCTTGCTTGCAGAAACGTGCACAGTGCACGTTCTGCATGCAAGAAGATGAATATGGGAAACAGAGATAGGGGGAGAGAATTACCTGGAATGGAGGTGCTCTGGGAGCTGGGCTGACGGTGGCTTGTGGTGGTGGCGACTGGGGAGCTGAGAGAGGCCGACCGACGTTTCTTCTTCTTCTTCTTCTTCTTCTTCTTCTCTGCTTCTCTATTTTATTCTTTTTTCTTCGTTCCCTCCTCTTCTCTAATTCTTCATCTGTTTCTGTGGTGGTTGCTGTTGTTGGCGGCGCTGCTGGAGGCGACAGGCGGTGGCGTTACGGTTGTTGACTGATGGCTCTTCTTCTTTCTTTGTTTCTCGCGTGGCTTCCTCTATTTGTCCCCGTGTTTTTGCTTCTTCTTCTGTTTCTCAAGGTGCAGGGGCTGTTATCGATGACGGGGAGGACGGTGGTAGCTGGCGGTGATGATGATGGCGGTGGTGTTGCTACTGCTGCTTTAAATGGCGGAGAGAGAGATGCACAGGTTGCTGCAGTTTCTCTTTTCTATGTTGATGCACAAGTTTCTCCTTTTTTCTTCATGAGTGTTGCAACGAAACTAGTAGGGGAAGAAGATGGCAAGAGGTTGAGGAAGAATGACGGTGGTGTTGGCAATGCGGGGGGCGGTGGCGGCGTTGGTGTTGCTCTTGCGGTGGACGCTGTTTCAAAGCTGAGGGAGGAGAAATGGTGGCTGGTGAGGAAGGTAGGCGGTGGCACCTCCCTTTTTTTCTTCTTCCTATGTAATCTTCTCCCTTGTCCCTCTATTTCTTTGTTGGTTTCGGTTTTTTTTATTCTTTCACTCTCCTTCAACCCTCAAAATCCCCCGGTTCGTTCCTTTCTTTCTAACCGGAATTCCCCCCTTATCTCCATTCCCCGCTCCGAATTTATAGGCGCGGGGAAGAGAGGGGCACGTTACCCCTGCCATGGCACAGGGTAAGGTGGCTACCCTGCTCATGTCTTGGCACAGGGTAGGGTGGGTGGGTGGTCATGGCTTGCATTAATGATGGCAGGGTATGGGATGTGGCTTGTGTTTTAAGGCAAGCGAGGAGAGCAAGATAGAGAGGGAGAATAGCGGGAAAAGATTTAAAATCTTCTTCTTCCCTGCCTCTGCATGGGCAGGGAAGAAGGAGAACATTGCCGTTTAAAATGGCACTATTTTCATTTTTTTTTTGAAGAAAAAGAAATGTAATTGGGAAGAACTCAAAAATGAGTTATAACAAATAGAATGTCATTGGTTACAACTTGAGTACCATTTTTTTTTTTGAAATGAAATATGCCAAAAATTAATTTTTTTATTAGATACATATATTTGCTATATTTAACTTTATTAATAATAATAAAAATGTTTAAGGAAATTAATGTACATGTATTTGATAGGATTTAAACTTGGAGACTTTGATCTAGTTATAATTTTATATAGTTAAATTTATAATTTTATTTATTTAAATATATTATTTTTTAATACATGTTATATGGGTGTTTATACTAAAAAAATAAATATCTTATAATCAATTAACCAAACATATGACTGAAAAACACTATAACATGTAAGTGAAAACATTATTTACTAGAAAATTGGTTTTTATCATTTTTTCCTTCCCAATAAAATATGTTGAACTTGTTATTAGGGTAAGATAGTCATTTTACAGGAATCCATTGGTCATCATTTATTTGTATAGGGACATGTTGGTCTTTACATTTTAAAAGTAAACAATTAAACAATTGTATTACCCTTAAAGTCAAATAAAAAATAACTTATATGAAAGAGTTTATTTTTTAAATCATTTCCAATTACCATGCATAATAAAATACTCCACTACCCTTTGAACCAAAAGTTTGAAAACTATCATCAAGGGACTCATTGGACTTTTTACCTTGTATTTTTTTTTTGTAATGACCAATGTGAATGATGGTCAGTTTGGTCTTTTTTATGTATTAAAAATAATTTAAAAAAAGCTATCACTTGAAAATCACGCACCAGTGTGTGTGAGGGAGGGTAGTCGCGTTCAAATGGCGTCTGTGACCTCCTATGTCAGCCAAAAATGGTTGACCACCGTGACTGTAGAACTACTGAGTGGAGGAGTTTCTAATGAGGTGACACATCCATGGTGGTTCGCAAACGGTTGGATGGTTGAGGGATTTTTTCTTTCTCCCTCTCTTTTCTTTCTCATATTTAAAAGGAGTCCTTCTATTTGATTTGTATTTCAATTATAGTCATCATTCTCTTAATTGCTCTTTATTTGTTTTAAATATATATATTTTTTTGCATTTTTCTTTTCAGTCTCATCCATTGGAAAAATTCAAAGGTGTCTTATTTTCTATTTATTTTAAATTATAGTTCTCATTCTTTTAATTACTCCTTTTTATTTCAAGTTCTTTATTTATTTTTATTTTTATTTTTCTATTTGATTCATCCCTTGACATCGCAGGTTTACCATGCTAACTAGGATTGGTTCGAGGCTTTGAAATTATTTTTATTTTATTTATTTTATTTTTATGTAATTTAATTTTCATGCTAACAAAAAAACATGCACCTTCTTTAATTTTATTCTTTTGCTCTTTTTGAAAAATAAAATTAAGTCAGCCAACGCTAGCGTGTTTAGGTTCTCGTATGCTCGTGCCTCTTTTTTTCGAGTTCATTGGTTTTGTTTTGTCCATTTTTATTTTTTTTCCTTCCAATTTTAATTTTTTATTGATTTTTTTTTAGCTTTTTCAGTAAAATTTAATCAATTCTTTTGTATTTTATGGTGTTTTCTAATTAGAATATTATTTAATTTAGTGTATGGCCTATTTTATTTTATTTTTAAAAAAATTTGATGTGCTTTCAACACCTTAAAACACTACAAGAAATTCGCTTAATACCAACGGATTTACCGACAGAATACTTCAATCGGTGATTTGCGGTCACAACTACCGACAAAAAAATTTTTGTCTGTCATTCCGTCGGTATATATCGGCGGACTACTTCGGTCGGTATTTACCGATGGAATGACAGATGGAATATTCAAATTAAAAAAAGGCAGTTCACTGACGTGTAAGTTTTTGCGGGTGATTTTACCGACAGAATCACAGAGGGATTCAAAACGGCAGCTCCGTACGGTGACGTGACCGATTCACCGTTTGAATGGCCAACGGAATCACCGAGGGATTCAAACCGGAATCTTCGTATAGTGACGTGCCCTGTTTACCGTCAGAATGGCCAACGGAATCACCGACAAAATAAGTCTGTTGGCAAAAGTTAATATATAATCACTTTGCTGACTCTCTCCTCCCCTATTTCTCCTTCTTCTTCCCCATCCCAACTCTCCCCTACTGCAAACAACCAGCCCCCCCAAAACAAATCTCCATCTTCTCAGCACAACAAGTCATATTTCTTGAAGTTTTGTGATCACAACATCCGTGTTCTGATTTACCGATGGATTTTATCAGTTTTTGTAAGTAATTCTATCTTTTTAAATTTTAACATCTAAATGTTAATTTTATTGTTTTTTTAGTATATGTATTTTGTTAGTATATCTACATGTTTTATTGTTATTTCTCAAACAAACTTGTAGTATATGAATGTATAATTTTATACTTGTTATGGTTTGTTTTAGATTTTGTAAAATTGTATCTGTTTGTAAATTATTGAAACTTTATTGAATTATCAAATTACATGTGTTGTTTTGAAATAATTAATAGCTTGTTGAACGGGTCTGTTTTAATTTTTATCAATGGTATTGAAGAGTTGTAATTTCCGTAAATTTATATGTATTTATTTGTATGGACGTTGATAATTGATAATGAATATTTAATATTTATGAGAAGTTGTAATTAGTTTGTTGGATGATCTCGAGGTAAACCAATATTTTTGCAAATTTATTTACCTAACATAGTTAATTAATACATGTTGTCATCATAATTTTATGGATGATCATTCATGGATGTATCGAGATTCACCCCATGGATTGCGGAGGATGGATTATTGTAACGGGGTTCAGGGTTTTATTAATTTCGCAACATCTATTCCCAAAAATTTTACTGGTAGCGGTATTAGGTGTCCATGCAGGAAGTGTCAAAATAAAAGTATCTGCATCCAGATGTTGTAAGGATGCATCTTCTACACAAAGGGTTTATAAAGAATAACCGGTGTTGGTATGCACACGGAGAAGTATTTGTTCGTAAGAAGAGAATGGGAGAAAGGGTGGTTGGGTCAACTTCTAGTGCTAGCAACGTGCATGAAGTGGCAAATGACAACAGTAATCCTTACAGGAATATGGTTATGGATGCAATGAGAATGAATCAAGGTAATGTCAGTTAATGTCCAATCATAGAAGAAGAACCTAATGCAGATGCAACTAGGTTTTTTGATTTATTAAAAGATTCTGACGAACCATTATGGGATGGCTGCATGAACCACAATAAATTATCAGCCGTAGCACAGTTGTTCACCATTGATGCAACCATATTATTCGATGTTTCACCCACATTTAACTAGTTTTTTGCCTATGTTTTATATATAAAATGCCTTGATATTCTTTGTTTTATGTTTTGAAGGCACTTTTGAATGAAAGATGCAAAAAGGAGTAAATTGGAGATAATTGGCATATTTGACCTTCAGTCGATGTTTTGTGCAGAGCGTGAGCTCTAGAGGTTGAAATGAAGTGATTCCAGTGACATTAAAAAGCTAACATCCAAACCTTTCTGGACATCTAAGGCAAGAAAATAAAATAAGGAAGAGCATGGAAATCGCAGCCTTCAAAGTTAAATCTCGCAATCTGCCAGTGTTGACCTTCAACCATTCCAACTTGAATATATGGAGCTACAGAAGTCCAATTAATGCAAACTTAATTTTGTTGGATTCATGAATCAAAGGTATATAAAAGCTCCAAATTTCAGTGAAAAATGATGTCATATTAGGGAGATATGAGTTTTCAAAGATGACATCTAAATTCTACCAGCAAACAGGTTTCATGAAGAAACGAGTCCAAATTACGTTCCGAAGCATCTAAACCGATATCCAAGTTTTTATTTCAGCAATTTAGCTCCTCTAAGTCAAAGCTTGAAGATTTCATGCAAGGATATTTCTCCTTTTTTAGGAAAATAGTTATTGAAGTACTTAAATGTAAACAATCTACTTAATGCAGGACTATTTTGTAAAATAAAGATCTTGGGTTTCCTAGGATATAAAAAGAATGAGAGAAGAGAAGGGGGGCAGCCAGCCAAGAGGAGAAAAACACCCCCCCTCCTCTAAGAAACACGAAATTATGCATTCTTCCTTCTTTTTTATTAGTTGTTCAACAAACATGCAAGGCTAAACACTTTTTCTTGGTTGCAAGGACACGAAAACCTTCGGATTTCAAGAACTGTGAGATTTATTTTACCTTTTCTTTTCAGTTTATATGATGAATATGTTTGTTCTCCTATGCTTATTTTCCTATGATTGTTTATTTTAATTGCTAGAGCGGACTCTAAGTTATTATTGTAGACAATCTATTGCTAAGTTTGATATCAAAACCGGAGTTGTGGTATATGAACTTGTGAAGCAACTGAGTTTAATAATTGTGGAGGATCTACGTTATTAATCTTAGGGAGAACATTCAATCAAATCAAACATAGACTGCGGACAGTTATGTTTTCTTGATTAATCAACTTATCTAGTTCTTAAGGCTGCTATTGAATTAAATTACTAGTGCGGACACTGTGGTTGTTTGATTGTTAGTGTTAGTTATACGGCGGATCCGTTAACTAACCAATGTTAAGAAGAGATAAATATTCAGAATATGAATTGATGTTTCGTTTCCATAATCGGTTCGATTTACGTAGGTGGATGTGTGCTTGTGACCATGGTTTGTTCTCTTGATAATTTTTTGATTTTATTAAATTTCGTTTGATAGTTTTCTGTTTTCTTTTGCTTTAGCCTAGATAACGTCCAAACCCCCGCCCCAAATTGCATATCATCTAGCATAAAAATATGACTTGAATCTTCCTCGTGGGATCGACCCTTGCTTGCTCTATACTATCTTGTGTGTTGTGTTTGAAGTTAGGGTAATTAATTTGTGCGACTGCGACATCGCAACAACCATCAAGTCAGAGCACGAGTTGAGTGAGGCCGGGTATGAAAAAATTATTGAATGGGTGAGAAGTATTTTACCTGAAGGGAACAGGCTAAAAGAGAAATTTTATGCTGCAAAGTCTATGATGAAACCCCTCGGTTTAGGATACCAGGAAAATTGACATGTTTCCTAACTTCGCATGTTATACTACCTTGAAAATGCTTGAGTGACCGAGTGCATGACATGCGGGCATTCCTGTTACAAACCCGGAACTGGCAGGGGAAAGACTCTAGTGGCATATAAAAAAACTTAGATACTTCCCAATCATACAAACTTAGATACTTCCTAATCACACTTAGACTGTAGAGGTTATTCATGTCACCAAGAACTGCTGACCACATGACATGTCACCAATCATATGATGCGGTTGATAGAGTGATGGTGGATCCTTCTGATGGTGAAGCGTGGAATCACTTTAATAGTGTGCATCCTCACTTTTCAGCTGAATCAAGGAACATGTGTCTTGTGTTGTGTACAGACAGATTCAACCCATTCAGGTCATTTGCTGCTCTTTATTCTTGTTGGCCGGTCATACTTACGGTTTATAACTTGCCACCAGGAATGTGTATGAGGCCGGAGTTCATGTTTTTATCTGCTGTCATACCCGGTCCAAGCAACCCAGGCCAGAATATAGATGTTTGTCTTCGATCGTTGATTGATAAGTTGGCGCAATTGCGATCCTCCAGAGCTTTGACTTATGATATATCGAGGAAATAAAATTTTGTTATGAGGGCGGCTTTAATGTGGCTATCAATGATTTTCCAGCTTATGGAATGCTTTCTGGTTGAAGTACGCATGGGAAACTAGCATGTCCATACTGCATGGAAAACAACAAGGCATTCATGCTAACAAACGGAGGTAAAGCTTCTTTTTTTTAACTGTCACCGTCGTTTCTTGCCATATAATCACAGGTATAGAAAGAACAGAAAAGATTTCTTTGTTGGCAGAGTTGAAAAGGATGATGCATCCCCGCGTTTTTCTAGTGAAGAATTGCATGATGTTGTCTCAGAGTACGGTGGCATTGTGTTAGGTCTTCAATCAGGTAAGCAGAAGTTTCCTGGTTTTGGTTTGACCCATAATTGGGTAAAGCGAAGTATCTTTTGGGAGCTTTCTTATTGGAAGACCAATCTGTTGTGCCATAACCTTGACGTCATGCACATTAAAAAGAACATGTTTGAGAATATTTTTAACACCGTCATGGATGTGAAGGGGAAGATAAAGGACAACATCAAAGCTAGATTGGATATAACTTTGTTCTATAACCGTAAAAATATGGAGTTGGTTTGTAATGAGTCACGGGTCGCAAAACCAAGAGCAAGCTCCGTGTTAGAGAAAAACGCACAACTACTAGTTTACAAATGGCTTAAGAGTCTGTGTTTTCCCGATGGACATGCCTTGAACATATCAAGACTGGTTAATACGGAGGAATGAAGATTATATGGAATGAAGAGTCATGACTACCACGTGTTTATGCAAACACTCATCCCATTAGCTTTTCATGATTTGTTGCCAAAGGGGATATGAGATGCACTTATGGAGATCAATCATTTCTTTAGAGATATATGTTCTAGTAAGTTGAATGTTGATCACATTGAGAGGCTTGAAACGAATATCGTTGAGACACTATGCAAACTTGAGATGATATTCCCTATATCTATCGTTCGAGGTACAAGTTGGAGGACCGGTCCAATATAAATGGATGTACCCATTCGAACAGTTAGACATTACAGTTGCAATGTAATTCATATATAAAAGTATTTTCATTTTTTTTCTTAATTGAAAATATTTGATTAATTAAATGCAGGTACTTGTTCAATCTCAAGAAAAAGGTTAAGAATAAGGCGCATGTTGAGGCTTCGATATGTGAGGCCTATAGTGTCGAGGAGATCTCAATATTTATCTCGTACTATTTCGAACCTCATTTGAGAACAAGAATCAATCATGTTCCACGGCATGATGATGGCGGTGAAGTGCCTTCAAGTGAGAACTTGTCAATATTCTCCAATCCTGGATGACCCACACATAAAAATGTCGTAAGAGGAAGATATTTGTTGGAAATAAAGTTCAAACAAGCACACAATTATGTTCTATTTAACTGTGATGAGCTGAAACCTTTTATTCAGTAAGTATATATATGTGTAATACTAATTAAACTTTGTTAATAATATACTGTTTATATATTGTAATATCATACACTCATTATCACTTGCGAGGCAACATCGACAATATTTCTTTGTCCAATAACTCACAGCTATCCGAATCCCAGATCTTTCAATTACAAGATGAACAATTTGCCACATGGTTCAGAACACATGTAAGTACTATCACAAACTCATTCTCACTTGCAAAATTATTGTATGCATGTCATTACGAGATTCTCGTTTACTGTTCATTGATGTACATTAATACAAGGTTTTTCAAATGGGAAGGAGTGCTGCTAAGTCATTGTCTTCACTAAGCCTGGGCCTTGAAAGAAAATTCAAGTGCTACAACGAGTATTTTGTGAATGGATATGTGTTCCATACTGAAGAATACGGGCATGGAAGAAAGACATACAACATCGGTGTTTGTGTTAAGGGATCGACTAGTAGTGAGTTAGAAGTTGACTACTATGGTAGATTAGAAGAGGTCGTCGAGCTGCAATATCATGGCGAGTAGAATAGAGTGTTTTTATTCAAATGCTATTGGTATGACACGACTGACAGGAGGAATCGAGTTGATCCGCATTATGGTCTGGTCGAAATCAACTCAAAAGCTAGATTCGCAACGTAAAAGATGTCTTTGTTTTCGCAAAGCAATGCCAACAAGTTTATTACACATACACCCCTTCCTTTAGAAAGGATCAATCAAGAGTTGATTGGTTGTCTGTTTTAAAAATGAAATCCGGGGGTTGTGTCGAGTTTGTTCAGGATGAGAATGAAGACACAAGTGTGCGAGATGAAGTTTTTCAAGTTAGTGAGTTGGTTGAACCATTTCAAGTTGCTCCTTCGATTGACTTGGAAGAAAATTCAAATTTTCATGTTTTCGATGATAGTCTTGTTGATGTTGACGCAGAGGAGTTGAATGTTGTTTTGAGCTTTAGCGGACAAGCAAATGTCGATGAAGATGATGATATCCATATTGAAGATTACGATGAAGGTGATGACTATTCAATTGACAATGAAGAAGAAGAAAATTCTGACTAACTATCAGAATGAAGCCCTGTGTAAAACATTTTTTTCATGTAATATATATTATGGATGATATATTTTGTAACATGAAATATTTATTTTATAAGTTTATGTATTGTTTAAGCACTGTTGTTATTATTTTGTGCGATGGACAGTTTATCATTTAAGTGTTTGCAGGAAGGTAAATAGGCAATACAAACATCATCTTTCTTGTACAATACACTATCACTGACGGACTCACATCCATCGGTATTTCACAGAGAGTTGAAAAATATTTACTGGAAATGTCACAATTACCGACGACTTTGCAGACGGACTATCATCCGTCGGTATTTCACAGAGAGTTGAAAAATATTTACTAGAAATGCCAGAATCACCAACGACTTTGCAGACGGACTACCTTCTGTTGACATTTCACAGAGAGTTGAAAAAATATTACTGGAAATGCCACAATCACCGATGATGTGGCAGACGGATTCAAGTCCGTCGATATGTTATCGGTGGGTCAAAATTACCGACAAAATCACCTACAGACAGTGTGAATTCCAAAGGGTGGGGCATTAAATGCGTCTTTGGCCGCGTCAGTTTGTCGATAAAATTACCGAGGGACTGCGAAAAATATGGAGGGTAATTAAAAATGATTGTGCAAAACTCAAAATTTACCGACGGATTTTCAAAATGTCACCGATGGAATAATTTAAAATAATATTTTTTTATTGTCGTCGGTGAATCCATCGGTAAAATTGCACTATAAATCCCAGCGACTGCCCCTTCAGTTCATTTTTTCATTTGCTCCGTTATTCCCCTTTCATTTTTGATTTTTTTCCTCTTATTTCCTTCAATACTTTTCTTTGTTTTGCTTATAATCTCTACTTGAATCTTCATCAAATTAAAAGGTATGTGTTTCCTTTATTTCATTTTACTTTAAGGATTTTTTTTCTTTGTTTTAGCTATTTTTATTTTTGTTATGTTTTTTGTTTTGTTGTATTTTTATAATGTAGATAAATTCTTGAAATAAACACATTATTAAGGTAAACATATTTCATTCCTAAAGTCTATTTTTTTAATTATTCAATATATTTTATTGTTTGTATTGCCATAATAATTGAATAATTTATTGAATTGTAATTGTTAATGTTGAATTTACCTTAGAATTAGTAATTGAATATGTTGGAATAATTAGTAATTTTACTTTATTATTGCTTGATTTGTGTTTAATTATTTCCATTAATTTTAATTGTTAGTCTAGAGTTTTTTTTTTAATTTATTGGAATATTTTATTGTTTGTATTGCCATAATAATTGAATAATTTATTGAACTGTAATTGTTAATATTGAATTTACCTTGTAATTAATAATTGAATATCTTGGAATAATTAGTAATTTTACTCTATTATTGCAAGATTTGTGTTTAATTATTTCCATTAATTTTAATTATTAGTCTAGAGTTTTTTTTTAATTTATTGAATATATTTTATTGTTTGTATTTCCATAATAATTGAATAATTTGTTGAATTGTAATTGTTAATGTTGAATTTACCTTGTAATTAGTATGGATGTTATTTGTATAAATGTTATGTTATTTACAATATTAGTATAGATGGAGTCAATTGATTGTGGCTATTGTCAATATTTGCAGATTTGAAAAGTTTGGGTAGTCTCCAATATAGGGGAGGTGTTGTCGAATTGTTTTTGAACATTCGAATTTAATTATATAATTATTCGTATAAAATTGTGTAGATGCGTAGAACAAAATCCACATCTCGTCGCTCACGTATGTTCGTAGCTAGTTCTTCTAGCAGCGAGGATGACATATCCTTAGGTGCCTGTCAAGAAGAGGCACCTGCGCCGTCAACCGATGTTGCCTCTTCCAGCGCGGTTTCACAGCGCAGAGGCGGCGTGCCTTCGCAGGGAATCAATTCACCCGCAAGTACGAGGCACAGTGGAAGGACGGCCTTTCAATGTAAGTTTGTTAAGGTTTTAGTTCTGTTTTTTAAATTATAACATTATTTATGAACAACTAATCAATATTTCATTAATTTAATTTATTTTCAGGTCTACAAATATTGAGGCCGCCCGAGTAATATCATCGGCGTTTAAATCATCGATGGAGATTCTATTATTTTAATAGAGTCAGGTATCCAGACATCCTGAATAGATACCTCAAATCGATGCATGGTTTGACAAATTTGAGGTTGGTGTTAATTTTTAATTTCCAGCTTATTTCTAATAAATTATTAATATAATTGTAAATAAATTATTATTTTTATTTAGAATTAATTATTTATATACAAGACAAATTTGACTGGGACAGTGCGCATGACACTATTGTGAGGAGGGTGTGGGAAAATCACGCGGCAACTAGATAACATCGAAAACAATACAAGATTTTTTTAGAAAAAAAATTATGTTTCAAAATCTAATTTCTCACTATGGAAGTAGGTTGAGTGATTTTTGCTATGAAGTACAAAAAAAGGCGAAAAAACCCGCGAGAAATAATGGTCTCCAAGGCTGGAACAACGTGGCGGTTTGGAGGGATTTCAAACCGATATACATCCCGGCAGATATATGGCCGCACTATCTTGATTACGTGACGTCTGAGCGGTTCACACGACGCTCACAGTCCGGTGTTGGCAACCGGAATCAGCTTGAAACGAATATCGTCGAGACAATATGCAAACTTGAGATGATATTCCCTCCATCATTTTTTGACTCAATGAAGCATCTACCCGTACATTTACCGTTTGAGGTAAAAGTTGGAGGACCGGTTCAGTATAGATGGATATATCCATTCGAGAGTTTAGATATTACATTTGCTATGTAATTCATAATTAAAAGTTTTTTCATTTTTTTTAATTGATAATTTTTTTTTAATTCTATATATGCAGGTGCTTGTTCAATCTTAAAAAAAAAAGTTAAGAACAAGGCGCATGTTGAGGCGTTAATATGTGAGGCCTATATTGTTAAGGAGATCTCAACATTTATCACATACTATTTCGAACCTCATTTGAGAACGAGGATCAATCGTGTTCCACAACATGATAATGATGGTGAAGTGCCTTCAAGTGAGAAGTTGTCAATATTCTCCAATCCTGGATGACCCACACCTAAAAATGTCGTCAGGGGAAGCTATTTGACTGAAATAGAGTTCAGACAAACACACAATTATGTCCTATTTAACTGTGATGAGTTGAGACCTTTTCTTAAGTAAGTAGATGTTCGACTGAAACTTTATCAAGAGTGTACTATTTATATATTGTGATATCATAAACTCATATAAGTTGGAACAACCTTGCAGGTAACATCGACGATACTTACTGTCCAATAACTCACAGCTCACCGAATCCCAGATCTTTCAATTACAAGATGAACAATTTGCCACGTGGTTTAGAACACATGTAAGTCCTATCACAAACTCATTATCTCTTGCAAGGTAACTGTACGTCAATATTACAGAATATCTATTTATTGATTATTATTGTATTTGATATACAAGGTTTATTAAATGGGAGGTAGTGCTCCTATTTCACTGTCTTTACTAAGCTTGGGCCCTGAAAGAAAAGTCAAGTGCTATAACGGGTATTTTGTCAATGGATATGTCTTTCATACTAAAGAGTACGGGCATGGAAGAAAGACTACAATAACGGTGTTTGTATTAAGGGATCGACTTTTAGTGAGTTTGAAGTTGACTACTACAGTAGATTGGAAGAGGTCATCGAACTGCAATATCATAGCGAGCAGAATAGAGTGGTTTTATTCAAGTACTATTGGTATGACACAACTGACAGAGGAATCAGAATAGATCCTCACTATGGTCTCGTTGAAATCAACTCAAAAGCTAGACACCGCAACGTTAACGATGTCTTTGTTTTTGCAAAGTAATGCCAACAAGTTTATTGCACATACACCCCTTCCTTTAGAAAGGACGGATCAAGAGTTGATTGGTTATCCGTTTTAAAAACCAAACCCAGGGGTCGTGTCGAGGTTGTTCAGGATGACAATGAAGACACAAGTGTGATAGATGAAGTCTTTCAAGCTAGTGAGTTGGTTGAACCATACGGAGTTGCTCCTTCGATTAACTTGGAAGAAATTTCGAATTTTCGTGTTTTCGATGATAGTCTTATTGATGTTTATGCAGAGGAGTTGAATGCTATTTTGAGCTCGAATGGGCTAGAGAATGTTGATGATGTAGATGATAACCACGTTGAAGAGTGCGATGAAGCTGATAACAATTCAATTGATGACGAAGATGAAAATTCTGACTAAATATGTTGTAAAGCCTTTTTTTTATGATGTAATATTATGGATGATGTTTTGGAACATGAAATATTTATTTTATGATTGTTAACTCTTGTTATTGTGCTGTGCGTGCTGTAAGGTTGAATTCAAGCTTTTGTGCAGGAGGATAGACATGCAATACAAAAAAAACATGCAAAAGCTTGACATAACACCGACGGATAGACCGACAGATTGTTACCCGTCGGTATTTCACAGAGAGTTGCAAAAAAATTATAGCATTTTTCCACAATCATCGATGACATTTGACCCGTCGGTATTTCACAGAGAGTTGCAAAAAAATTACAGCATTTTGCCACATTCACCGACGACTATACTGACGGCATGTGCCCAGTCAGAATTTTATCGAGAGTTGCAAAAAAATTACAGCCCCTGCCATAATCACCAACGCGGTTCCCGATGGCATCACCGACGGATAAGGCAAATCCAATGCGCCTGTGCTCTGACACACAGTTACCGACGAATTGGCCAAAGGATTTCAAAATATCTGAAAGGATTTTCAAAATTTTAGTGCAAATTTCAAAAAATACCGACGGAAATTACCGATGAAATTTAATTCCACCGCCCAAAAAAATATTGTTTTATGTTCCGTCGGTAAAACTGCAGTATAAAACCGACACCCCCTCCGCGGTTCATTTTTTCGCGGCTCCTCTAATTTCTTTTCTTCTCCTCCTTCTCTTCTCCTTTTAGTATAAATCATTTACGTTTTTCATTGTAGTTTTCAACATATTAAAAGGTATGATTCTCCTTTCTTTATCTTTGTAGTTTTTTGCTTTTTTTTACTTATGATTATTTTTGTGGTGTTCTTTGTTTTATGTGTTATTTGTAGATAAAATCTTGAAATCAACACACTATTAAGGTAAACATTTTTCATTCTTAAAGTCTTTAGTTATTTCTTTTTTTTTGTTCAATTTATTTTATTGTTTGTGTTGCCATAATAATTGAAAATTTTGTTAAATTTGAATTGTTATTGTTGAATTTACCTTTAAAATGTTAATTGAAATATATAATTAAATTTAACTAGTTTATCTTAATTTTATTATATTATTACTTGTTATGTTTTTTATTATTTCGATTAATTTTAATTGTTATTTATGAATTTGTATAGATGTTGAATTTCTATAGATGTTCGATTGTATAAAGGTGATTTTGCAATATTTGTGTAATTATCAATATTTGTAGGTATGAAAAATTGTGGGTAGTCTCTAATATATAGGAGGTGCTGGCGAATGCTTTTTAAATAATTGAATTCAATTATTTAATTATTCGTATAAATTTGTGTAGATTGGTTGAATGAAAATTTAATTATTTTATTGTTTGTATTGTAATAATTATTTGATAATTTAGTCTCTTTTAATTGTTATTGTTGAATTTTCCATGGACATGGTAATTGGAAATGAAGAATTAAATTTCATTGATTTCTCTCAATTTTATTCTATTATTGATTGTTATGTTTTTTATTATTTTCATTAATTTTAGTTGTTATTTATGCATTTCTATAGATGTTAGTTGAAAATATATAGATGTTGACTTTCTATAGATGTAAGGTTGTATATAAGATTTTCTAATGGAATCAATTGGTTTGTGGTTATTGTAAAGATTTGCAGGTTTGAAAATTGTGGGTAGTTTCCATTATAGGGGAGGTGCTGCCGAATGTTATTTAAATAATCAAAGTTAATTATGTAATTATTCGTATAAATTTGTGTAGATACGTAGAATAAAATCTACAAAAGTCGTCGTCAACGGACGGTTCTTTGCTAGTTCTTCTAGCAGTGAGGAGGATGTAACCTTAGGTGCTGATCACGGCGAGGCAGCTGCACCAACTTGTGATACTGCCTCTTCTAGCGCGGTTTTACAGCGCAGAGGCGGTGTGCCTTCACAGCGGGGTCAATTCACCTGTAAGTACCAGGCACAATGGAAGAATGACCTTTCAATTGAGTTTGTTTAGGTTTTAATTTTTTTTATATACTTATAACATAATTTATGAACAACTAATTAATATTTTATTAATTTTATTTAATTTCAGGTTCACAAACATTAAGGCTGCCCGGACAATAACATCGTTGTTTAAATCGTCGATGGAGATTCCATTGTTTCAATGAAGTCAGGTTTCCAGACATCCTGAGTGAAGACCTAATAAGGATGCATGGTTTCGATGATTTCAGGTCGGTGTTAAGTTTTAATTTCCAGCTTATTTTTAATAAATTATTTTTATAATTTTATATCTTGTACTATTTTTATTTTAAATGAATTATTTATATACACAACATAAATTTGAGTAAGATAGCGCGGACAACAATGTTGTGAGGAGGGTATGGGAGAATCACGCGGCAACTAGGTACCATCGAAAATAATATTTATTTTTGTTTTATAATTTTATGTTCTAAATTCTAATTTGTTACTATGGAAGTAGGTTGCGTGTTTTTTTAATATGACACAAAAAAAAGCAAAAAAATATGCGAGAGATGACGGTCTTGAAGGATGGAATAAGGTGGCAGTTTGACAGGAATTCAAACCGCCATTCATCTCGGGGGATATATGGACGGCATATATTAAGCACGTGACGTCTGAGCGGTTCACACGACACTCACAGTCCGGTACCGACAACTAGAACCAGCAAATTCATGGTTTGGTGACCACACACATCCGCAGCTCCATCCCGTTCAGTGCACATGCGAAGCGGATTGTAACATTAATTTAAATAAAATATATCATTAATTAATTTATTATTACTTATAAATATATTTAACTTGCAATCTTTTTTTTCCTTACAAGCTACGTCTTCTCCATCAAAGCTGGGCATGATTGATATCCTAAGCATCAGAATCATCAAGCTTCAGCTTAACTAGTTCGCTGATATCATATGGATAAGCGTCCTTTGGTGACTGACGTTTATATGCTCTTTTTCCAAAGGCCCAAGCTTTAGCTTCAGTAAAATGGGCTCCATCCCAGTACACATAGTCACTCCTGTTGCTACATGGGAAGGAGAGAGATTTACATGGGACTGAACCAGATTCTACCTCGCAACAGCTCTTACGGGTTTGTGTTAAAACCTGCAAGCAAGAAAAAATAACATGGGCATCAATTTCGTAAGAGTTTATGTAGGTAAACACAGCATCAGTATGCCTATCATTAAGTTTTCTGAGCAGTTCTTGAAGCTTGTCGTTGAAAATTTGAACATAATCATTGAGCTTGTAAGCACATGAAGATGCATCTAGTTCATTGGGATTTTTTTGTATGTTGGACGGCATACATCCTACCCGAATAAGTCCGAACACAGCTATCTTTCTTGCTCCTGAGCAATACAATTTCTGGCAGCAAGGGAAAAAAAACGATTTGAGTGTCTTTTGTAGTTTGATCCTTAATTTTCACATTAAACAATTTAACCCCTATCAACTAACAAACTTTCAGTTTTTCTCAAATTGATCCTTGATTTGATTAATTTCAGTCCCCGAACTTTGACACTTTTTGCACTTTGATTCTTAGTTTTAAAATTCTTCAACTTGACCCTCAATTAGCTTTCAATCTTCGTATATCTTTCAGTTAAATCCCTGATGGCACCAATTTGACCTTTCAAAGTTTCAATTGTGTCTTTTCTTCAATTGAGTCCTTAATTAAATTCATAAAACCCATTAGATGTTTAATTAAGTCCTTTAATTTAATTAATTCTTTTAATTTTTGCCTAATTGACTTTCAGACTTATTTTTTCTTTAATTAAGTCATTAAATAAATCAATTAAACTTGTTAGAAGTTTAATTAAGTGCTTAAACTTAATTAATTCTTCATGTTTTATTCCTCACTTTTCTTTCTTTCTTCATCTCATCTTCTCAAAATATATCTTAATCTGGCTATTCTTATGATATATTGATCTTTTGCATCTCGAAGGCTTATCTTCTCATGTGCTGAAGATTTTTTTGGATTTAAAATTTTTGATTTTTTAATAAAAAAATATGTATTTTTATAAAAAAATATTTTAGAAAATTTAAAATTGAGTTATGACAATACCTATAAAATAAAAACTCTCAAATGTTTATTTTTGAAACAAATGTTTTTCAATTTATTCCGATACTAGTGGGCATTCTTATGGAAATTATAGCAGCTCATTCCATAACAAACTAAAATTTCAAGCCATAAATAAAGTCAAGATAATCATTAATTTAATTTATTAATTTAATTTGGAAACTAAGGTTGTTACTAAAATCTTCAGGGTTAATAAAATACGACAAAATTAAAAAAATCAATTGACCATTATAAAATTCTATGACAAATATAATTAAACAGATTAATTAATTTCTTTGAGAAAAAGAATTTTTAGACAAAAATATAAACATCGATATCAAGATAAAGGTATTATCATTTGTGGCTCTGATATCAACTGTTAGATTTAATATATGTAAACCTGTTTTTAAAACAATTTGCATTTAAATTTGATGCGGAAAAATAAATATATCAAAATATACCTCTTGACATTAATAAAAAACACTCATGGAATTTTTTTAAGGTTTTGGTACTTCTAAGCTATGACACTCAAATTTAATAGTTTATTTTTTAAAATAAAAATTTATATTTCAGTATGTAAGCTTAAAGACTAAAAATCTGTATTTATATAATAAGAGCTTCGTTAAACTTCTATTAATAGAACTTTAATGTCATTAATTTAAGAAATGTTATTATGAAAGTTAATTTATTACATCAATTATTAAAGTTCTCGAAAAAAACTAAATCTCAAAAACATCACTTCAACATAAAGATGTAGGCTTATGTACTTAGATTAGAAATTGTTACGCGCGCAGACATAAATAATTTATGACCAGCTCCCTCGAAATTCCACTTCAAGAAACTCATAATTAAAAGTTCAAATAATTGTACTATAGGAAATAAGAAAGAAGAATGGGAATTTTCAATAACCCCTTTCACATTAACTCTGTCAAATCACTCAACTTTGGCTCAATATTATGGAACTCCAACTTGATAAAATTTTTTTGTAGAGATAAGGTTAAAAACATAAAATTCTGAAATTTTTATTTTTAAAGTATTTAATTCATAAAGTTTTTTAGATATACTAAAATCATAAAAATAAGTTTAAATAAGCTCAAGAAACATTAAAAAGTATATTGTAAAAAAACACACACACACACACACACATATATATATATATATATATATATATATATATATATAGTTGTTGGTGTATTTTCTAACAGGTAGAGATTCTGATTATATAAATTGACCATGAATTGCTTTTCCATTTGCAGTCTTGGCCACCATCTTACTGGCTGCTGCTCATCTTTAGTAAATCTCGACTTCGTAAAAAAATAAAAATAAATAAAGTTTGATTCATTAATGAATTCGGCTTCATTTGAAAAACTAATAGATCAGGGATTGGTGGGTTTTTGAGAGACAGTGCTATTCACTTCTCATATATTTTTTTCATCTTTATCAAAAGAACTTAATTTGGAGATAAGCATCTGTAGCGCAAACTTTCAGTAAGTATATTATATTTGGAGTCATATTCAGCAAATACGTTCATTGGCTTGAAAAGGATGGATCCAGCTGGTAACCGGCCATGGAGGTTATTCAGTGAGTTTAATGCAATCTACTGTATAAGTATGGCTTATAAATCCGATACCTTAAATCATGTACATAGAGAAGGAAATAGGGTGGCTGACCTTTTAAGCATAGCATGGTCTAGATAGGGATATGAAATTTTTGGCTTGGCTGTCATCTTGATTTAGCAGACTCTGTAATCTCAAGCCACTTCCTTGCTGGCTATTTTTCCCATTTTATTAATTATAAATTAGATTATCATTAATGTTTTTTTTTATACGTTACATATAGTATCATAGTGGAGTAATTTTTAGTGGTAAATTACTATTTAAACATTGATGTTTATCATGGTATAGTTTTATTTTGCGCCTCCAAAATATATTATATCCCATAATGGTAAGAATTTGACGCAACAAAAAAAAAACATAGCAATCATATATATATATATATATATATATATATATATATAATTTTATATATAAAAAAATTAATCTTTACCATAAGAAACCTAATTTTATTTTTTATTACTCAGTATTTTGATAATCAATAGTAAATATCGCAACTCTCTTTGGTTGTATATATAATAGTAAAAACATCACAAACAAAGCTAAAAGAGTTCTAAATTAAATACAAAAAGAAAGAAGTTTTAATTTATACACTTGGATATGTGTGTTAGGTTTGAAATCCTCTCGTCTCACTCCCAGTATAATCAAGTATAGTTTTTTTTAAAAAAAATCATGAGGAAAAGGAGTTAAGAAGAGCTTAAAATATATCAAAGTCATGCAGAACACAATCAGTTTAGAAATTTGTTGAGACATTAATTAAAGCTAGCAGCAGAAGCCATGATCTTTAAACCTATCATGTCCACATAGGAGATTTCACAGATATAAATATAAAAATGAAGTTGTTTTGGTTTATGTAAGCAGGTACGTATGTATCCTTCTTTCAATTTTAATGGCAAGACTCAAGAGTATCTCCGAATAGACTTCTATACTTTAAGAATAAACCCTTCTATGAATGGAGTTTAAGTATGATATCCAAATGATTAAGGATTAAGTAATTATTATTGCTTCTTGAGACTAATGCCTAAAAGCAAATTTTATTGGAATTATATTGTGAAAGGCTATGAAAAGACAACAGATATGTCTTTCCATTGTTCTTACAGTCACAATATTTTATTCTCTAAGAACTTATTGGACAATCATCTTCTCCATCAGAGCTGGGCATGGTTGATATTGTAAGCATCAGAATCATCAAGCTTCAGCTTAGCTAGTTCGCTGATATCATATGGACAAGCATCCTGTGGTGACTGACTTTGATATGCTCTTTTTCCAAAGGCCCAAGCTTTAGCTTCAGTAAAATGGGCTCCGTCCCAGTACACATAGTCACTCCTGTTGCTACATGGGACGGAGAGAGATGTACATGGGACTGAACCAGATACTACCTCGCAACAGCTCTCACGGGTATATGTAAAACCTGCTAGCAAGAAAAAGTAATATTGGTATCAGAGGCGTAACAAAAAAGTCGTCTTCAACCGAGAGAGAGAGAGGGAGAGGGAGAGAGAGGGGATTCGTACCTGTATTGGTCTGATCATCAGAATCAATTTCATAAGAGTTTATGTAGGTAAACACAGCATCAGAATGCTTAGTATTAAGTCTATTTAGCAGTCCAGGAAGCTCGGCGTTGAAAAATTGAACATCACTGTTGAACTTTTCTACACATGAAGAAGATGCGCTTACGTTATGGGGATGGTTTTGTATGTTGTGTGGCATACATCCTACCCGAATAAGTCCGAACACAGCTATCTTTCTTGCTCCTGAGAAATACAATTTCTGGCAGCAAGGGAAAAAAAAGGGAATGAAGTGGGGGTCTTTGTTAGTTTCCAATCGCGTCAAACATTAATTGTTGTTTTACAAGAGACATTAAGTAGGGCTAACCTCCAGCTGAGTTTCATAATTTTCAATAAGAAGTTGAGCAAATTTTTCAGGAGTATATTGCTTGCTGCTATTGTACTCTTCCTTGAAATAATTGTTGAGGTAGTCGTTATGACCCATATCAGACACATAGATGCATTGGCTCAAGTACTTCCTAGCAACTTCCTCGCTTCCCAAGATTTTGGAAATTCGTGAAACCGTGATATTGTGATTAAATAACTGAGCATTCATTGTAAATAGTTCTCCCTTCACATACACAAAAGAAACATATGAATAGTTAGCGTTGCCAAAGCATACAAGATTACGCAAAATTCATACGGAATAATACAAGGTTTTAGTTATGAGAGGCATATGATCAGTAATCACCGAAAGAGAGCCAGTATAATCAAGGATGCCAGCTCCACTAGATCCATAATTTACACCATCTAGAAAATTAGTGCAACCTCCGACACCAAAGTCCGTAATGTAACTGTCGAAACCTAATTGTTCAGCTGAAACAAAAGAATGATAATTAAGATCATAACTGCCCACATTACTAAACTCGGTTATGTTGAGACCGTTGTAAATTTATGTTTCAAGTTATACAAGAAACAAAAGAATAAACCTAATCATCGATCCTTCTTCTACTAAATTATTTAAATTTCAGCAACAAAAACATTAGTACCAGACTTAGCAAGATTTCTAATTTTAATTTAATACAACGGTCACAACTATCTAGTGAGAACATATTTATTTTCCATTAAAGAAAACTAACACACTATATTTTGTATTATAAGAGAGGAGAGAAAACTGCAGACCAATGGTGTCAGCTATGTTGAGACCGTTGCTGCACCTTCCTGAAGCCCCAGTATCAAAGTCTATCCCATAAGGTAGGTAATTAACTTTAGCCCCTTTGTCAAGGTAGTTATTGTTTCCGTTATCAAAGAGAGAATCTCCAAAGACGAAGAAGCAAGGAACTTGAGGTACGCGTTTTCCATAAGTCCAGTGTTGCCAGTTTGACACCAGCAACACCACGGACAACACCCACAATGCCTTAAGCCCACTTTCCATTGACAAACAAAATGAAAGAAGGAAACAAAAACAGTAAATATAGAAAGAAGGAAGAAGCGCGTAGCTAGGGAAGAGTGCTTTGAAGTAGAACGAACCAGGCCTATTTATAGAGTGGAGATCTAGCTATCCAGTGCATCTTGTAAGCGTGTTCTGTTGTAAGCCACCTGTTTTTTTCAATCTAATTAGTTTACAATGTAACAGTAAGTATCCTTAAATCTTGTCACTTGTAGTATTTCTTAGAATTGTGTGGTTTTTAGGTGTTTCCTTTCTCCTTCTAACATTCCATACATTCTCTTGATGTCAAATGAGTACTTTTTATTCTCTCTACTCACTTTAATCATTTTTGCTTCTTTCCTACAAGGCTAGCTTACTAGCCTTTTTTAGCTTTCTTAATGCAATAATTTTGAACGATTTTTTCTTTTTTGAGTTCCATGATAAATATAAGTTGATGTTGTTTTACTTTTTCAAACTTCTCTTCAGAATCAAGATCAGTAATTGAATAGGGGATCATATTTGTTCAAAAAACCAACTAAGCTATATTCCTTTAAATGGTTTTATTTTTGTTTTTTTTTCAAAAATATTTTTATCTCGAGTAACATCATCTAAAATAATGTAAATATCTGAATACTTGATTTTAAAAATATTTTTCAAGGTTTCAATGTATCACTATCAAAATTAACATAATACATTCTTACTCCGTTATGGTTATAGTGCACTTTGTTTACAAAGTCTTAAAATGAAAGTCATAATTTCTATGCACTCCTCTAAATCTTGGACTATCCTAACCAAGCTAGTCAATGTTATTTCTAGTTCTGTTCTATAAAAAGATTCATGAAAATAGCTTTGCATCTCTTCTTGTTTATTGATAGAGTTGATTAGATGAGTGGACAAAACAATATACATAATATACATAAGGATAATTTTAAAGAATTAGAGCTTGTAGTTTGTTTCATGTACCATACATATTATTAACACCATCATATTCTTGACCTCGCATATTGAGGATATACAAGTTATATCGAGTGAGCACATCAAGAATTGTTTTTTATGATGTTGGTTTAAATACTTTGTTTGTTAGTATGATATTTTGGATGATGGTTTTACAATTTTTTTTTGGAGAGATTTAGCTATCATTCAATTTACAACTGATATTTAACATGAGTTATAAATAAAGCAGTCGAACTAAAGTTTAAATTTGTTAGTTTCTAAAATCTAATTTCTATTAGAAGTTTCATTTCTTATTATTGTTGTGTGCGGATTGGAGTGTCCTTTTGATTAACCAAGCAAGGAATGAGATTTATTATATAATTAAAATACAGATTAAATTCAACAGAACCATATGACATTTCAATTCCAGCTTCATTTAAATTAATAAGTCATAATATAATGATTAAGTTCCTATATTAATAATAATAAAAAAAGTCAGCTAGGCTTATGGTTTAGGCCTTTATACCTTGTTTAGAACTTTTTTTATGGGATATTTTTTTATGCTTGCCCTTTTATACAAATGTTTTTTTATAAAAAAAACATAATAAATTAAAAATTAAAAAAAAAATGTGGTTTTGTATGTGCATACACATCCAAAATAAAAATGTTTGTGCATTTCTAACAAAACAAAATATAAAAATAAAAATGATTTTTTATACCTTTCAAAAATACAAAACATAGATTTGTGTTTTCTTGTATTTGTGGATTTGCCATGAACATTAATATTGTTTTTTTTATCAAAATAATGTATCAAAATATTCATTAGAATCTCCATATTTTAAAATATTCGCATATTAAAATATATTGGAACGAACTTATCGATCATTTATATATCACGTGGAAAATTTATTCGTCAATTTTATTTCCCTGCATGTTTTCCACATTTCAAGTATTATTTCCCTTACATATTCAAGCATTCTGAATTAGCTTAATTATCTTAATCACATACTTAATGTGAAATTAATTACTTAATTTTAAAGAGTTGGTTTAGTGGTTTTTTAAGTTGAGAACTTAGACTAGCATCCAGAAAAATTTATTCATCAAATACATTAGATTAGTATTAGAGATGCTTCGAGATTTTTCAAAGAAAAAACTTAATATTGCTTAATGTAATATTGGTCAGAGTAACTTGATATAATAACTTAAAGTTGGATAAAATATCATCAGTACTTATAACTTAAAATCTCATTTAATGGATTCCAATAGTTGGATAAAATAAAAACCATAATGTTTTTTTTTTTGGGAAAGTCTAGTAAATGAACAACCGGTGAATTTATAAAATTAAAAAATATACGTTTTTACTAAATAATGAACAGGTATTTATTCTTTGTTATAAAATTGAACACTCTTACTGGGTGTTTATTTTGCATAATATTTTATATAAAAAATTATATTTTCCTGGTTTTCCAATAATTATTTTTCATAAAATATTTCATGGTTAGCTTTAAATTTAATTCATATATTGTAAATATTTTCAGCTCGTGAGCTTTTTTAAAATATTTTATAGATAATAATTTATTATCAATATCATCCAATACTGTTATTATTATCATCTGACCTCTACCAACCTTTTACCCTAGCCATCAATGCAACTACAACTATTGCAAATTTTATTTATATTAACTACTTGGATAAATGATTTTTTTCATATATAATTCAAATAAATTAAAACACCAAGTTGCCAGAATAGCAGTAACAAGATGAAAACACTGCACACGTAAAAAAAAATGATAAAATACATGAAGAGAGAACCAAAATTAAAACACCAACAGCTTTTCTATTTGCAACCAATTCAGCTTGATTTGAATACATTACTCTGATCATGATTGAAAATAGTTATTTCACAATACAAATTCCAAAACTAATTTTTATTTAATTATATGTAATTAAAAAGTATTTTTAAAGAGATTTAGATTTTGAAGAAGAAAATATATTTTTTAAATTGAAGTCCCCATTCCTTATTTATAATCTTTTTTTTTATGAAAAAAATATTTTTATTAATGACATTATTTTTTAATAAAAAGTCAAAGTAATTAAAATAAATATTCATAACAATCTCAATACTTTAAGAAGGGAAAACTTTATTTATTGGGGAAAAACTTTCATTTTCTTTTTTTTTATAACTCGGGGTATTTGAGCCAACTTACGCGTATCACGACTAATCCCTAGATTCACTGAACATCCTGCAAATCCAATAAATAAGTAAGACATCGCGGGAATGATAGATATTAGGGGTGTTCACAGTTCAGTTCGGTTCGGTTTAGACTAAAAAAACCAACCGAACCGAATTACATTAATTTTGTGAAATATTAACCGAACCGGATCGAAAACCGGTTCAAACCGAACCGGTCCGGTTCGGTTAAATCCGGTTTTTAAGGCAAAAAAACCGGGAAATCTAATCCCATCATCCAGATTTTTCATATGATAAGGAGAAAACACAGGCACGGAAAGAAAATCGATTTTACAGCCATGGTTTCCATTGCCACTAGTCCCATCGATCTCAACCATTATCACGAATACTTACCACAAGAAAAACAGCTAAGAATGAAAAGGGAGAAAAGATAAGAACAAGAAAAAGATACAAGAAGTGACAAAGATACGCAAAGATATTGTCGGTAGCTTTACTCTTCTTCTATGAAGTATACATATAGCAAGTACAAGCTACAATAAATTTTCAAGTTACAGAGGCTTATAAATATACAGAAGCAAGGGAGAGAAACAATTGTTAACTCCTATTTTCTTTACTATGTTTTCATTGAAGATCGTTGTACATCAATGTTCTTTGGATGTGAATGTGCTGTTGAAAAATATGACCTTCGCATTGAAAGCTCATTCAACAACCCACTGGAAAGGAAGATTGGGAAACTGAGAAGGAAGATTGAAAATTAATTGAGAGAGGGGAAGATTGGGAATTTTCTTTGGAGCAGGCGGCGGCTTTTGTGAGAGGCAGGAAGGTTATATTAACAGTTAGGGATGGGTTATAATTTAACTATTTATACCTCAAAGATTTGTGTAACTTTTGGTTGTTAGTGGGTCCGGTTCGGTTTGTAGCGGTTTCTGGTTCAAAACCGAAACCGAACCGGACCTGTTAAAATTTTTGGTTTTAACAATCGGTTTAATCGGTTTTTCATTTCGATTTGGTTTTTTCAGTTAATTTTTCTTCGGTTTTCTCGGTTATTTTGAACACCCCTAATAGATATACACAAAAAAAAAATCAAACCTAAATATAAAAATAAAAATTTCCTTATTGTTTTAATCATTGGCTGTGTGCGCATTATTACAAGTGGCGTTTATCAATCACATATAGCGCGATAAGGCGCCGGTCCCCACATATTAGAATCTCCATATTTTAGAATATTCGCGTATTAAAACATCTTGGAACGAACTTATCGATCATTTATCACGTGGAAACGAAAATTGAGGTCGACAAACTTGGCAATTACTGCTATTTTAACATCTTCAGGCCTGTCTTGTATCCAGCTGTTAATGTCTTTTACCTGAATAAGAGGGCACATGCAGCATTGTGCGGTTCAGCTTTTCTCAAGCCTTAATTTCCACAATATCTTGTACGAATTTTGCCTCATGTCCACAGAAAGGAAAAAAAAAAAAACAATAAAACAATTAGAAGACCCACATGTAAAAAGGAATGGTTTGTCACTGCATCATTGCTCTTCTTTCTCTCTTTTGTCACTGCTTGATTTCTTACCCCATTTGCCTTGCAGTTCTCCATTTCTCTTTCCATATTGAAGACATTAATTTTCCCAGGAAAGGCCACACACTTATCCTTACATTAGATCTACGACGTCGACGTCTTGCTACACTACGATCACAACCAAAATCATAGTTCAAAAAAAATAAAAAAATAAAATATAAAGCGATCAATACAAAGGAGAAAGGGCCATGGAATTTGATATTTTTATTATTATTTCTGAAGAGAAATTTTATTCATTGGCTGCAGGCGCATAATTATAAGTGGCGTTTATCGATCATTTATAAGGCGTCGGGGCCCACATGAAACACACCATACTAAAATCTCTTGGAACGAACTTATCAATCATTTATAACGCGAAAAGGATTTGACGCCCACATGAAGGGTCGACGATTTTTGGGTGCAGAATTTCATAAATATAGCGTGGTGGTCGAAGTACTCCGGTTTTGTTTTTTGAGTTCTCATGTCTTGAGAATATTGTTGTTGAGAGAGGGAGGGTTAAATAATAAATTTTTTTAATAATTAATCATTATTGTACCCCCACATATTTTTCAATTGTTGCTATATCACTATTTAATGCATCTTTTTAACCCTTCTTTTTTATTTTAGGAAACTAGGTTACTAATTCTATAAAAAAAACTTATACCTTAATTTAAATTAGTCTCGGAAATATTTTGATTTTCTATAAATGCACCTCTAAAATCATATCATTTGTTTAAATAGTATGCCAATAATACTAAATACATAAAATTTGAAATTAAATGCTTAACTTCTTTCATTTTTTTTTATCTTAAATAATCATCACAAGAAATTTATAGAAATAGAAAAGTAATTTTTTGAAAAAGAATTAGTTTAGATGTCAATAATATGTTTAAAACCTAATTATAAAAGTGGTATTTTTTTTTATTTTTTTCAAATGATATAGATTTAAAAACAAATAGCGTACTAGTTCTGGCATTGAGATTTCATGTGTGATGACGATAACTCCTATATATGAGTTTTCAGATGGCAATAATTTTACCAAGGCTTATATATGATGTAGAAGATGGGTGGCTTTTCTGAGGTAACTGAGGTCTCTACAGATTAGTGAAACCAAGCTAATGAAAGTTCAGGCACTAACCCAACAGAACTAGTTCTTCGTGAAGAGTTTGTAAATGAATTAATAATAATGTTCCATTAACTTTTTTTTCCCTTTACTTTGGTTCCATTGACGGTAGAGAGGACCTTTGGATTAATAACAACAAATTGAAAATGTTTGAGTGGAAAATTAGGTGTACTATTTAAATATTAGGTGGAAAATGTTTCTTTTTTATTTTAGGAAAAGAGGTTTCACAATTTCTTTTGGAGAGATTTAGCATTCAATTTGCAATTGATATTTGGCATGAGTTATAAATAAAGCAGTCCAACTAAATTTCAAATTTATTAGTTGCTATTAGAAGTTTTAGTTTTTATTATTGCTGTGTGTGGATCCTGAGTCTCCTTTTGATTAACCAAGCAAATAAATAAGATTTATTATATAGTTAAAGTGTAGATTGAATTCAACAAAACCATATGGCATTCAATTCCAGCTTCTTTTAAATTAATAAGTCATAATATAATGATTAAGTTCCTATATTGACAATAAAAAAGGTCTGATGGGTTTATGGTTTAGGCCTTTATACCTTGTTTCGACCCTTTTTTTTATGGGATATTTTTTATGCTTGCTCTTTTATATAAAACAAATTATAAAAAATAAAAATAAAAAAATTTGTTTTTGTATGTGCATATGAACACATCCCAAATAAAAATGTTTGTGTATTTTTAACAAAAAAAAAAAAAAATAATTATATGAAATCAGGCTTTAAATACCAATAGAATATCCGGTCATTGTTTTGCTATTTTTTGGTGATGATTGTGCAGCAAAAAATTTAAAAGAATTATTTTTAATTAATTTTTCATTGCACTACCAAAAAAATAATATATTTTTCATGAATAAATAAGAGCTGAAATAAAGTTGACAACAAAAAATTATTTTGTTCTAAAAAAATTCATAACTAGAACCTTCTATTTTCTTGCTTATTTTTAGTATCCAATCAAACATTAAAAAATGATTTTCAACTCATTTTTTTATATGATATATTTAAATATTGAAAAGTAATTTATTTTCTTGAAAATCATTTTTTATATATAAAATTCATCTTCCAAAACTTAATGTACGATTTAAGCAAATAAAAGAGACAGGTAAAAACATGATTTTTCAAAAATGTGATATAATTATAAACTCTCATTAGTGCATTTTATAATGTAATAAAATGGTTTGCATACATGCATGGTGACCACAGTTGCCATTACAAATGATGAACCTTGTTACATTTTGACCTTAACTACTATTAGTCTTTAATAAATTTATTTTTTTTCTTTCAAGATATTATCAATATTTCTTGGTTATGTTATGTATTCACAATTAATAACTTGATATTAATTAATTTATATAAATATCAATCTATTAACCAGTAGATCTCTTGTATAGCAATACTTAGTTTTTATACTTTGAAAAGATCAAATCCTTTTTAACATCTTCAGGAAAAGATAAAATAATATATAAAAAAATATAAAATATAACTTCATCAGTTCAAATAATACCTTATTAGTATAAGAAAAGATCAAATAACTTCATCAGTTCAAATCAGCATGGTAATACAGCTGTAATGCTTCATTAATTAATAATTATTGATATTAACTTAGATAAAAAAAGAAAGAAATCACAAAGTATATTAATTATATATTATCCTTATATCAGAGCTACGACGTCTTGCTACGCTGCAAACACACTACTAAAATTATAATTCGAAATAAAATAATATAAGGTGTTCAATACAAAGGAAAAAGGGCTATGCATGGAATGTAATATATTTTTTTATTTTTTAAAAGAAATTTTATTCATTGGCTGTATACGCATAATTATAAGTGGCGTTTATCAATCACATATAGCGCGATAAGGCGCCGCCGGTGCCCACATTTATGACGTGGAAACGAATTGCCGGCCACATATTTATATCTCTGAAATCTTTTTAGAAAGCTCCAACAATCTTGGCAATTACTTGCTATTTTAACATCTTCAGGCCTGTCTTGTATCCTGCTGTTATTGTCTTTTCCCTGAGCATCAACTCCACCTAAATAGGAGGGCACATGCAGCATTGTGCGGTTCAGCTTTTCCAGAACCTTAATTTTCACAATATCTTGTATGAAATTTGCCTCATGTCCACAGAAACGAAAAAAAAAAAACAAAAACAATTAGAAAACCCACATGTAAAAAGAAATGGTTTGTCACTGCTTCATTGCTCTTCTTTATCTCTTTTGTCACTGCTTGATTTCTTATCCCATTTGCCTTGCAGTTTTCCATTTCTCTGTCCATGTTGACGACATTAATTTTCCCAAGAAAGGCCACACAGTTGAATTCAATTGTTCAGCAACCTAGCTGTAGTGCTTTGAAGTCCTAAAAGCGAAAGATCAATCCTTTGCTTCAGGGCCTGTCCAGTCTCCATACTTTTGAGAATTATTGATTGTTTTTTCAAAAATCACTAATTGGAGTATTACAAAACTCAAGTTACTGGAGATTTATATGATCGTTAAATTCAAGATTTTAGGAGATTAGTTGAGATACGTGTAAATTAACAATAACTCAACTTAAAAAAAAAATTATATCTTAATTTAAATTAGTCCGGTAAATGTTTTGATTTTCTATTAAATGCACCTCTAAAATCATATTATTTTTTTAAATAGTATGCCAATAATACTAAATACATAAAATTTGAAATTAAATGCTTAACTTCTTTCGTTTTTTTTATCTTAAATAATTGACACAAGAAATTTATAGAAACAAGAAAGTAATTTTTTGAAAATGAATTAGTTTATATGTCAATAATATATATGTTTAAGACCTAATTATAAAAGTGCTATTATTTTTCTTTTCAAATAATGGAGATTTAAAGACAAATAGCTAACTAGTTTGACCAATAAGAGACAACAAGAAATATTTTTCTTAAAAATGCATTAACTCAGTGGAGGATAGTATGCTTATAAAAATCCAAAAGACAAAGAACTAGACTCGAATTTAAAAAACTCTACTAGAAATTTTATCTTTTTAAATCTAATTTGTAGGTACGATGTTTCTTTTTTATTGGAGATTTGTAACTCAGGAGTTTTGGATGTGTTCAATAATGGAGTATTACTCTATTTTTATAAAAAAGAAAACATGAAAAATAGAGTTTGTGTTCAAATTCACTCTTTTTACTCCAAATTTCCACCAACTGAAGACACCATGGAAAAGGCGCTTCGCCTTCTCTTTTTCCATTGAATTTGATTCACGAGTTCCTAAGTTCATGGTTAACGAGGAAGACTACCCTTGTGGATTTTCTGACATTGATTTCATGTGTGATAAAGATAATTACTGTGAGTTTTCAGATGGAAGAAACTTTACTGAGTAGAATGATATATCACATATTTTATGCTTTAAAATTTTTTATTTTTTTTAATTTTAAATTAGTATTTTTTTAGTATTTTCAAATCATTATTTTGATGTATAAATATAAAAAATAATTTTTAAAAATAAAAATAATATTATTTTAATATATTTTTAAATAAAAAATATTTTAAAAAACCTTCATAAAAAAAATAACTTTTGGTCGAGGATTTTACATATTAGTGAAACCAAGCTATGAAAGTGCAGGCACACATTTCAGTTTTCTGAGTACCATCTATTTTTTCGTGAAGAGTTCGTAAATGAATTATTAATAATAATGTTCCATTTAACTTTTGCTCCATTTACTTTGGTTCCATTGACTTTCGATCCTAGGTAGAGAGGACCTTTGAATTAATAACAACAAATTGAAAATGTTCGAGTGGAAAAATAGGTGTACAATTTAATTAGGTGATGTTTCTCAAATTAATGATAAAAAAAATAGTGTATGTTAAAATATTAAGAATATCATAGAAAATTGGACGATTTCTACGTGTTTATTTTTCTCGAAATGAAAAACAATATAGTATATATCAACATATTTTTTAGTTTCCTGGGTTGGAAAAATGTTTTAAAACCTTAGAGATGAACATGTTTTTTGACTTTTTATTGGAAAAAAAAACTGAAAAAGTAAAAGAAAAATTATTTTGCAATACAGGCACTTTGACTCCAAATTAATCTAGGAGATTATGTCATTTAAATAAAGGTTTAGAAATTGAGTTTTGTTATTCAAAGAGAAAACAAAAATTAAAACTAAAAACAATAGATGCAACCATACCATATTCTTTCCATAGCAGCTCCTTCTACAGAGCCTCATTCCCTCCCAAAGCTGAGTGTATGTACATTTTCTGTAGTCATTTTGCTCTTGGAATGACTATATCACCTTCTGTGAGTTGAATTTGGCCAAACGGACACTGTAGATCGATCCGGAATGGTCGAAATAGTCGGGAACCGGTCTGACTTTGTAGAAATCAGGTCCGAAAATGGGTGAACCGGTCCAAAAACCAATTCCGGGCGTCGGGCGGTTCGCTTGGGTTGAACCGGGAATATTCTGTGGAATATTCTATCGGCTCGCGCGGCTTGGATGCGGCGCGGTGTACGGCTCGGCTCGACAGGAGAATATTCTCGGGAATATTCTTCGGCGCGGCCGAGGAGGCTCGGCTCGGCTATCGGCTTGGAAGCTCGGCTTGGCGCGAATATGGCGCGCGTGTGGACCACTCGTCTTCAACCTCCGGGCGCGTCGGCCGCGCGTGGTTCAACAGTGCGGAATCTTCGGGTGGCGCGTGTGGGCTACCTCCGTCTCCGATCAAGCTGATTTTTGAGGCAGTGAGTTCGTATGGATGAGCTCTACACGGTGGAATGATCAAAATTTGTTTTTGACAACTTTGAAAACTTGGCTATCCCGAAAATACTTCGTTTTCCGACGAACGGGGCTCGATACCAATTGTTGGTGGGAGAAACCACTGGTGGTGGCTTTGAAACACTCGAGAGGGGATAAAACACAAAGTTTTATTTCAAGAACAAAAGCTTACAGAAGCAAAAATAAACACAAAAGCTTAATACACGCCCTCTCTCTCTCTTTCTAATGTTTCTCTCTAATTTCCCACACATAATAGCATAAGCTCAGCTTGCTATTTATACACGAATTCAAAACAAGATAATTCAACCTTCAAGTGTGAAGGCGGTTGGCGGCCAATGGTGTGAAGGCGGGCGCGGGCGGTCGGTCACAACTGGTGGCTGGCCGGTGGTTGCCTTCCTTGACCTTCTAGATTGAGTTTAGTATTCAACAAATATGTCTTTCAATTGTTCTTACAATCACAATATCTTATTCTCCGACCGCTTATTAGACAACCGTCTTCTCCATCGTAGCTGGGCATGGTTGATATCGTAAGCATCGGAATCATCAAGCTTCAGCTTAACTAGTTCGCCGATATCATATGGATAGGCGTCCTTTGGTGACTGACGTTTATATGCTCTTTTTCCAACAGCCCAAGCTTTAGCTTCAAGAAAATGGGCTCCATCCCAGGACACATAGTCACTCCTGTTGCTACATGGGAAGGAGAGAGATTTACATGGGACCGAACCAGGTTCTACCTCGCAACGGCTCTTACGGGTTTGTGTAAAACCCGCAAGCAAGAAAAAATAATTTTGGTATCACAAAAAAGTCGTCTTCAACGGTGAGAGAAAGAGAGCAAGGGAGGGAGGGGATTCGTACTGTATTTGTCCGATCATCGAACCAATTTCGTAAGAGTTTATGTAGGTAAACACAACATCAGTATGCCTCTTATTAATGTTTGATTTTCAGGTTTCTAAAGAAGAGTTTGTAGAAGAGTTTTGCAGAGAAGATGAGAAGAATTCTTGTATATATTTTTCTACACTTTCATTAGTGCAGAAAACTCTGCTTTTATACACATTACATGCAATCAATAACAGAATCCTAGATTTTAAGAATCAATTCATCTCAACCATTCATCAATTGAGGGCTACAATTCTTACACATGTAAGAAACGGTTTGTAACATAAATTAACAGAAAAAACAACTATAACTACTTTAACTGCTTTTAACTGTTGTAACTGCTTTCAAACAGAAACTTCTTCTATTCCTTCATTCTTCATCCTTCTCATTATCACCACAGGATTTACTTCTGAAGTTTTAACAACAAGTAATCAGCTTAACTTTCAACAGCATCTCTTAAGCTGCTTACTGGTTTAACTCCAAGATTCAATCTTAATTGCTTGAATCTGTCTTTAGGCAATGCTTTCGTGAAGATGTCTCATAGTTCTTCACTTCGCAGAATTTCATATCTATTATTCCCTCTTGCAGAGCCTCTCTTATGAAATGATACTTCCTGTTTATGTGTCTAGTTCTTTGATGAAAAACAGGATTTTTGTCCATTGAAATTGCTGACATGTTATCATAGAACAAAGGTGTTGCTTCAGCTTGCATTTCACCAAAATCATCAAGAAGAAATCTTAATCAAATTGCCTGAACTGTTGCTTCAGATGCTGAGACATACTCAGCTTCTGTAGTTGATAATGCCATTGTGTTTTGTTTCACAGAAGCCCAAGAGAATGCTCCACTTCCAAAACTGAATGCATAACTAGAGGTGCTCCTGCTGTCATCTTCACTTCCTACCCAATCTGCATCATAAAATCCAATAAGAGTTGCTGACTGATCTCTAACGTATTCAATGCCATAGCTGAGAGTTCCTTGCACATATCTTAGAACCCTTTTTGCAGCTCCCATATGAATTTTGGTAGGTCCATTCATGAACCGTGACAGCAAACTAATAGCATACATCAGATCAGGTCTTGTTGCTGTCAAATATAGTAAACTTCCTACTATTTTTCTGTAAAGACCTTCATCAGCCAACTCATTCCCATCCACCTTCTTCAGTTTCTCACCAGTGGCCAAAGGAATAGAGACTGGTTTGCAGTCCTCAAGTCTAAACTTGCTAAGCAAGGATTTGGCATACTTGCTTTGATGAATGAATACTCCTTGATCGGTTTGCAGTATTCCCATGCCAAGAAAATGGTGAAGAAGTCTAAGATCAGTCATCTCATATCTCCGCATCATTTCTCTTTTGAACTTACTCAAAGATCCTCTCACTACTACCAGTATATACAATGTCATCAACATAGATTGAGACAATGATCAAATTACCTTCACGATCAGACCTTGTATACAAAGTAGCTTCACTTGTGCTCCTTTTGAATTTGCACATGGAGAGGTACGCATCAATCTTACTGTACCTGGCCCTTGGTGCCTGCTTTAATCCATATAAAGCCTTCCTGAGTTTGTAGATTTTGTGTCCTGCATTCTTTACTTCAAATTACCCCTCAGGCAACTCTACATATACATCTTCTTCAAGCACACCATTTAGGAATGCTGACTTAACATCCAACTGGAACAGCTTCCACCCCTTTTGTGCTGCAAGTGCAATAAGAGTTTGAATTGTGTCTAACCTTGCTACTGGTGCAAAGGTTTCATTGTAATCAATTCTAGATTTCTGTGCATATTCTTTTGCTATAAGTCGAGCCTTGTGTTTCTGTATTGTTCCATCAAGATGAAGTTTGGTTTTGTACATCCATTTCACTCCTATAATGGGTTTGTCAGTCGATCTCTCCACCAATTCCCAAGTATTGTTCTTCTCTATCATTTCCAGTTCTTCCTTCATAGCCTCCTGCCAGGCTTTATCTCCACCTGCTTCTTAATAATTCTAAGGTTCTATGATGCACATGTGGCACCTTACATATATATCTTCCAAGGTTTTTAATTTTACTAGAGTAGAGCTAGGTGTTGATTGTTGACTGTTATCACTGTCAGTATTCTCAACTAACTCTCCGACTGAAGAGTTTGGATAAAAACATTCAACATTATCAGGTTGGATTGCAGTAGAATGTTCTTCAGGATTTTCACCTTCAGCTTCATCTCCTTCAAGGTTGAGAGGCATTTGCATTTGATTCATCTAATTTCTTCCCCAATTCCATGACTTATCCTCACTGAAGATCACACTTCTTGAGAGAACAATCTTCTCAGATTTCAGATCATACATTCTATATCCCTTTTCACAGCTGCCATATCCAACAAGGACTCTCTTTCCAGCTTTGCTATCCCATTTCTGCCTTAGGGATGATGAGATATGTGTGTAGCACAAACAACCGAACACTTTCAGGTGCTTGATTCTTGGTTTTCTTCCTGTGAAGGCTTTAAATGGTGTTTTTTCCATAACTGATGTTGTATAACATCTGTTGCGAAAGATAAACAGTTGTATTCACAGCTTCTGCCCAGAAACTCACTAGCATTTCTTTCTCTATCAACATGGACCTTGCCATCTCACAGATTGTCCTGTTTCTCCTCTCTGCAACTCTATTCTGTTGAGGAGAGTATGCAACTGTCAGCTGCCTCTCCATTCCTTGTTTTACACAGAATTCTTGAAACTCATTTGAGGTATATTCACCACCTTTATCACTTCTCAGCCTTTTCAATTTATACCTACTTTGCAGTTCAACAAGGGCTTTAAATTTCTTGAACACATTAAGTGTATCAGATTTATTTCGGAGGAAGTATACCTAGCACATTCTTGAGTAGTCATCAATGAATGTGATGAAGTATTTGTTTTCCCCAACTGATTCGCTCTGCATTGGTCCACACAGGTCTGTGTGTATCAGCTCCAGTGGGTAGCTTGCTCTCCACGTTTGTTCTTTGTCAAATTTCTCCCTGTGATGTTTTCCTGAAGCACAGCCTGCACACACATCTTCCACTTCTGTCAATACAGGAAGTCCACATACCATCTTCTTCTGCTGCATCTTTTTCATGCTAGCAAAGTTCAAGTGTCCCAGTCTTCTATGCCATATCCAGGAATCTTCAATCACTGATGCTTTCCTTGCTGCCGGGTGTTATGGACTCAAGTGAAAGGGGAAAGCATCGATTTCCTCCCATGATCACTACTGCTACAATATTGTTGAGGTTTTCATCATCAAATATCACTGCTTTGTTACTGTCGCACGTGTGCGGCGTCGCGGCGAAAACATCCACCCTCAACATCTTATCTAATGTGGCAAATGTGGGGAGACAAGGAATTCTTGTCTTTTATGAGTGGAAAATAGAATGGGAGTTGCCACCTAGTATTTTGGTCACTAGGAACCCTAACTAGTCTCAAAGATCGAGTACGGGGACTGGTTGCATAAAGAAAAGGTATTAACACCCAAAATACGCCCTACCTAAGATAAGTTGCATTGTTTTATTGTCTGATAAAATTTAAAGTCTTTTTGTGTTTTCTAGTTGTTGGTCCATCTATGGTTTAAGAAAAGTTCTCTTCGGTAAAGAAATCCTTATCTTATTGAGTAAAATCTAACCGTTCTAACGTCAACAAATAATTTAATATCCAGAATATGTCTTACATATAAGGTCGTAACCCCAAATATTAAAAGAAAACAAAATATTTTTTTTTGAAATTTTTGAAATAGTGGCCAGTTCTTGTGACTTTAATAAACTGGTTATTAAAGCCAAAATGCATGCTAAAACATTTTTTTTTTTATGAAGATACAATATGATTTTTTATTATATTTTTTTTAGAGAGACTTAGCCGTATGCATGAAAACAAAACATTTTATTTTTTTATGTTTTGACAAAAATCAGGTATTTCAATACCGGATTTGTATCTTTACAATATAAAAATACAAACCAATATTGGTCAAAATGCAATAAAATATTTGCGGAAAATCACAGATTTTTTGAAATAATTTTTGAAGAAATTTTTTTCTGGGGTTGGGCCCAGCCCGGCCCATATGGCTGGGCTGGACCCAGCCGGTTTTTATCCGCAAGCGTGCGTGAACAATTCACGCACGCCTGCTAGCAGGCTGCTACAGTCACGGTGTAATTAATCTCCAAGTGCACAGTATAAAAGTTTGAGAAGTTTACCTGCAAGCAATGAAGGCAACAACATGCTCTGATTCTTCCTGTTTTTTTCTGTTTCTGTTTGTCGTTCTTCTTGCGGTTCCTTCCCTTTCATCTCTGTCTTCTCCTTCCTCCCGGTATTCTTTGTTTTTTTTTTGTTTCTGTTTGTTTGCTTCTCTCTCTACTGGTTTCCCTGTTTTCCTTTCCTTTCTCCCTTCTGCCGTCTCTCTCGTTTTCTCCTCCTCCCCCTTTTCTACTCCTTCTCGATCTGCCTCTCTGCTTTTTTCTTTTCTTTTCTTTTCTTCTCCCCTGTTCCCTGGTACAGCTGGAGGCGAGGCTGTTGCTTTGGGACGAAGACGATGGTGAAGCTGATAGGTCGAAGCTACTCTCTTCTTCAGTTCTTCCTCTATTCTTCCTTCTCTCTGTATTTTGCTTTCTGTGTATTTTAAAATCTTTTTCCCTCCCTCTGTTTTCCTTATGCTCTCCATCTCTCCTCTCGGGTTCTCCCTCTTTTTTTCTTTTCTTTTTCTTTTGTTCCTCCCCCTGGTTTTCTTACTTTCCTCTGTCGTTCTCCCCCTCCCTTTGCCCCTCTGTTTCTCCTGCTTTTATAGCCCAGAGACCTTGTGCTGGTAACGGCCAGCTTGATAACGTTTGCAGAGGGATGACAGCCGTGACATATGCCCCGTAATTAAAACAAATTGGCGTTGTTGCTGCTGTAATGTCTCACAGCCAGCTGCATGGAACCGTTACTAATGAAGAAGGTAGTGAACAGCCAGCTGCTGATGAAGAAAGCAGTGAACAGTATTCAGTGAAACGACACCATTTTCCATTTTTAAATGATATTTCTGATTTGGTCTTTAGATGTTTTTACAATCTTGTAATCAAACCCCCGGATAAATTATATTATAGAATGTATATCATGTATCTATCAGAATAGAAAATTAATATAGGATGTTGTAATCATTACAGTTACTCATGTATCTATCAGAATAGGAAATTAATATAGGATGTTGTAATGATTACAGTTACTCATGTATCTATCAGAATAGGAAATTAATATAGGATGTTGTAATCATTACAGTTACTGCAGTGTTCTGCTGCCTCTATATAAATAGGAAGGTTGGCTAAGGCACAACCCAACACATTCTATTATTCTTAACTTGGTATCAGAGCTACAAAACCCTAAAATAAATTAAACCTACTTTTCTCACAGCCTCCCAGCCTCCCTTCCTCAATGGAATAGCCGCCACATACATCTTCAAATTCCGCAAAGCACTAGCAGTCCGGCTTTCTTCTTCTTCGGCGGTGCAACCCTCTTTTCTTGCGGCGCCTCCTATGCTTTCCTCTGCTGTGTCACCACCTGGATTCTCCTCTGCCATGGCTGGTGAACGCCTCCTCTTGCAGTCCACATCTGCTGCCTCTACTACCGCAAGCATTATCTCCCTTTCTCACACTCATCAAGTCATCTCTCTCAAATTAACAAACACCAATTATTTATATTGGCGTATGCAGATGCTGCCTTATCTCCTAGGCCAAGGAGTTTTTGGTTTTGTTGATGGCTCCAACACATGTCCATCAACACATGTTCTTGCCCATGATGGTATCTCTCTTCGGGTAAATCCGCTTTTTCAAACCCGCAAACAACGGACCAACTCATTCTAAGTGCTCTTCTTTCCTCCCTATCTATGGAAGTTTTGCATCTTGTTGTTGGCTGTCAAAGTTCTTGTTCAGCTTGGGGCACTCTTTAGCGAGCTCTCGCTTCCACCTCCAACTCTCGTATTATACAACTTCACGGCTCTCTTCAAGATCTTCGATAGGGTGATGAATCAGTAACTCAATTTATGCAAAAAGCGAAAGCCTTATTTGATGAATTGGCCGCTGCTAGTCGGCCAGTTTCACTTGAAGATTTCAATTTATATGTGTTTCGTGGTCTTCGGGGAGAGTTTAAAGACTTAGTTACCAGTCTTATTACCAAGGCCGAACCTTTATCATATGCGGATCTTCACAGCCATCTCCTCACACATGAATTTCTTCACAAATCTTCTGCCGCATACATGCTCCTCTGCGCCCACACCTAGCATTCCATCTTCTCGCTCTTGTTGCGCATCGCGCACTTTTGGCAATTCGCGCGCAACGGGGGCCGCTTCAACGGTGGCTGGTGTCCCAACCAGTCCAACAACAAGAGGCAACCGATTTGCGGCTCCGGACACGATCACCGCAGCTTCCAAAACTCCTCCTTCAGTGACAATAGGCAGGGCTCTTGGCAGCGCAATAGGAGGCGAGAATCCACGCCGCCAACTGTGTCAGAATTTCAGCCATACAACTCCTCATTGCCCTCAATTCCAGCAGCGAGGTTATGGCCAACAGCCTACTGCCAATCTGGTGCAGTGTAATCTCTCCTCAACCGGTTCTGTTGATTGGTTTCCGGGTACCGGTGCCAATCAACACGTCACACCCGATCTTGCCACCTTGACCGCTTCGTAACCGTATCTTGGTAATGATAATTTGCATGTTGGTGATGGTAAGGGCCTCCCTATATCTCATCTCGGTCATACAAAAATATATACACCACATCGTTCTTTCACCTTATCCAATGTTCTTCATGTTCCTGCAATTATGAAACCTCTGCTTTCTGTTCAGAAATTTTGTCTTGATAATAATGTTTATTTTGAATTTCACCCTCGTGTGTTTTAAGTCAAGGATCTCAACACCCATGAAATCCTTCTCTCAGGTCAGAGTAAAGATGGTCTCTATGCCCTTACCAAGTCTTCCGTCACGTCAGTTCCTCAAGCCTATTGGTCTCCCTGCACTTCTGCCTCTACCGATTTATGGCATCGTCGACTAGGTCATCCTACTACACGTATTTTTCAATTGTTAATCTCGAAAAATAAGATTATTTGTAACAACAAATGTCTTAATTTTCAATGTCAAAGTTGTCCTTTAGGAAAATCATCACGTTTTTCTTTAGGACCTACGGGTCACAAAACTTCTACTCCGCTTGAATTAATTTTTAGTGATGTATGGGGCCCTTCTCCTCTTTTTTCTTCAGATGGCTATCATTATTTTGTTATCTTTGTTGATGCTTATACTAAATATGTATGGTATTATCCTCTCGTTGCCAAGTTTGATGTTTACTCTGTTTTTCAGCAATTTCAGACTCTTGTTGAACGTCAATTTTCATTAAAAATAAAATCTGTTCAAACTGATTGGGGCGATGAATACCGCAAATTATCCACATTTTTTCAGACTGTTGGTATTCATCATCGTCTGATTTGTCCTCACACTCATGAACAAAATGGCACAGTAGAGCGTCGTCATAGGCATATTGTGGAAACAGGTCTTACTCTTTTAAGGCAATGTAAAACACCTTTTCGATTTTGGAATTATGCTTTTGAAACCTCTGTTTATCTTATAAATCGCATGCCTACTCCTATTCTTGCCCATTGCTCTCTGTTTGATTGTTTATTTCACCGGTCTCCTGATTATCATTTTCTACGTACTTTTAGGTGTCTCTGTTTTCCTTTTCTGCGTCCATATAATAATCATAAATTGGATTTTCGTTCCTCTCCATGTGCGTTCTTTGGATATAGTTCCTCCCATCTTGGTTATCGATGTTTTGACGTTGCATCTCACCGTATTTATATTTCTCGTCATGTCCGTTTCCATGAACATGTGTTTCCTACTGTCACCCTTCCAAACTTGTTAAACCACCCACCACCACCAACTTCCATCAGCCACCCAAACAGCCCACAGCACACAGCTCTGCCACTCCAAACAGCCACCCGACCACAGCTCCCGACCATCCCTTGGCCATCATCACATGCTTGTTTATCTAACCATTATGATGCAGGTTTAGGTCGTAAATTGATCTCCTCTCCTCATGGTATTGGGGCACTCTTTAGCCCCTCCTCTGCTTCACCCACCCTGGCCAGCATTCCTGGAGATTCGGTCTCTGCCGACAGCCCCTCCTCTGCTGACAGTCCTATCTTTGGAGGCTGCTTCTTCATCATCCTCTCCCGCAGGTCTGCAACTTATGGTTGATTTATCTTCTTATCACCGCCACATGTCTCCTCACCGCCACCATCTTCCCCTGCGTCTCCACCAAAGACGCTGCAGCCATCCTATGACTCTCAGACCTCGGCAGCCGAAGACAGCAAACCTGGCTGCTTCCGCTGCCGCCACCTTTGCCTCCACACGGGTACTGCATTCTCCTTCTTCTGAGCCCTTTGCATTTTCTGATGCTGATCAGTATGTAGTTTGGCATAATGCTATGTGTGATGAGATCGCTGCTTTGCGCTCAAATTGCACTTGGTCTTTGGTTCCGTTTCATTCTTCTATGAACGTTGTTGGCAGTAGATGGGTATATCGGATCAAACGTCGTGCTGATGGTAGTATTGAGCGTTATAAAGAGCGCCTTGTTGCTAGAGGTTTTACCCAAGGGAAGGTATTGATTATTCTGAAACCTTCAGTCCAGTTATTAAGCAGGCCACTGTCCGATTGGTTTTCTTTATCGCGGTTTCGCAAAATTGGAAGATTCATCAGCTTGATATTCATAATGCCTTCCTCAATGGTGTTCTTACTGAAGAGGTCTACATGAAATAGCCTCCAGGTTTTGTTGACTCTTCTCTTCCATCTCATGTGTGCAGATTGCACAAATCATTGTATGGTTTGAAACAGGCACCGAGAGCATGGTACACTAGTCTAAGTGACTTTTTGCTCTCCATCGGTTTTCGAGCTTCCAAGGTTGACACCTCCCTGTTTATCTTATCTGATGGTACTAATATATTTTATCTCCTGGTGTATGTTGATGATATTCTGCTCATGGGTAGCAACTCTGCTATGCTCCATCACCTTATACAGTTACTCAGCTCTGAGTTCAAGCTTCATGACTTAGGTGTTGTTCACTACTTTCTGGGTATTGAAGTTCAGTCTACCGGTATGGGTTTAATGTTGCATCAACATAAATATATTCTTGACATCCTCACCCGAGCTGGTATGACTTCCTGCAAACCAGTTGATACTCCAATCTCCCCTTCGAAAGTCATTTTATTACCGGATCATTCATTATCTGATCCTACATGATTTCGTCAAATCGTGGGTGCTCTTCAATATCTTACCTTCACCCGTCCGGATATATGCTTTGCTTTTTAATAGAGTCTGTCGGTTTATGCATGCTCCTACAGATTCTCATTGGGCCTCAAATGTATTTTACGCTATCTTAAAGGTACGACATCTTATGGTTTCCATATCACTCGAGGCTCCTCTTTTGCTCTACATGGCTTTACAGATGCAGATTGGGCTGGTAGTATTGATGATCGCAAGTCTACGGGTGGCTATCTTGTCTTTTTTGGTCAGACGCCGATTTCTTGGAAATCCGGCAAGCAACGCACTGTTGCTCGCTCCTCTACTGAGGCTGAGTATAAAGCCCTTGCTGATGGTACTGCTGAAGTCATTTGGCTTCAATACTTGTTAACAGATTTGCAGGTTCCCTCAGTCTACTGCTCCTACCATTTGGTGTGATAATCTTGGTGCTACCTATCTCTCAGCAAATCCTATCTTCCATGCTCGTACTAAGCATGTTGAAGTGGATTATCACTTTATCCGTGACCGTGTTCCCAAGAAAGAAATTCAGATTCATTTTGTTCCCTCTCGGGATCAACTTGTCGATGTCTTCACTAAACCGCTTCTTGTTGCATCCTTTACTGCTTTTCGGTTCAAGCTTCGGGTTGATCCCCCACCCTCAGCTTGAGGGGGCATATTATAGAATGTATATCATGTATCTATCAGAATAGGAAATTAATATGGGATGTTGTAATCATTACAGTTACTCATGTATCTATCAGAATAGAAAATTAATATAGGATGTTGTAATCATTACGATTCTTTGCGGTGTTCTGCTGCCTCTATATAAATAGGAAGGTTGGCTAAGGCACAACCCAACACATTCCATTATTCTCAACTAATTATAATTGGGTCCCTTGATTCTAGTGTTTTTTCCGGTTTGATCCTTGGTTTTAGATTGTTTCAATTAAGTCCTTAATTGGCCATCAAACTTCAATAATTATGCAATTAAACCCTGATTTAACCAAATTAACTATTCAAAATTATAATTAGACTCCAGAACTTTAATTTCATCTAATAAAAGCCGATATTGACTCAAAAATCAATTTTTCTTGCAATCAAACACTCCATAAATTCAATTAAACCTTAGATACGATTTAATTGAGTTCATAAACATCTGATTTTGGACTTTTCTTCCTCAAATTGAATTTTTCTTGTCTACAAGGTTCTCACCAATCAAAAATACACTGTCAAATTTCAACGTTTTGCATTTTTGAACCTCCTCAACCAATTTTGGTATTTTTTCGGCATTCCAGCATCCTTTTCTCGCTCCTATTATTTTTTGGCTTTCTTCTGAATATTATATATATATATATATATGTATTTTCTCATTTTTTTTTGTTTTGGAACCCAAAAATGGATAATAACAGATGCCCCCTCTTTACAATGCTTACGAAACAAAAACATCATCAATGTCTTGCATAGTAAGCTTGTAAAGAAAAAGAAAAAGAAAAAGAAAATGATCTCATTATCTTGGGCGACCTGCCCCTTTTGAAGAAAATTGGTTTACTTTCATGGGCGACCTACCGACACACACTCACTAGTCTATTTTCACGGGCGACCTGCCCACACTTGTTCATCCTAGTCTATTTTCAGGGGCGACCGGCCCACACACTCACATTGGTCTATTTTCACGGGCGACCTGCCCACACATTTTCATCCTGGTCTATTTTCAGGGGCAATTGGCCCACACACTCACACGATCTATTTTCATGGGCGACCTGCCCTCAAACTTATAGTGGTCTATTTTCACGGGTGACCTGCCCACACATGTTCATCGTGGTCTATTTTCGGGGGCGACCTGCCCACACATGTTCATCCTGGTTTATTTTCAAGGGTGACCGGCCCACACCCTCACAATGGTCTATTTTCAGGGGCGACCTGCCCACACTTGTTCATCCTGGTCTATTTTCAGGGGCGACCGGCCCACACATTCACACAGTCTTTTTACATGGGCGACCTGCCCTCACACTGGTCTATTTTCAGGGGCGACTTGCCCACACATGCTCATCCTGGTCTATTTTCGAAGGCGACCAGCCCACACCCTCACACTGGTCTATTTTCGGGGCGACCTGCCCACACTTCGTCTCGGTCTATTTTCGGGGGCGACACGCCTACACATGTTCATCGTGGTCTATTTTCAGGGGCGACCAACCCACACACTTACACTGGTCTATTTTCAGGGGCGACCGGCCCACACACTCACACGGTTTATTTTCATGGGTGACCTGCCCTCACACTCACATTGGTCTATTTTCACGGGCGACCTACCTACAAATGTTCGTCCTAATCTATTTTCAAGGGCGACCGTCCCACACACTCACACTGGGTGATTTTTTTTCTTTTCTCTTTTTTTTTGAAAATTTCCTAATGGTAGGGTTCTTCTCATTTTTCTTTCCGTTCCAGGGTCACAACAATGATTCTCTTTTATTATCAGCTCAATGATTCTTTTTTCTCTCTTTTTTTTTTTTTTTTTTTTTGTTTCAATCTTGCTGGACTTTTTTGTTTTAGGATTTTCCTATAACAAATAAAAATATGTGTGCAATTCTTTGAGGTTAGATGACATGCATGCATCCTTACCTGATTTGAAATATATGTCCCCCCCTCTTTGATGTTCCATCATCATAAGGTGCCTTTGTTTGCTAACCGAAGCCTTCTTTGCTCTTTCGATGTACTGGCTTTGTTCATGTGCTAGTCATCCACTCCACTTTAATAAATGCAGCGCCTATCCTAGGTTGTCTTCGATGATTACTGGTTTCACTGTTTATCAAGCTTGACAATGCCCCCCAAGTGTAGTGTTGCTTAATTCATCATGAAGAAGCTTAACAAATCATTTCATCTCCTGGATTCTTTCGAGAATCGTTCTTTGATTAGCTATGTGCATCCTAACAACACTCATCAATTGGTTTTCTAGTGTCGTCCTCATCTTAGATTGCTAATCAGCCATCGACTTACCTCCTGTATGATCTGAATTATCTTTCTTTGAACTCCATTGTCCTCAGTTCACCAATTCATCATTTAATCATTTTTTTATTGCCCCCTAGCTGATCTGAATACTGCTTGTTTTTCCTTTTCAGGGTCCACTGTATTGCCCCCAGCTGTTCAACTTTTCAAGAAGTGTCGAGAAGTATTGATGTCACTTCTGTCAAGATTTTGCAAACTCGATCGGTGCTCTTTTTGTTTGACAATCTCTCTTGTTCGAGAATCAACTCTCATATTTCAAAGATCATACCTATTTCAAAGTCTAATTGTTGAAATCAAATCAGAGAGATGTCAGTAATTTTTTTTTTAATTCAAGCTTCTTTGGTCAAAAACCCAACAAGCGTCATTCAATAGATGTAGTCCTTTGATTATCTTGTATTTTGAAAATAGAAATTGACCCGTTAAAAGATTAAAATGGCTTTTTTCCATGGTTCTTTGTGTTAATTTTAATCTCTGATTTGGGGTATATCTTTCGATAATCTGTGATGAGATGACCTTTTCGTGAATTTCAAAAACAAGATGCTAAAGTCAGACCTCAAGCTTATCAAGAAATTTTATCAACATGCATAATAACAAGTAGCTTAATCCATGAAGCCACGACCCTTATAGAAAAACTCTTCAAGCTTTGAGAGCGCTATTTATCGGTTCAAATTGCTTACTTGATTGAAAAGGGCTTGTAAAAGCACGTAATGTAGGCTATGGTTTATGGCTATGAAAGAAAGGAATTTTTCAGGCTCAAAAGGTGTTTGAGGGTTTCAAAAACCTAGGATCAACATCAATTATTCATTATTTCTCTTTATCTTATTGTCTTTGTAGATAAAGCGACATATAACCTTATTAATCTCAAGTATCAAAATTCTCTTAACATATGTCATAATGCAAATCCAACTTTTTTTTTCATGAATAACCAATCTCAATCATCTGATAACATCAGGAGCTTTATCATGGATGCCAAAAGTCATGTTTGTAGCCCAGATTTTTTTTGGTATTGACTTTTGACATTTGTTGTGAAACTTCTTTTGTCTTTCGTAAACTTAATAGTCATTCTCCTTCCTTTATCTCTGACCTGCCTTTAAGTGTAGGCAATTTTCTTCTTGTTTTTTTTTTAACATGCCCCCAGTCTAGGTCTTCTTTCTTTTAGCTCTCTCTCAAATGTTGGACTTTTGTTCTAATGATTTCAGATTATTCACAGTTGCAAAGAATTTTGCTAGATAGCCATCTAAACTTTCACCTTCTGACATTCTCATGTATTCAAAATCTGCTCTAACTGCTTGAAGTTTCACAGCTCTAACCTTTTTATCTCCTCTGAATTCTCTGCTTAAAATGTCCCAAGCTCCTTTTGCAATCTTCTCGTTTCTTATGCGTGGGAAAAGGTCATCTGTTAATGCTCCTTGTATGAGGCTTAATGCCTTTGCATTTTTAATTTTGTTTTCTCTGGAGGTAGTGGATGTTTGCAAAGTGGTTTGCTCAGCATCACTCTCTTCATTGCCTGATCCATCTGCAACCTCAGGTGATTGTTTAGATTGTATTCCATCTTCTATTACGTTCCATAGATCGAATGCTATGAGGATTGTCTCCATTTTTACAACCCAAAAATCATAATTTATGCCATTGAACTGTGGGGTTCTTAGATCTGCTCCAGCAGAGCTTGATCCTACCATTTTTGAGTAAACAACAGTTTAGTGAATCTGTTTTCACATTTTACGCCCCTCTTAGGAATCAGTTTTAGTGCTCTGATACCATGTTTGATTTTCAAGTTTCTAAAGAAGAGTTTGTAAAAGAGTTTTGCAGAGAAGATGAGAAGAATTCTTGTATATATTTTTCTACAGTTTCATTAGTGCAGAAAACTCTTCTTTTATACACATTACATGTAATCAATAACAGAATCCAAGATTTTAGGAATCAATTCATCTCAACCATTCATCAATTGAGGGCTACAATTCTTACACATGTAAGAAACGGCTTGTAACAAAAATTAACAGAAAAAACAACTATAACTGCTTTAACTGCTTTTAACTGTTGTAACTGCTTTCAAACAGAAACTTCTATTTCTTCATTCTTCATTCTTCTCGTTATCACCACAGGATTTACTTCTGAAGTTTTAACAACAAGTAATCAGCTTAACTTTCAACAATTAAGTTTTCTGAGCAGTTCTTGAAGCTTGTCGTTGAAAATTTGAACATCATCATTGAGCTTGTATGCACACGAAGATGCATCTAGTTCATTGGGATTTTTTTGTATGTTGGACGGCATACATCCTACCCTAATAAGTCCGAACACAGCTATCTTTCTTGCTCCTGAGCAATACATTTTCTGGCAGCAAGGAAAAAAAAACGGAATGAAGTGGGGCAAACCTCCAGCTGAGTTTCATAAGTTTCCATTAAGGTCTTTGTTAGTTTCCAATCACGTCAAACATTAATTGCTGTTTTACAAGAGACATTAAGTAGGGCTGACCTCCAGCTGAGTTTCATAAGTTTCAATGAGAAGTTGAGCATATTCTTCAGGAGTATATAGCTTGCTGCTATTGTAGTCGTCCAAGAAATAATTGTTGAGGTAGTCGTTATGACCCATATCAGACACATAGATGCATTGGCTTAAGTACTTCCTAGCAACTTCCTCGCTTCCCAAGATCTTGGCAATTCGTGAAACCGTGATATTGTGATTATATAACTGAATATTCATGGTAAACAGTTCTCCCTTCACATGCACAAAAGAATCATATGAATAGTTAGCGTTGCCAAAGCATACAAGATTACGAAAAAATCATACGGAATAATACAAGGTTTTAGTTATGAGAGGCATATGATCAGTAATCAACGCAAGAGAGCCAGTAGAATCAAGGATGCCAGCTCCATTAGATCCATAATTTACACCATCTAGAAAATTAGTGCAACCTCCGACACCAAAGTCCGAAATGTAACTGTCGAAACCTAATTGTTCAGCTGAAACAAAAAAAATAATAATAATATCAACATCGGTTAAGAGTACAAGCCATCTTTCAGCAACAAAAACATTAGTACCAGACTTGGCAAGATTTCTAATTGTAATTTAATACAACGGTCACAACTATAGTGAGAACATATTTATTTTCCATTAAAGAAAACTAACACACTATATTTTGTATTATAAGAGAGGAGAGAAAACTGCAGACCAATGGTGTCAGCTATGTTAAGACCGTTGCTGCACCTTCCTGAAGCCCCAGTGTCAAAGTCTATCCAATTGGGTAGGTAATTAACTTTAGCTGAAAGGTTATCAAAGAGAGAATCTCCAAAGACGAAGTAGCAAGGAACTTGAGGTACGCGTTTTCCATAAGTCCAGTGTTGCCAGTTTGACACCAGCAACACCACGGACAACACCCACAATGCCTTAAGCCCACTTTCCATTGACAAACAAAATGAAAGAAGGAAACAAAAACAGTAAATATAGAAAGAAGGAAGAAGCGCGTAGCTAGGGAAGAGTGCTTTGAAGTAGAACGAACCAGGCCTATTTATAGAGTGGAGATCTAGCTATCCAGTGCATCTTGTAAGCGTGTTCTGTTGTAAGCCACCTGTTTTTTTCAATCTAATTAGTTTACAATGTAACAGTAAGTATCCTTAAATCTTGTCACTTGTAGTATTTCTTAGAATTGTGTGGTTTTTAGGTGTTTCCTTTCTCCTTCTAACATTCCATACATTCTCATACATTCCATACATTCTCTTGATGTCAAATGAGTACTTTTTATTCTCTCTACTAACTTTAATCATTTTTGCTTCTTTCCTGGAAGACTAGCTTACTAGCCTTTTTTAGCTTTCTTAATGCAATAATTTTGAACGAATTTTTCTTTTTAAGTTCTATGATCAATATAAGTTGTTGTTTTACTTTTTCAAACTTCTCTTTAGAATCAAGATCAGTAATTGAATAGGCTATCACACTGTGTTCAAATAGGCAATTAGGTATATCTTTCTAAGTGGTTTTTTTTGTTTGTTTACTTTCCAAAAATATTTTTATCCTGAGGAACATCATCTAAAATGATGTAAATATATGAATATTTGATTTTAAAAATGTTTTCTAAGGTTACAATGTATCACTTTCAAAATTTAATTAATACATTCTTGCTCCGTCATGACTACAGTGCACTTTGTTTACAAAGTTTTTAAATGAAAGTCATAGCTTCTATGCACTCCTCTAGATCTTGGACTATCCTAACCAAGCTAGTCAATGTTATTTCTGGTTCTGTTCTGTAAAAAAGCTCTTGAAAATAGTCTTGCATCTCTCCTCGCTTATTGATGGAGTTAGATGAGTAGGCAAAACAATATATGCATAAGGGCAATCTCTAAGAAATAGAGCTTGTAGTTTGTCCCATGCACCATGTATATTGCTAGCACCATCATACCCTTAACCTTATATATTAAGGATATGCAAGTTATATCAAGTGACATCAAGTATTTTTTTATTATGGTGTTGGTTTAAATACTATGTTTTTAATCTAATATTTTGGATGATGGTTTTACAATTTCTTTTGGAGAGATTTAGTTGGCATTCAATTTGCAACTGATATTTAGCATGGGTTATAAATAAAGCAGTCCAACTAAAGTTTAAATTTATTAGTGTTGGTTATTGGATTAGGCCTGGTCCATCCATGATGGATGGGACTGGTCCAAGTTATTAAAAGAATTACTAAAAAAAGTAATTGTCTTCTATAATCATACATAAAAGGGAAATAACCCATTAGATAAATATAAAGGTTTTCATTTGTTGAATAATCATTTGTTTGTTGAATAAAGGTAGTTATTGTTTCCGTTATCAAAGAGAGAATCTCCAAAGACGAAGTAGCAAGGAAAGATTAACTTTAGTTTGGTAATCAAGTCATGCAACACGCAATCAGTTTAGAAATTTGTTGAGACCTTAATTGGTAATGTAAAGAGGGTAAAAGCCGAAGTGAGTCAAAGAAAGATAAGCCTACCATGTTTACATATGGCCGGGACTTCGCAGATATAAATATAAAAGTAAAGTTCTTTTGGTTTATGTACTTTCATATGTATCCTTCTTTTGATTTCAATGGCAAGAGTCTCCGAATAGACTTCCATACACTAAGAATAAATCTCTCTATGAATGGATTTTACGTATGATATCCACATGATTAAGGAATTAAGTAATTGTTATTGTTTTCTTGAGGCGAATTCCCTTCTAGCAGGCATCATTATGAATTCATTAATTAAAATCATAACAACTTAATTTCGGAATGCGTAAATGCAAATTTTATTGGAATTATATTGTGAAAGGCTATGAAAAGACATTAAATATGTCTTTCAATTGTTCTTACAGTCACAATATCTTATTCTCTGACTGCTTATTAGACAATCGTCTTCTCCATCAGAGCTGGGCATGATTGATATCGTAAGCATCAGAATCATCAAGCTTCAGCTTAACTAGTTCGCTGATATCATATGGATAAGCGTCCTTTGGTGACTGACGTTTATATGCTCTTTTTCCAAAGGCCCAAGCTTTAGCTTCAGTAAAATGGGCTCCATCCCAGTACACATAGTCACTTCTGTTGCTACATGGGAAGGAGAGAGATTTACATGGGACTGAACCATATTCTACATCGCAACAGCTCTTACGGGTTTGTGTAAAACCTGCAAGCAAGAAAAAATAACATGGGCATCAGAGGCGTAACAAAAAAGTCGCCTTCAACCGTGAGAGAAAGAGAGCGAGGGAGGGAGGGGATTCGTACCTGTATTCGTCTGATCATCAGAATCAATTTCGTAAGAGTTTATGTAGGTAAACACAGCATCAGAATGCCTATTATTAAGTTTTCTGAGCAGTTTTTGAAGCTTGTGGTTGAAAATTTGAACATCATCATTGAGCTTGTATGCACATGAAGATGCATCTAGTTCATTGGGATTTTTTTGTATGTTGGACGGCATACATCCTACCCGAATAAGTCCGAACACAGCTATCTTTCTTGCTCCTGAGCAATACAATTTCTGGCAGCAAGGTAAAAAAAAGGGAATGAAGTGGGGGTCTTCGTTAGTTTCCAATCACGTCAAACATTAATTGCTGTTTTACAAGAGACATTAAGTAGGGCTGACCTCCAGCTGAGTTTCATAAGTTTCAATGAGAAGTTGAGCATATTCTTCAGGAGTATATAGCTTGCTGCTATTGTAGTCGTCCAAGAAATAATTGTTGAGGTAGTCGTTATGACCCATATCAGACACATAGATGCATTGGCTTAAGTACTTCCTAGCAACTTCCTCGCTTCCCAAGATCTTGGCAATTCGTGAAACCGTGATATTGTGATTATATAACTGAATATTCATGGTAAACAGTTCTCCCTTCACATACACAAAAGAATCATATGAATAGTTAGCGTTGCCAAAGCATACAAGATTCATAGTACTGAATAGTATAAGGTTTTAGTTATGAGAGGCATATGATCAGCAATCACCGTAAGATAGCCAGTTAAATCAAGGATGCCAGCTCCATTCGATCCATAATTTACACCATCTAGAAAATTGGTGCAACTTCCGATACCAAAGTCCGAAATGTAACTGTCGAAACCTAATTGTTCAGCTGAAACAAAAAATAATAATAATAATTAAGATCATAACTGCCCACAATATCTTAAACTCCATTAAAGTGATAGATCTTCATAATAGAGTATAAAAACAATAACAATGATCACAGCTATCTAATTGTAATTTAATAAAACGGTCACAACTATCTTTTATTTTTCATCCTAATCATCCTTCTTCTAATAAATTATGTGAATTTCAGCAACAAAAACATTAGTACCAGACTTAGCATGATTTCTAATTTTAATTTAATACAACGGTCACAACTATCTAGTGAGAACATATTTATTTTTCATTAAAGAAAACTAAAACACTATATTTAATTTGTAATATAAGGGAGGAGAGCAAACTGCAGACCAATGGTGTCAGCTATGTTGAGACCGTTGCTGCACCTTCCTGAAGCCCCAGTATCAAAGTCGATCCCATAAGGAAGGTAATTAACTTTAGCTGGAGTGTTAAGGTAGTTATTGTTTCCGTTATCAAAGAGGGAATCTCCAAAGACGAAGTAGCAAGGAACTTGAGGTACGGCCTTTCCATAAGTCCAGTGTTGCCAGTTTGACACCAGCAACACCACAGACAACACCCACAATGCCTTAAGCCCACTTTCCATTGACAAATAAAATGAAAGGAGGAAACAAAAACAGCAAATATAGAAAGAAGGAAGAAGTGCGTAGCTAGGGAAGAGTGCTTTGAAGTAGAACGAACCAGGCCTATTTATAGAGTGGAGATCTAGCTATGAGCTTGTAAGCGTGATGTTCTATTGTAAGCCACGTGATTTTTTAATTCAACGGTACAGTAAGTATCCTTATATCTTGTCACTTATTGTATTTCCTCCTAATAGTTAGACTTGTGTGGTTTCTTAGGAGTTTGCTTTCTGCTCCTTCTAATTAACATCAATTATCTCATACATTCCATACATTCTCTTGATATCAAATGAGTACTTTTTATTCTCTCTCTTCATTTTAATCAATTTTGTATGTATAAATATCAATTAAAGATTCAAATTAAAAATAAATAAAAATTTTATACAAAATTAAAAAAAATTAAAAATTAAAAAAATAATCAAAGTAGATGTATAAAAAACCAAGAAGATCAATCTTCTTTCGTAGTAGGCATATTAGTCTCTTTTAGCTTTCTTAATGCTATAATTTTGAACGATTTTTCTTTTTGAGTTCTATGATCAATATAATTTGTTGTTGCTTTCCTTTTTCAAACTTCTCTTAAGAATCAAGATCAGGAATTGAATAGGCAATTACACTTTCCATGATACATCCTTCCTTCTACGTGGTTTTTTTGCTTGTTTATTTTTCAAAAATATTTTTATATTGAGTAACATCATCTAAAATGATGTAAATATCTGAACACTTGATTTTAATTTTTTTTTTTAAGTTCTAATGTATCACTTTCAAAATTAACTTGATACATTCTTGCTCCATTTTTATGGCTATAATGCACTTTGTTTACAAAGTATTAAAATGAAAGCCATAGCTTCTATGCACTCCTAAGATATCTATATATCTTAGACTATCCTAGACAACTTTTGGTTATGTTTTATAAAAGGGTTCATAAAAATAGCCCTGCATCTCTTCCTATTTATTGATGGAGTTTGATGAGTGGATAAAGTAATGTGTATAATATGTATAAAGATAATCTAAAAAATAGAGCTTATAGTTTGTTTCATGCACTATGTCCATTATTAGCACTGTTATATTCTTGACCTCATATATTGAGAATATACAAGTTATATCAAGCGAGCATATTGAGAATTTTTTTTATGATGTTGGTTTAAATATTGTGTCTATTAATTTAATATTTTGGATGATAGTTTAACAAAAAAAAAATTGAGAGATTTAGCATTCAATTTGCAGTAGATATTTGGCAATAGCAGTCCAACTAAAATTCAAATTTATTAGTTGCTAAAATCTAATTTCTATTAGAAGTTTCAGTTCTTGTTATTGTTGTGTGCGGATCTGAGTGTCCTTTTGATTAACCAAGCAAGGAATGATAGATTTATTATATAATTAAAATGCAGATTAAATTCAACAGAACCATATGACATTCAATTCCAGCTTCTTTTAAATTAATAAGTCATAATATAATGATTAAGTTCCTATATTAACAATAAAAGAAGGTCAGATAGGCTTCTGGTTTAGGCCTTGTTTAGAACTTTTTTTATGGGATATTTTTTTATGCTTACCCTTTTATACAAAAAAATTATAAAAAATAAAAAAAAATAAAAATGTGGTTTTGTATGTGCATATGACCACATCCTAAATAAAAATGTTTGTGCATTTTTAACAAAAAAAAATATAAAAATAAAAATAATTTTTATATGTTTCAAAAATACAAAAAATAGATTTGTGTTTTCTTGTATTTGTGGATTTATTATAATCATTGTTGGATTTACAGACTTATAGTTTTTTTCATGATACATTAATCAATAATTATATTAACAATGAAATAAAAATTAACTACAATATATATTTGGATGATATTTCTCATTTGTTATTATGTTAGTAAGTGTACTTTTGATGGAATCAGGAACACCGATAAAATCAAGCTTTAAAACAATCAGTATATTCATTGTATATTAGAGCTACGACGTCTTGCTACACTGCGAACACACTACCAAAATCTTAATTCGAAAAAAAAATAATACAAGGCGTTCAATACAAAGGAAAAAGGGCTATTTTTAAGAGAAATTTTATTCATTGGCTGTGGACGCATTATTATAAGTGGCGTTTATCAATCACATATAGCGCGATAAGGCGCCTGGGGCCACATATTAGGATCTCCATGTTTTAGAATATTCGCGTATTAAAATATTTTTGGCACTGCTTGATTTCTTATCCCATTTGCCTTGCAATTTTCCATTTCTCTTTCCATATTGAAGACATTAATTCTCCATATTTCCAAGAATTATAGTCCGGTTGTTTTTGTACTCGTAAAATTAACTAGATCATATCGGATCAATCTTTACACAGTTTAAATTATTTTTCCACAACAAAAAATAAAAACACATTAGAAACATCTAAATGTTTTTTTATTACATTCAAGAAAAGATTTATCGATCCGTAACGAAGCGCAGATTAATAATTTAGTATTAAGTATGATACAAAAAAGAAAGAAAATCACTAAGTATATTTGATGGGTCATGATTTCTATAAACCAACCCCATTTAAAAGCCAACACATGAAAGTCACAACCTAAAATGAGATTATGTCTTTCTCGGCGTCCAACTCTAAGTTAGGCAGGGGTATGACTGCGCCCAACTCCCTGGTAGGCAAGGGCATGTTCGTGCCCAGCCATAGGGTGGGCAAGGGACGCGTCTGTGCCCGACCCCACGATTAGGCCAGGGTGCATTCACCCTCAACCCCATGTTGGGCCAAGGACGCTCTCGTACCCGACCCCATGTTGGGCAAGGACACGCGCGTCCGCGCTTAACTCCATGATTGGGCAAGGGCGCATCCTCGCCCAACCCCATGTTGGGCTCCATTTTGGGCCTAGACGTGTCCGCGACCAACCACATATTGGGCAAGGGACGCATCCGCGCCCAATTTCATGTTGAGCCTGTACATGTCTGCGCCCAACCCCATGTTGGGCGAGGGACGTGACCACACCATAGCTCCATATTGGGTTGTGGCACGATCATCCCTAACCATTCTTGAGTGCAGTCACGAGATGGACCCGACTCCTCCCAGGCTCCGGGTGTGAGTTGAACCCAATATCCCTCAGGTTCCCGGGCTCCGGGTGTGAGTTGAATCCAATGTCCCTCAGGTTGAGTATGCAATTAAAGGGTCATTCCACACTGAGCCTCACATACCCAAAGTTTGGGTTAATAATTATGATGTCCATCATAATCCTATTAAATACGAACAAGCAGTCAATGCTTATATTAATTAGATGTGATGGTACGAGCAATAAGATAATATTATCTTACTTATATGAGATTACTTTTCTACCCCTCCTACATTGCATGAAACAAGTTAAGTCAGGTAATATAAAAAAGGGCATGAATATGCAAAAAGGGGTTCGAAAACCTTATACTGCGGACAAAAACACGTTCTCTGCTTCTTCTTTTTTAATTCTACATCTTCTTCCCTTTCCTTTTCTATGTCTTCATAAAAGCTCATTAATATCTTTATTAATATCATTTTTACACAAATATTCATAGTACTGACTTGATCTTCGAAGGGTCCCCTATCAACACCTAGGGGACTTTGTGTAGGCATTTATTCAGGAAGAGATTCATACCTCCTGAGGAGATCCATTAAAGATGAAATCAATGCATTCTTGAAGGGAAGATCGTAAAACACACTGTGAATGATGTGCAAGAATTTCTATGAATAATTCATCCCAGAATATTCCCTGTGATTTTTATAATGTCATCAGTTAGAGACGTCTGTGGGACCCTTACAAAAAGCTAATTATTTCTCCAGCAAGAAACTAAGCTTTGGCGTACGGTTCCATCTATTACACCACCATGGCAGATCCATACAATCAGGGTGTATCATAAAAGCCAACATTATTTCTGGCATGTCTGCCCAACCTCAGATTGATAAGATGGTTGAGCAGATATGTTTGCTCTCTAAAGAGGTCATCAGATTGAGAGGACAACTCATGGTTCATCCCCAACCAGCTCATGATGTCCCAACACATGTCTTACAACCTCAACCACAAAGAACCCCTGTAGCCTAGAGACGCCTCAACTATGCAGAGGGATATGCGCAGAATGAGGAGGAACCACCCAGATGTCGTTCTCGTAGCCCAACTCGAGAACGTTCACATCATCCCACAGTACCAGTGAGAAGTGAACATTCCTGTAAAGTTTAAACTAGCTACCGTGGGAGAGAAGAGAGTCATCACTCCCGCTGTTCCATGCTAAATTCATCCAGTTCATCTGGCTCATACTGGGAACGACCTAGAAGAAAGGCCGAGGAGACCTCACGGCATCACCAACTTGCCCACCAGTATCAGGTGGAAGGCTTCCCAAGTCCAAAAGAGTTCTAGAAGCTAAGGTGCCTAAGGAATATCTATCAGCGAAGATGAACCTGGATAGCTACGATGGACTTACAGATCCCCGAAAGCATATCCAGGATATAAGGGGGAGCCTTGAGCTGGTCATCCATGACAATGACGTCATGTGCAAGATATTGCCCACTACCTTTAGAGGGAACATGAGGACATGGTACAACAACTTGAAGTCGGGGTCGATCCTAAGCTTTCAGGATCTATATGCTAAGCTGGTAACACGTTTTAGCACTAGCATCCCCACGAAGAAAAGCTCCATTTAACTATTTGGAATTATCCAAGGCGAGAAAGAGTCCACCCAGGCATATCTGAGGAGATTTAATAAAGAAATGCTTTGGGTGGAAGACCTACTAGAGCCTATAGGTTGTGAGGCTTTGATCAAAGGGGTCAAAAGTGAAGAATTGTGGAAACAACTCCACCAGCTACTACGAACAGAACTCTCTTGAGGCTGAAGCATATGATTGAGAGTCACATAAGAGTAAAGAAAGCCTTGACTGCTCATAGAAGCTCCACTCAGGTCTATAGAGGAGGGATCAGTAACAAACCCTCCAGCAGGAACCGTTTCCGTGTCAGACAATATGAGGTTAAAAAGAAAGAACCCTTCAGGGAACATCCCAGCAGGCCTGAAAGGGTCTATACCCCCTGTAAATACCAGTTACACGGAGATCTACATGGCTTTGAGAGGTCAAAACTTGCTTCAGTATCCTCCTCCCTTAAAGCCTAACCCTAACCTAAAGTTCTCCAAGAAGTACTGCCAGTTTTATAGGGAGAAAAGACATGACACCGAGGATTGTTATGCTCTAAAAAAAGAGGTAGAGAGACTCTTGGCATAAAGATACCTCGAGACAGTTCTTAAAAAAGGATCCATCTCCGGGAGGGAAGGGAGGTGAAGTGAGACAACAGGGACCAACACTCCCAAAGGTCCTTATCATACTAGGGGGCTTATCAACCAATGTAGGCGTCATTAGCAATAAGAAGATAAGGTTGGGAGATCAAGTTCTAGTTACAATGGGTCAAAAAAGTTCTTGGCATGAACTCATCACCTTCACCCTTGCTGATGGACAAGGGATTAAACACCCGTATAAAGATGCCTTGGTGATTTCCATGGTCGTGGAGGGTTACAAGGTCCATAGGATCCTAATAGATGATGGTAGCTCAGTGAACATCCTATCAGCAAAGACCATGACAAATATAGGCATAGACGCCTTTAGAATAGCTCTAGTGCCAACACCCCTCATCAGGATAGAAAGATCAGCAGTGCTTGTGAAGAGGGCAGTAGAGTTGACTGTTATTGTGGGGACTGCACCTTGTTGTGTTACTATCCAACAGACCTTCATGGTCATTGTTGTAACCCAATTTTAGCCCGTTGGCTTTTGATTTAATTTTACAGGGTTTAAAATGTAAAATTAAAAGATCAGAAATTTATTTCGATAAAAAATATGATTTGTCATCTTATGTGAAAACTAGGAACTACAATATGCTTGTGTCATTCTATCCCTATCTTTAAGATAATCCATATCTTCAAGATAATGATAGTTATCCGCTTTCAAATTTGATTCTTAATCAAATTCAAACTTCAAAGAAGAGAATGAGTTTCATTAAAACTTTGTTTCTACACGGGATGAGACTCTTGCACTATAAATATAGATCTCAGTGTATGTAAAAAGGGAGGAGAGGAAAACCTAAAAAAGGAGAGCAAAAAAAAGAGAATATAGGAGAGAATTAACTTGGAGATAGAACCAAAAAAGGAAAAAAAAAACAGAGAGAGGAGCAAGAGCAAAAGGGTGTTGTCCACAGTCGGTGTTACTTTCAGCCTTTGCCTGAAGCAGCGCTCGTAAACAAGAAGGTAAGCCTCCCTCACTCTCCCTTCTCGACCTCCACACACTGCCCCCCATGGCCTCTCATTCTTCTCTTCCACCATAGTTGACACGACCAAAAGATTGATGTCTTCTCCCAAGTGCAGGAGTGTCGAAGTAATAAATAACCCGGTAAGACCGGGGTCGAACCACAGGGAGGTTAATTGTATAAATTATAGATAACAATAATACAACAACAACAATAACAATAATAATAATAATAGTGAAGAAGAAGAGGAAGAAGTCAATGAGAACTTTGAGATGGAAGATTAACGTAAGGATTAAACAATGATAACAACAAATGTCAAGGTTAGAGGATCCACTAATGGTATTTCAAACAAGTATAGTATAAACTCTTTTTATCCAATTGGAAACCACACACAAAGGAGGTTCCAATCAGATTATAAATTGTTAACATGATTACATTAGTTATCTTATTCGAATAATGCTAATACTTGTAAATGTTTTCGAGGCATTCATGATTATAACTTATGTTAACAACAAATCAAGTTCCTTTCATAGCTCGTGTGTCGGTTATACCATACGGTATGGGCTATGAAAGTGCCAAGTATTTGTTGTACCAAGTGTTATACAACATAAATCTAGATTAACCATTTAACAAGCAAAGTATTAAAAGTGAATAAGATAACAAATATAAAGCATGTTAATATCCAACATTAAAGTCCATGTTGAGTTTATATTATACTTATCCTTACACCATTAGTGTAACCTTTTCACCTTGACATAATTAACTTAGCTAGACATAATGAAAGAAAGAAACATAAATAAACAAGATAAGAACATAAGTAAGATAAAAGTTAACTAAGTAAAGGAAAGGAAGTGAAAGGCATAAACTTGATATTAATGAAAGCAAAGCATAAGCAATACAAAGAGAGAAAGCAAGAGCATGATCTTGATCTGAACACCAAGATGCCTAAATACATGGCAAATGCCTCCTTTTATAGGCCAAAATTCGAAACTATTGATTTGTTGACTACTTGATGAATGGGTGGCCACATCTTGACTTGATGACAATTCTTATCTTCTTGTCCGCCAAAAACGTCATTGATAACGTCATAATTTGAACCGAGCTTCAATCATGAAAGTTCTAGGCAATTGTCTCATCTTTCCAGGGTAAACATTTGAGATCATTTGGACTTCTAGAACTCGAGATATGGGCTGAACACTAAACAGTGTATGCGGCTGCAGGATAGATTCGGACTTCTTCGTTGTTGCTACAATTTGGACTTGAAAACGGCCTTCTTAAATCTTGGACTCCTCATGAAAGTTGTAGGCCTATGTCTTAGCTTTCCATCCATATAAGGTGGACCTAAATCCGAGTTCTACAGCTCCAGATATGACCCGATTACCAAACAGTGTTCCAGTTTGGACTGCACCAACATCTCTTTTCTAAGTTTGGCCATCTCTTTGTCCTTTCAATTTCGTACTTCAACTCATCAATCAATTCTTTCATTTATGTGATAGGCCTGCATTTAAGATGATCATTTACCATAAATTAAAGGTATCTTATATTATTAGATATGTTATTATAAAACATGCTTTAGTTAAGGAGTTATTGATACTTCAAGTGCAAAATGATGATATAAAACCTTGATAAAAATGCACTTTTAAGTACTAATCAATAGTCCAGCAGCCTCCCTAAAGACGAACCAAACCGACAACAACAACAGCCCCTCTCAGTAGCAACAATAAGGTTTGGTTACTTACAGTCACGGGAATGATGGAGTCTTTATCATCCGGGCTGAAAATAGCGACTCCTCCTTTCTTTATGCGCCATTACCGGCTCCAAGCAAGCAAACAACATTGCGCGCCTCCTTTAGCTCCATCCACATCCAGCAGCCAACACTGTGCACCGTGAGCATGCACCAGCCTTAGCGTGAAAACCTTCTCTTCTTAGTAGAGAGAGGAAAAGTACACAAAAACACAAAGGAGAGTAGGGGAGGCACAAGATGAGAAGAAACAGAGGAAAGAGTTCCTTTCCGGCCAGCAGCCTCACGCCTAGATCACCATCGCCCTCGGCTTACAGCAACCAGGTAACTTCTTCTTCTTGCTGTTTTGCTAGATTAATTAGTTTGTTACTGTTACATCCATGCGTGAATTACTCACACATACATGCAACAATGCTTTTTTTTTTCTATTTTTTTTACCGGACCACAAAAATAAAAAAAAACAACAATATATATATATAATAGTTTCTTTTTCTTATAATATAAATTTTACAGATTTATTTACTGGCGCAAAAGTCAAGAATACCATACTTTGTGGGTTGCACAATATTTACCAACGTCAGAGTTGGAAATGTTCATAGGTGAATATTCACTGACACCATAGTTGGGAATATTATAGGATGACCATAAGAATGGAACACAAACAAACCTTTAGCAATTTAAGATAAAACCAACAATGCAGCTTGCCTCAGGTAGGACGCTTAAGGGGTGATAATATCTTCCCTTTTGCGTAACCAGTCCCGTACCATAAAATCTCTGTTGACCAGTTAGGGTTCCTAGTAATCATAATACTAGGTGGCGACTCCTTGAACAAGACCTTTTTCTCTAAAAGAATAAGATGCCAGAAATTTCTTCGTTTTCCAATCTCGTGAAAAAATTTTAATCGATCGCTGCGATGTCCGAGTGTGACAGTCATTAACACCCATCTCCCATACAATGCCATTATCGGGAGGCCATTGCTCTATCATATTAGTGTAGTGGTCAGCACCAAGTATTTGACCATGAAGTTCCTAACAGTCAAAGGGGTAGCTGCAGTGAGGGGGAACCAGGAAGCCTCAAGAAAATGTGCAAACACCTCTCTAAAGGGCAAGAAGGCCCTACTGGTCGATCACCTACAAGACCTATAAGGCTCTGATCTTCCTCATACGTGGCACTCAGACCACTTTAAGCTATATCCTTGTTAAATACATAAATATCTAATGCATATTTTTATCACTTATGTTTTCACTTAATTTTTACGTTTCTTTTTTAGGAATACTTCTTACCAATCCAATCAGGGTTACACACCCCTGTGGCATTCAGGACCCACTTCTCCAGGACAATAGTGAACTCCTAAGTAAGCATCAACCTCTAGTGTCACCAATCGGGGTTACACACCCCTGTGGCGTCTGGGATCCACTTTTCCGAGGCAGTAATAAGGGATCAATGCTTCACTCTTCAGGACAGCTTTCAACGCCCCCTCCATTCCTTCTGTCTAGCCATTTTAGTTAGAAGTAATCGCACTGGAGTGGCCTTATTAGGTCCATCCTATCTGTCCAAACGAGCTACATATCTCTCCTAGACAACATGAGACCAGTCTCTATGACATTTAAAAGTGTTGGGACGACCTTATAGGCTTACACCGTCTATCCACTCCAGGTTACACACCCTATGTGCGGTCTAGGATTTACATCTCTCCTGGATAGTATAGGTACCAACTTCTACGACATCAAGTAGTGTTAAGACCAGCTCTCCTACAACAGCACCTCCTACTGGTCCAAACAGGGTTATACACCTTGTGGTGTCTACGACCCAGTTCTCCAGGGCAGTAGTGATTGTCCAATGCTTCTAAAAAAAAAGACTGGGAATACATCTTAAAGATTCAAACAACAAACTCTCCGAGAACACAATCCCTACTAGTAATGCCGTGAAAGGGGGAGTATAAAGGACATCTTAATCAGGATTACGACTCAACTAAGGTTAGCAAAAAATCTCTTTAGCCTTAAGTCTCCCCATTTCTCCAAAAATAAGCAAACTTAGAGGGCTACTGATGGGTCATGATTTCTATAAACCAACCCCATTTAAAAGCCAAAACACAAAAGTCATAACCCAAAATGATATTATGTCTTTCTCTACATCCAACTCTAAGTTGGGTAAAGGCATGTCCGCACCCAACCTCATATTAGGCCAGGGACGCGCTTGCTCCTAACTTTATATTGGGCCTGGATGCGTCTGCGCCTGCACCCCACTCCATGTTGGGCTAGGGACGCGCCTGCACCCCACTCCATGTTGGGCCTGGACACGTCCTCGCCCAACCCTAAGTGGGGCAAGGGACGCACCCACGCCTAATTTCATGTTAAGCCTAGACGTGTCCGCGCCCAAACCCATGTTGGGTTAAGGACGCGACCACGCCCAACTCCACGTTGGGCTATGGCACGAACATCCCCGACCATTCTTGGGTGCAGTCACAAGCTGAACTCGACTCCTTTTGGGCTCCAGGTGTAAGTTGAACCCAAAGTCCCTCAGGTTGAGTGCGCGACTGAAGGGTCATTCCACACTGAACCTCCCATACCCTGAGTCTGGGTTAATAATTATGATGTTCATCATAATCCTATTAAATATGAACAAGCAATTCATGCTTACATTAATTAGATGTGATGGTACGAGCAATAAGATAATATTATCTTACTCATACGGGATTACTTTTCTACCTCTCCTATGTTGCATGAAACAAGGTAAGTCAGGTAATATAAAAAAGGACAGGAATATGCAGAAAAGGGTTCGAAAACCTTATACTCTAGGACAAAAACACCTTCTATGCTTCTTCTTCTTTAATTCTACATATTCTTTACCTTCCTCTTCTCTGTCTTCATAAAAGCTCATTAATATCTTTATTAATGTTGTTTTTTACACAAATATTCCTAATACTGACTTGATCTTCGGAGGGTTCCCCATCAACACCCCTAGGGGACTTTATGTAGACATTTATTCAGGAAGAGATTCACACCCCTTGAAGAGATCCATTAAAAAAAAAGTCAATGCAATCTTAATCAAAAGAAAGATTGTAGAACACACTATGAATAATGTACAAGAATTTCTAGAAATAAGTGATCCTGGAATATTTCCTGTAATTCTTTGTAACTTGTAACGTCATCACTATTAATTGTGTATTATCCTTATATATATTAGAGCTACGACGTCGACCTCTTGCTACACTACGATCACAACCAAAATCATAATTCGAAAAAATAAAAATATAAAATATAAAGCGATCAATACAAAGGAGAAAGGGCCATGGAATTTGATATTTTTATTATTTTTCCTTAAGAGAAATTTTATTCATTGGCTGTAGGCGCATAATTATAAGTGGCGTTTATCAATCATTTATAAGGCGTCGGGGCCCACATGAAACACACCATGCTAAAATCTCTTGGAACGAACGTATCAATCATTTATAACGCGAAAAGGATTTGACGCCCACATGAAGGGTCGTCGATTTTTGTGTGCAGAATTTCATGAATATGTCTTGAGAATGTGGTTGAGAGAGGGTTAAATAACAATTTTTTTTAATATTTAATCATTATTGTACCCCACATATTTTTCAATTGTTTCTTTATCACTATTTAATGCATCTTTTTAACCCTTCTTTTTTTCTTATATCTTTATTTAAAATATTATTCTTGTAAATGTTTCGATTTTCTATAAATGCACCTCTAAAATCATATCATTTTTTTAAAATAGTATGCCAATAATACTAAATACATAAAATTTGAAATTAAATGCTTAACTTCTTTCATTTTTTTTATCTTAAATAATTGCCACAAGAAATTTATAGAAACAAGAAAGTAATTTTTTGAAAACGAATTAGTTTAGATGTCAATAATATGTTTAAAACCTAATTATAAAAGTGGAATTTTTATTTTTTTTCAAATGATATGGATTCAAAGACAAATAGCTTACTAGTTCTGGCATTGATTTCATGTGTGATGACGATAACTACTATGAGTTTTCAGATGGCAGTAATTTTACCAAGGCTTATGATGTAGAAGATGGGTGGCTTTTCTGAAGTAGCTGAGGTCTCTACAGATTAGTGAAACCAAGCTAATGAAAGTTCAGGCACTAACCCAACATAACTAGTTTTTCGTGAAGAGTTTGTAAATGAATTAATAATAATGTTCCATTAACTTTTGTTCCATTTACTTTGGTTCCATTGACGGTAGAGAGGACCTTTGGATTAATAACAACAAATTGAAAATGTTCGAGCGGAAAATTAGGTGTGCTATTTAATTAGGTGGAAAATGTTTCTCAAATTAATGATTAAAAAAAATTATTGTATCTTATATTTTGGATGATGGTTTCACAATTTCTTTGGGAGAGATTTTGCATTCAATTTGCAATTGATATTTGGCATGAGTTATAAATAAAGCAGTCCAACTAAAGTTCAGATTTATTAGTTGCTAAAATCTAATTTTTATTAAAAGTTTTAGTTTTTATTATTGCTATGTGTGGATCCTGAGTATTCTTTTGATTAACCAAGCAATAAATAAGATTTATTATATAGTTAAAGTGTAGATTGAATTCAACAAAACTATATGGCAATCAATTTCAGCTTCTTTTAAATTAATAAGTCATAATATAATGATTAAGTTCCTATATTTTGACAATAAAAAAGGTCAGATGGGTTTATGGTTTAGGCATTTATACCTTGTTTCCACCCTTTTTTTTATGGGATATTTTTTATGCTTGCCCTTTTGTACAAAAAATTATAAAAATGTTATAAAATATAAAAATATAAAAATTTGTTTTTCTGTGGGCATATGAACACATCCCAAATAAAAATGTTGGTGTATTTTTAATTAAAAAAACAATTATACAGAATTAAGCTTTAAATACTAATAAAATATTCCATCCTTGTTTTGCTATTTTCTGTTGATGAATGTGCAGCAAAACATTATATAACAAGTTATTTTTAATTAATTTTTCATTGCAATACCAAAAAAATAATATATTTTTCATGAATAAATAATAGCTGAAATAAAGTTGACAACAAAAAAATATTTCGTTTTAAAAAAATTCATAACTAGAATCTTTTATTTTCTTGCTTATTTTTATTACCCAATCAAATGTTAAAAAATTATTTTCAAATTTTTATGATATATTTAAATATTAAAAAGTAATTTATTTTCTTGAAAATCATTTTTTTTTATAAAATTCATCTTCCAAAACTTAATGTACTACTTAAGCAGATAAAAGAGACAGGTAAACACATGATTTTTTTTAAAATGGTTGTTATGTGATATAATTATAAACTCTCGTTAGTGCATTTTATAATGTGATAAAATGGTTTGCATACATGCATGGTGACCACAGTCGCCATTACAAACTACTATTAGTATTTAATAAATTTATTTTTTTCTTTCAAGATATTATCAATATTTCTTGGTTATATATTATGTATTCACAATTAATAACTCGATATTAGTTAATTTATATAAATATCAATCTATTAACCAGTAGATCTCTTGTATAGCAATACTTAGCTTTAATTTATACTTTGAAAAGATCAAATCCTTTTTAACAACTTCAGAAAAAGATAAAAAAAAAATATAAAATATAACTTCATCAGTTCAAATAATATCTTATTAGTAGAAGAAAAGATCAAATAACTTCATCAGTTCAAATCAGCATGGTAATACAGCTGTAATGCTTCATTAATTAATAATTATTGATATTAACTAAGATAAAAAAAAAATCACAAAGTATATTAATTATATATCAGAGCTACGACGTCTTGCTACGCTGCAAACACACTACTAAAATTATAATTCGAAAAAAAAAATATGAGGTGTTCAATACAAAGGACAAAAGGGCCATGGAATGTGATATTTTTTTTTATTTTTTAAAAGAAATTTATTCATTGGCTGTATACGCATAATTATAGGTGGCGTTTATCAATCACATATAGCGCGATAAGGCGCCGCCGGTGCCCACAATTATGACGTGGAAACGAATTGACGGCCACATATTTATATCTCTGACATCTTTTAGAAAGCTCCAACAATCTTGGCACTTACTTTCTATTTTAACATCTTCAGGCCTGTCTTGTATCCAATGTCTTTTCCCTGAGCATCAACTCCACCTAAATAGGACGGCGCATGCAGCATTGTGCGGTTCAGCTTTTCCAGAACCTTAATTTTCGCAATATCTTGTATGAATTTTGCCTCATGTCCACAGAAAGGAAAAAAAAAAAAATTAGAAAACATGTAAAAAGAAATGGTGTGTCACTGCTTCATTGCTCTTCTTTATCTCTTTTGTCACTACTTGATTTCTTATCCCATTTGTCTTGTAGTTTTCCATTTCTGGACAGTTAAAGGAAAATACAAACTAAAAAGGAAAGTTTTTATTAAAATCTAAAATATGATACACGTGGCTATGTTTATTCAGCCTAGCATCTAGTTTCTTTTCACTTTCTGTTATTTTTTAAGATTGTGTTTTTTTTTTTTTTAAAGGAAGACATAAAATAGTTAACCAAACCAGTGTTATTAAATCCGGCCTTAAATCCGGCCTGGCCCGGCAAGTCGACCTGGCTGGACCGGTCCAGGTTTAATAAAAGACCGGTTGTGGCAACGCAACCAAACTCTCGGCGACTCGGCCAAACCCGGAAGAGACCCTGTTTTTTTGTTTTTTTTTCAAATGTGGGATTTAAAACCTATTAGTATATATACTCTATGTTCCCAATAAAAAAGTTATATTTTTTCAATGAGGGATAAAAAAACCTTTTGGTTTAAATACTTCAACTTAAAAAGATAATATAGTATCTTTTCAATATAAGATTTGAAGCCCTTTTGTATATATACTCTATGTTCCCAAGAAAAAAATCATGTTTCTTCAATGTGTGATAAAAAACTTTTTGATTTAAATATTTCAACTTAAAAGGATAACATATTATCTTTTCAATGTGGGATTTGAAACCCTTTCGTATATATATTCTATGCTCCCATGAAAAAAATGATGTTTTTTCAATGTGGGATTTGAAACCTATTAGTATATATACTCTATGTTTCTAAGAAAAAAATCATATTTTTTCAATGTGGGATAAAAAATCTTTTGGTTTAAATACTTCAACTTAAAAGGATAACATAGTATCTTTTCAATGTGGAATTTGAAACCTTTTAGTATATATACTCCATGTTCCCAAGAAAAAAAAATCATGTTTTTTCAATGTGGGATAAAAAAATCTTTTGGTTTAAATACTTCAACTTAAAAGGATAACATAGTATCTTCTCAATGTGAGATTTGAAACCCTTTCGTATATATACTCTATGCTCCCATGAAAGAAGTTATGTTTTTTTAATGTGGAATTTGAAACCTATTAGTATATATACTCTATGTTTCCAAGAAAAAAGTTATGTTTTTTCAATGTGGGATAAAAAAACTTTTTTGATTTAAATACTTCAACTTAAAAGTTTAACATAATATCTTTTTAATGTGGGATAATTTTTTTTTTAAAATATTCTTTTAAACTTTATTATTTACAATATGTATAACCTATATTTACATGAATTTTTTTATATGAAATATTAAAATTTTATTTTTTTAAATTTTTCCAGGTTGATCTGGGTCGACCCGAGTTGACCCGGGTTGACCCATGAAACCCGGGACCCGACCCCTTGGTTGGGTCAACTTCCAGGCCGGGTTTAATTACTATGAAATGTTGTAAAACTTCCTCTATGTTATTATTTTTTCGTGACATCGAATTAAGAAAACCAATCCAAGATGAAAACAACTCCAAGCCCCTGCAAGAAACACAAAAATCACACCAGAAACCGGGCAAGGAGATGGCAAGTGGGGTGTGCATTTAATGACCACTGGCTCCCAGCTAACCAATCCAAAAAAAGGCTCGTTAAATCTTGCAAAGAAGCTCAATCTTATGCCAAGATGCACCACCAAATGACCATTGGCTCCCAGCTAAGCCCAACCAGGCCATCACTGCTAAGGCATTTCAATAATGAAACTGAATAAAACTGATGCAAAGTGATACCCAGCTACAGAGAATGAGAGATAGCCAACCAAGATTTGAGAAAGAAAGAGAAGAAGTGTAAGAATACATTGGATTTTTGATATCTTTTATTTTTTATTTTTTTAAAAAAATTAACTTAATTGATGGTTTATGGATGATAGGCGAGGATGGAAAAGGATTTATGGTTTGTATGTGAGGTTGGATAGTGGTTTGTTAGTTGTTAAAATATTTTGAAGTATAATTTTTGGGTTAGTTTTTTTTTTTAAAAAAAGAAAATAGATCTTAGAAATATTTGACTGTATGGACATGTTTATAGTTAATTTGGAATACATTGTATATAAAATACTTGATTCAAAAATATATTTTTTGGGTATAGAATATAATTCTTTTTTTTGTTTTTGAATGTTGATATTGGAAACAATTTTTTTTAGCTATTTGTTTACAAGTAATTTGTTGATGGTAATATTAATGGAGTATTTACTGAAAAAAATTCCAAGTTAATTTGATTAGAGGGCTTTGTTATAGATATTTTAAAGATTTTCAGGGGGAGGAATTTGAAATGCCGAGTGTTTTTTTTTAATACCATTTCCTTTCAAAATTTTCCGGAGTTAAATATATTTTTCTTAATTAGATACATATATTTTCTATATTAAATTGATTAGCTTATGTTTAATTTTATTAATAATAACATAAACATTTTAGGAATTTTGCCAAGTATTTGTTTACTGCTATTTCCTTCTAAACAGAGAGGAATTAAATGAGAAATTTTATGGTGATCAAGTTGTAATTAGTATATACTTATTGTGATCCACTTTATAGAAATAAATAGATACATGTAGGAGAAAGAAATACTAGTTGAAGATATTCTTATTATTTTTGGTGAGTTGTGAATTTTATTCTCTCTCACTTGTATCCATCTCTTTCTTAAAAAAAAATTCATTGATTAATTAATAGAATGTCATTTGTTACAACTTGACTACCATAAAGTTTTTCAAAATGAAATATGCCAAAAAATCAATTTTCTTTTGTTAGATACATATATTTTCTATATTAAATTGACTAGCTAATATTTAACTTCATTAATAATAATAAAAATGTTTATGGAAATTAATGTACATGTATTTGATAGGATTTAAACTTGGAGAATTTAATCTAGTACTAAAATAATTTAATATACTATTTCATTTGATAGTTATAATTTTATAAAGTTAAATTTATCATTTTATGTATTTGAATATATTATTTTTTAATACATGTTAATAAGAATGTTTATACTAAAAAAATAAATATCTTATAATCAATTAACCAAAACTAAGACCGAAAAACAATATGTGAGTGAAAACATTATTTACTATAATAATGTTTTTATCATTTTTTCCTTCCGAATAAAATATGTTGAACTTGTTATTGGGGTAAGATGGTCATTTTACAAGGATTCATTGGTCATTATTTATTTATATAGGGACATATTGGTCTTTACATTTTAAAAATAAACAATTAAATGATTGTATTACCCTTAAAGTCAAATAAAAAATAACTTATATGGAAGAGTTTTTTTTTTTAATCATTTCCAATTACCATGCACAATAAAATTACTCCATTACCCTTTAAACCAAAATTTTTAAAACTATCATCGAGGGACTCGTTGGACTTTTTACCTTGTATTTTTTTTTAATGGCCAATGTGAATGATGGACAGTTTGGTCTTTTTTGTGTATTAAAAATAATTTTAAAAAAGCTATCACTTGAAAATTACGCACTAGTGTATGTGAGGGAGGATAGTCGTGTTCAAATGGCGTGTGTGTCCTCCTCTATTAGCCGAAAATGATTGAAAAATGATTGACCACCGTGACGTAGAACTACTGAGTGGAGGAGTTTCTAATGAGGTGACACATCCATGGTGGTTCGCAACAGTTAGGCGGTTATGAGACTTTTTCTTTCCCCCTTTCTTTTCTTTCTCATATTTTGGAGATTCGCACTGACCCAACCATATTTAAAAGGAGTCCTTATATTTGTTTTGTATTTCAATTATAGTTATCATGCTCTTTAAATGTTTTAAATCTTTTTTCTTTTTTGCATTTTTCTTTTCAGTCTCATCCATTGGCAAAATTCAAAGGTGTCCTCTTATTTTCTATTTATTTTAAATTATAGTCCTCATTCTTTTAATTACTTCTTTTTTATTTAAAGTTTTTTTTTTCTATTCTATTCATCCTTTGACATCGCAGGTTTACCATGCTAACTAGGATTGGTTCGGGGCTTTGAAATTATTTTAATTTTATTTTTATGTAATTTAATTTTCATGCTTACAAAAAAATGCACCTCCTTTAATTTTATTCTTTTGTTCTTTTTGAAAAATAAAATTAAGTCAGTCAACGCTAGCGTGTTTAGGTTCTCGTATGCTCGTGCCTCTTTTTTTTTTTTGGTTTATTGGTTTTGTTTTGTCCTTTTTTTATTTTTTTATTTCTGATTTCATCTTTTGATTTTATTTTTCTGTTGATTTTTTGTTAGCTTTTTTAGTAAAATTTAAACAATTCTTTTGTATTTTTATGGTGTTTTCTAATTAGAATATTATTTAATTTAGTGTATGGCCTATTTTATTTTATTTTTTTAAAATTTGATGTGCTTTCAACCCCTTAAAATTAAAAAAAAAACTAATTGTTTCATTTTTTTCCCTTTCTTTTCTAAGTTTTTTTCTTATTTGACTTGAGATATAAAACCCTCTTTTTGTTATCAAACTTTAATTTTTTTAAAAAACAAAAATAGAGTGTTTTTTTATTATTTCAAGTCCACACACCATCCTTAATGTTTTTTGGAAAAAAGAAAATTACGTGTTTAGATGAAAAATATCCTTTAAAATTAAAAAAAAAACAATTCTAAAATCTAATGGGGTTTAGGACTTGGATCTTAGGTTTATCATGTTAATTTCATTTTACTTTTTTTCTTTTTTCATTTAAATTTTTTTATTTTTTATTTTTCCCATCAACCTTTTTTTTGTTTGTTTGTTATAAAAAAAAGGTTTATAAGCTGTCATAATCTCGTATTCGATATCCCTTTTTTAAAAGAAAAATTTCTCGAGTTTTTTGTGGTCATATTTTTTTTAATTTGATCCATTTATTATCATTGTCTATTTTTTATTTTCTTATTAAAATAAAAATAACTTATTTGATCCAGTTAGATCTATAATCCAAATTACAAAAGTTTCTTTTTTTTTTCTTTTAAAAAAATATAGTTTTAGTACCTGAAAATTATTAAAAAAAACCTGATGACATAGACGGATCCACAACTAATTAATTTGGATATTGTTTAAGTGTCAATGGTATAATAGCAAAATATTGGTTTGCATTCCTAGTGAGCATATTTTTATTTTTCATCTAATACAAATATCACATTCTTAACGATCACATTTTTAGAGCATATTTAAGTATATGTACATCTTCAGTGGGTTAAGCTATATTTTCATTTCTTTCCTTTTTGTTTTTTTTTATTAATTTAATTTTAAATTTCATATTATAGGGCGGACACGTATTCTCATAAGTTTTATCAGTTATTCAATGGAAGTCAAAACATAGTTGGACTTTACCCCATATACTAAAACATCTTGGATATGCATTATTCATTACATTGTTTATATGAACAGTATAACTTTTTTTTATCATTAAATTTTTTTAATTATAATTTTTTCCTCACAAGTTACATTATATATATAGTTTTATATGTTGAGATTTAGAGTTGAAAAAAAAAAATTTGAACAACCGATTACAAGACATTCCATTCCACGACCAAACATATATAACTACCAGTCATTCTTATACCATCTCTTTCCCTCCGTATAATTGTATTATTTATTTATTTTTATATATTTTTTACAAAACATAAATCAATTATACCAAAACAAAAGTAAATAACAAAGGCACTTCATACATAAAAAAACACAAAGATCCTTTTACAGAAAGAATAACAATTCATTATGTTTGTCGCACGTGTGCGGCGTCGCGACGAAAATTCCAATTTTAAATCTAAGAAAATGTGTATGATATCTATCTCTATCTGGCAAATGTGGAGAGACAAGAAAATATTGTTTTTTGTTGGTAGAAAATGGAATGGGAGTCGCCACCTAGTATTTTGGTCACTAGGAACCCTAACTGGTCTCGAGATTGCGTACGGGACCGGTTGCGTAAAGGGAATGTATTAGCACCCCAAATACGCCCTACCTAAGATAAGCCGCATTGTTTATTTGTCTGATAAAATTCAAGGTCTCGTTATGTTTCCTAGTTGTTGGTCCGTCTATGGTTCAAGAAAAGTCCTCCTCAATAAGGAGGTCCTTATCTTATTGAGTAAAACCTAATCGTTCTAACGTCTATGTAAAAAACCCATATTTTTAATATCAGGAATACGTTTTATGTATAAATTCGTAATCCCAAATACTAAAAGAAGACAAAAAGATTTTTTTAGAATTTTTGAAATATTGGCCTAGTTCTCATGGCTTGAATAAACTGGTTATTAAAGCCAAAATGCATGCTAATACATATATTGTTTTGAAATTTCCTTTGTTGTGTGAAAATATGATGTTATAATATTTATATATATATATTGGAGAGACTAGGCCGTATGCATGAAAACAAAACATTTTTCTTTTTTTGTTTTTTTTTTGAAGACTTGACTAAAACCGGTATTTTAATACCGGATTTGTATCTTTACGATATAAAAATAGAAACCGATATTGATCAAAATACAAGAATAAAATTACGTAAAATCACATTTTTTTGAAGTAGTTTTTGAAGAATTTTTGTTCGAACGGTCCAGACTACCAAAAAGGAAACCGGGTCGAAATCAGCCCAAAATAAATTGGGGTCTCGGTTTCTACTGGGATCGACTCAAATTAGCAGCATGGGGTGGGTCAAGGGGTTCCACCAAAACAAACATGGATCGGTTATCGTGCATGCACAAGAACTAGTGAATTATATTTCACGAACAGGTGAAATAGCATTTCACTGTTCAAGTGAATTATATTTCACTTGAACAAGTGAAATGCAAGGAAATGGTGCATGCACAACGACGTGGGGAGCAAACCCGGTGGCGGAAACGGTGATTGAAGACGATGGCAATGGCGTACGCTCGCGGTGGTGCGGTGGTGGCCGACCGGGGGTGGCTTGGATGGTGGTCGGTGGGTCGTGGAAGCCGGGGACAACAAATGTTTTCTTCCCCTCTGCGAGGCGTTGCTTCTTCTCTTGGTTTCCTTTGTTCCCTCTCGTCAACGCTGTTCTTCCCTCTCTACAGCCTTCATGGAGGTGCGGTGGTAGGGAATGGTCGGGATGAAGATGGTGAGCTATCCTTGGTGTCTAGCAGTGTCTTGCTGCTGCTATCTTCGTCTGAATAGAGGTGCAGGTCGCTGCCCTTCTTCAAATGGCGCAGCAATGGGTGGGAGGAAGATGACATTGGCTGGGAAGCTTGAGGACAACAGCTGTGTACTCCTTCTTCTTCCCCGTGCAGAGCAGGTGCCGCCTTTTCTTCCAATGGTGCAGCGCCGGTTGGGATGAAGATGATGAGCTGAGGAAGGAGGTGGGCAGCGTTAATGAAGAGGAATGGCAGCGGTTCCGGAGTGAGGCTCGGTTCTTCTTCTCCTTGCGAGGTGCTGTTGCTTTGCCTTTTTTCCAGTGGTGCTTTGGGTGTTGCGGCGGGAGGGAGAAGCAGTGAGCAAGAAAACGACGATCCCTAGCGGTGTTGGTGCGTTTTTTTTTTCTCCCTCTGTTTCAGCCAATCCTTTCCTTCTCTTCTCTCCGTTCACTCTTCTCTCGTTCAACTTTCCAAAGGTTCCCCCGCTTTCGTTCCTTCTTCTCGTGTTTTTCTCTCGTTTATTATTTTTTTGTGTTTTCCTTTCCCTCCCCGCCTCCCCGTCTCTATCGTCTCCCCCTCTGTATGTCTCTCCCCTCTTCTATCTGTCTTGTCCTCCTGTGTTTCCTTCCTCCTCCTTTCTCTTTCGTTCAAACTCTCCCTCCCTTTTCAGTTTCAAAAGAGCCCTCTCTCGTCCCTCAAAAATCCCCCTAATACGGTCCTAAGAAGAGCGGTATTTATAGGTGAAGGGGAGCGGGGAAGGCATCATTGCGCATGGGGAGCGGGGCACGCGGCGGTTGGTCGGCTAGTGGGTGCGGGGCTTTAAGTTTTGGGAGCAGCATGCCGTCATTGTTTCTTGTTTAAAGGGGCGTGGGGCTCTAAGTTTTGGGAGCATCAGGCGGGAAGAGGAACAGTGACAAGACGACACTGTTCAGTTTTTTTTAATTATTATTATTATATATTTATTTGTGGGGACCCAAAAATGGGTTACAACAGATGCCCCCTCTTTATAATGCTTACGGAGAAACATGGGTTTTGCGCAGTAAGTTTTATAAAGAAACAAACCGAACTTTCGAAACGATCTTGATTGACTCGAACTTTGTATTTACAAAGAATTCCCCTTTAACCCGAAACAATGATCAAAACTTAGTCATCTTGAGATCCCAATCGCGATCCCCTGACCTCTAACTTTGATTAGATTAACCTGGCATTCCATCCGAGACCCCTTCTGGCGATCTCTTTTAACTAAAAATCCATATTTGTAGTTTGGCCAAACTGAAATCCCATATGGCGATTTCCCTTAGCTAATATCGATGTTACGGTTGGGCTAACTCGAGGTCCCTTCGGCGAACTCCTTTAACCGAACCAAAATCTGTGTGTGGTTGGGCTAACTCTGAGATCCCATCTCGGCGATCCCTTTAACCAGAACCAATATCTTGTATGTGGTTGGGCTAACTCGAGATCCCATCCGGCGATCCCCTTTAACCGAACCATTATGTTGTGTGTGGTTGGGCTAACTCGAGATCCCATCTCGGCGATCCCCTTTAACCGAACCAAAATCTTGTATGTGGTTGGGCTAACTCGAGATCCCATCTAGCGATCCCCTTTAACCGAACCATTATTCTCGTGTGTGGTTGGGCTAACCCGAGATCCCATCTAGCAATCCCCTTTAACCGAACCAAAATCCCGTGTGTGTGGTTGGGCTAACCCGAGATCCCATCTCGGCGATCCCCTTTAACCGAAACCAATATCATGTGTGTGTGGTTGGGCTAACTCTGAGATCCCATCTCACGATCCCCTTTAACCGAACCAAAATCCTGTGTGTGGTTGGGCTAACCTGAGATCCCATCTAGCGATCTCCTTTAACTAGAACCAAAAAATCTGTGTGTGTAGCCCGGTCAACCTGGAATCCCATCTGGCGATTCCCTTTAACCAAAGCTGAAATATAAGATCCCTTCTGGCGACCTCCTTTGACAAAAGCTGAAATATGAGATCCCTTCTGGCAACCTCCTTTAATCAAATCCGAAATATGAGATCCCTTCTGGCGACCTCCTTTAAGCAAAACCAAAAACTATTTTTGTAGCTCGGTCAACTTGGAATCCCATCCGCGATTCCCTTTAACCAAAGCCGAAATATGAGATCCCTTCCGCGACCTCCTTAGACCAAAACCGAAATATGAGATCCCTTCTGGCGATCTCTTTTAACCAAAAACAAAAACTATATTTGTAGCTCAGTCAACCTGGAATCCCATCTGGCGATTCCCTTTAACCAAAGCTGAAATCTAAGATCCCTTCTGGTGACCTCCTTAAACCAAAGCTGAAATATGAGATCCCTTCTGGCGACCTCTTTTAACCAAAGCTGATATCGGTGTCTTTCTTCCTGATGGCATGGTTTGAACCTTTCATTTTCTTTTGGAGATTTCCTAATAGGTTCTTCTCACTTTATTGTTGTTCCAAAATCAAAACCGTGATTCTTTGCTATCATCAACTCGATGATCCTTTCTTCATCCACAATCTTGTTGGATTACATTAAGGATTCCTCCTGCAACGTTTACAAAAAACTGGTTTTGAAACATAGGTCCCATCATCTTCTTCTATTTCATGAAACTCTCTCTTGACATGAGCTTGCTTTTGAAGTCGTATCTTTGGATTCATTTCTCGTGCTGCCCTATCATATCTTTGAGAAGAAGTCTTCGACTTTTTACAAGTAGCCCCTTTTTTTTTTAAATGTATGACTTGGCATTGCCTTTTTTGTCATGCTTTTGTCAAATGCTTTAACTTATCTTTTTCAAATCTACGGGCTTTCATCCCGTTTTCATGAAATGTCTTTTATTGCCCCCAGTGTGGGGATGTGATCCTGATCCGGGCTTTTATGAAGAAGAAATTCATTTCGTCTATTTCTCCTTCAAGTGAGCTGGGTCATTTCTAATGTCAATGTGTACAGGTTATACCTTATACTCGAGATCAATGGTAGTCATAACCGCTAGTGTGGCCAAAGCATCCGCGAAATGGTTCCCTTCTCTTCCTAGATGGGTGATTTTAATCTCTTCAAATTCTTTTGCTAGTGTAGATAGGTATTCCTGGTATGACCTCAGCTTTTCTTTCTTGGTTTGCCATTCCCCTTTTACCTGACAGATAATCAACATCGAATCCCCATATACATCTATCTTATCTTTAGCTCTAATGTAGCTTCTAAACCGATCATACAAGCTTCATGTTTAGCTGTATTGTTGGTGCACTCGAAACGCAGTTTAACCGAAACCGGATATTGCTTCTTATTAGGAGAGATTATTACCGCACCGGCCCCATTACCATATACATTCATTGCCCCATCAAAAACACGGTCCACCAATCTGTCTTCCCTTCCGCTTTATTGACAATATTTCTTAATAGGGGAAATCTCAAATCCCAAAGGTTTGTAATCTTTAAAAGCATTATCAGCCAAATGGTCCATAATTGCACTTCCTTTTAGGGCTTTCATTGTCATATACTTTATGTCATATTCTGCAAATAAAACCCGCCACGTTGCAATTCGACTTGAGAAAAAAGGTTTGTTCCACTTTTGAAATCCATCAAGTGGTGTAACATATAATGTTGTAATCTCTTTGCCGCCCTCACCAGCGCATAATAGAGCCTTTCTATCTCAATGTATCTATACCTATATTCGGTGAGTTTCTTAAATATGATGTTGTAAGAGATCCGCTTTCAGGATTCATTTTAAAAACTACTAGAACTTCTTGGGTCACCCAGGTTAAAACTTCTCACCCCGAGCCAACTTGCGCCCAAAGGTCTTGGTGGAGGCTTGTTCTAAGGTGTGGACAGTCGGTCATGGCGGTGCTTCATCTTCTTTCCCCACTTTGTGTTTTCTTGTCATCTCCTTCGATCTCACCTTCTTCCTTATTGACAATTCTTGACCAAGGTTTTTCAACCCTTTATCCACTATTACTTGCGTCATGACCAGGCAATGGATTTGAATTAATGTTAGGTGTGTCTCCAAATGACACCCATCCTATCATGATGAGCTCCGACAACCTTTTCTTGAAAGCATAGCACGTTTCAAGACCATGCTCGGGAATACCAAAGATGGTACTCGCAAGTCAACTCGAGCTTGTACCAGATGGGGAATGGTGGTTGTAGTGGTAATGTGGGGATATGAGCTATTTGTCTAATGCTTAGTAGTTTGGCATACATGTCCTTCAAAGGCATGGGTAATGGCGGTAGTTGTTTTGAAATGTATCTTGTGTTTGGTCTTTGGTGGTTGTTTGACTGGTTATTTGCTCGATTAGAGGAAAAAGGTTTGTTAAAGTTTATGTGGGCAACATGAGAGGTAGGTATTTGTGGGTTATGTGAATACATTATCTTGCCCTTGGACCCACCTTCGAAGTTGTTAACGTGACCTTCCATTTTTCTTCCAATAAAACCCTTCGTCTGCGATGGCTCGGCTATGCGTCCAGCTTTAATCCCTTGCTCTATCCTTTCCGCTATGCGTACACCATCATAGAAATGCTGAGATGAACTACCCATTAAATGCTCATAATATGGTGCTTTGAAGGTATTGGCAAACAAAGTCACCATCTCTGTTTCTATTAAAGGGGGTTGGACATGCATTGCCTCATCCCTCCACCTTTGCGCATATGCCCTTACTAACTCTTGGCTCCTTTTCTCCATTGACATTAGATTTGTTCGATCTGTAGCGATTTCCAGGTTAAACTAGTACTGCTTAAGGAAAGCCTCCACCAAATCTCTCCAACTCCCGATCCTAACATTGTCTAACCTCATGTACCCGGCTTAAACGGATCCCGCAAGGCGATCTTGAAAGAAATAGATTAGCAATTTATCATCGCGGATTACTTCCATCATTTTGTTACAGTAGGATCGAAGGTGAGTGTTTGGGCATTCCAAACCGGTGTACTTAATGAACTCTGGCATCTTAAAATCCTTTGGCACCGTGATGTTTGGTACCAGACATACTTCGGTTGCTCAATCCAGTCATTACCCTCAACTGCTCTTAATCTTTTTCCAAAGCAAATAGCTTGTCATGATTCATCAAACTAGTACACCTATTATCCGGGGTTCCTTCCACTGTTAAGTCCACAGTGATTGGAGCATGATTTGGCTGGATAGGGGTGATAGGCACAAAATGTTGTTTGTTCATTGGCCGAGTTTGCCCCCTGGTTTTGAGATGCTTGCGGGATGTGAGCTGCTGGCGCACCTTCAGGTGGTTGTGCAGGTGTTCCTTCCCCATTCTTAGCTCTTAGAAGTTGCTCGAGTAGGTCGGTCAGCTGAGCAACTTTATTTTTCACAGATTCTAACTCGGTCTGGTAATGTGACTCTAAGTGAGCTCTTTTTTGTTCTCCATCCTTGTTCTGGAACGAGTGTGGTAGACTTTGGACGTGGGACTATGTTTCACGATCGGGTATGCATATGATAATTTAAAAACAAATGCATGATGAAAATATGATGCTCATGCAATGTATATTTTAGAGTCGACTCATGACTTTCGTAATCCTTTAGGCAAGATTTTTGAGTTGACCCGATTACTGTAAAGGAGGGTTTGCCAAGTTCTTATCATAGTAGCTTACCAAAACACATTAGAAAGAAAGATAGGTCATGGCCTTCTTATAAATAGAAGTCGCTCATACAATGATAAAAGAACAGGGCATTATATATTGCTATCCTTAAAAGGCATTTCCTCTATTAGCTAAGTCCCCAATAAAACAGGTGATGGCCGCCATGTATTCTCGATACTTTGAAGCATCATTTCCAACTTGGGTAGCTTGTTGTTGCAACCTTTCCGCATAACGGGCTGTTTGCTCGACCTGCTTCGTTATATGCCTTATCTTATCATGGAACCCGGTGTTATCTGCGATTATCACTTCATTGCTGGCTCCTAAAGCTTCATTACTTCTTTCCAACACTCGAACCATATCCTCTAACCGTACCAACTTATCCCTCACCCTCTGCAGTTCTTCCTTTTCGATATCCAGCTCGACTATTTTAGAGTTAATTTGAACTGTAAGTTTGTCCATGTAGTCTTGACATTCTTAATGCTCTTGTTTAGCCTTACTCAGCTCCTCTTCTCGTATCTCGAAGTAATGGCTTCTCAACTCCCTCAACTCTTCTTCTCGTTTCTCGATCTCAGATTGTAAAGCCATCATCCTTCTTTTTGACGACTCAACTCTCTTCTGGTAATCTCTCATATCAGACTCAACGGCCTTTCTTGGATTTCTCTCTTCCTCAAGTTGCATCATATATTGAGCTCTGATCCTTCTTTCCTCTTTTATGTCGAGATGGGCTAGCCGATTCTTCTCTTTTTCACCTTCTACCCTTTTTTAAAAGAATGCTCCTTCACTTCTTCAAGGAATCCATCACCTCTTTATCACCATTCATCTTGCCTTTGGTTGATCTCTTAACCTTAGCCAACTCTTTTTCTGTGAGCCCGTTTTTATTAAGCAGCTCATCATATTTAGTTATTCGATTCCTTAACTCAGCCTGGACCTCCTTTGCTATTTTTTCAGCTACCTCGGCCCTTTCTTGCCATTCTTTTAAAGATGATAACTGCTTATCCTATTTTTCCAACTGCTGGTTCAAGTAATTCCTCATCGTATTTTATTTCTCTAATTGATTTTCCAGTTGTTGTTGCTGCCACTTGCTTTTGCTTAGATAAATTCTACATTGTTCTAGCTGCTTTCTTAACTCTTCCTCATTATCAGTCCTTTTCCTTTTTGGTTTCTCTATTGCTGATTCTGGATGTTTTGGTGTTGTAAAACCCCTCACCTCGAAAGCTCTTTATTCCTCCAAACCGTATAATTCTGGCTGAATGATGTTTCAAAGCTGCTTCCTTCTTCCCCTTTTACCATCAGGGGTCTTTCCCAATCTTGTCGGATAAGTTCCATCTCTTTGAGGAATGGTTGGTGCTTGAACAAACCTATGAAATCGACTAAACCTCGAGTTCTTGGTGCGTCTTGCACTCCACCCAATTGCCTTGTTACAAGTGCAGGTGCATAACTGATGTATCCGGTTACACTGATCAAGGGAACCCAAACCTTGCTTCCACATCTCATTGTGCAGATGGCATTGTTCATCCACGGTGCTCTCTATTTGAAGTTGCTCCTTGGCAATGCTGCATATTTATCTATCCATGCTTTCTCATCCCAGTTCTTCCAAGTCTCATCTATGGTGACTTTTAATGGTCACGATCAAATCACCGAAGTTGTTAAAGATGTCCCTTGGTGTTTCGATATGACCGATAATCCATAAATACAACATAAGGATGCAACATCTCATGGCTCCGTTTCCATGCATTCTGCAGTGGTTGAGTGACAACATGGTTTCTCCTAAAATGGCTGATGAGGGATTGATCCGGTCACGCTCGTATTCTATGAAGACACTTGCTGCTTCTAAACTGATGACTTCGATTTCGAAAGGGAACAATACTAGTCCAAAAATGGTGAACGCCACCAACCTGTATCGTTCATCTCCCAACTTGCCTTCTTCATTCAGGCTTTAATGACCTTCTATTTGAAACCCCCCCTCGGCGACTCTACATTGGCTAATCTTTCCCAAGCCTAATAAACTGACTATCTCCAAAGCTGTGTCTTCAAATCTTTGCCTGAGGTAGATCTTGTGGCTGTTATTCGGGAAATCTAGAATCTTCACGTATTCTTCCAAGGTAGGTGTCATATCGATGTTCCCGAAAATAAAGCACCGATAACTGGGATCCCAAAAATTCAGTAGGGCTTTGATTACTGCTGCTTGTACAGGTAACCTCATTAGTTGTGCAATTCTCCCATATCGCCTTTCAAAAATAGTCTCTTCAATATATTCCATAATAGACACTAACTTCCCCAAGTCATTTACCATGTGATTTATCTTGGTAATGCAAGGCAACCTACTAGCATCGATTCTTGGGCATTTTCCTTCAGCTACTTGAGTCAACTCGATTCTTGCCCAAACTCTTGGAAAGATAGGTACTTAGTCATGATTTCGGCTTAAAAAACTAGATTGATGAATTTAACATTATTAATCATGATGCAAGTGAACGTAAGATACATATCCTAAGGACAAGCTCTATTTATTAAATGAGAACGGGTAGGTTTTCTATCTGGTCTTGAAAGGGTCTCATATCTGCCCAGTGACGTTCTTCGTAAAGACGGTATGGGGGCGTTGCAAGGAACAGGTTAAGGTACGTATACCCACCATTACCAAGCGGGCACTCGAGATATGAGTTGGGTGTTTCACGCATCCGAACCCCGACCAATAGTCATAGGGCGATCGCTAATCCCCCACCTAACTTAAAGCTTGTGTGTGCTTCTCAAAATCAAAGTATGTGATGCATGTGACAGCTTCTATAAGATGCATGAGACAGCTTCTATACAAATGCATGAACAATATGTGTAAAAATATTTAAAGCATATAAGCAGATAACAAAAGGAAAGGTATATTAAAAACACACGAAAACAAAAAAACAAATCAGACAAAAACAAAGCTTAGTCCACAAGGTCCCCAGTGGAGTCGCCATTCTGTCGCACGTGTGCGGCGTCGCGATGAAAATTCCAATTTTAAATCTAAGAAAATGTGTATGATATCTATCTCTATCTGGCAAATGTGGGGAGACAAGAAAATATTGTCTTTTGTTGGTAGAAAATGGAATGGGAGTCGCCACCTAGTATTTTGGTCACTAGGAACCCTAACGGTCTCGTAGATTGGGTACGGGGACCGGTTGCGTAAAGGGAAGGTATTAGCACCCCAAATACGCCCTACCTAAGGTAAGCCGCATTGTTTATTTGTCCGATAAAATTCAAGGTCTCGTTGTGTTTCCTAGTTGTTGGTCCGTCTATGGTTCAAGAAAAGTCCTCCTCAATAAGGAGGTCCTTATCTTATCGAGTAAAACCTAACCGTTCTAACGTCTATGTAAAAAACCCATATTTTTAATATCAGGAATACGTTTTATGTATAAATTCGTAATCCCAAATACTAAAAGAAGACAAAAAGATTTTTTTAGAATTTTTGAAATATTGGCCTAGTTCTCATGGCTTGAATAAACTGGTTATTAAAGCCAAAATGCATGCTAATACATATATTGTTTTGAAATTTCCTTTGTTGTGTGAAAATATGATGTTATAATATTTATATATATATATTGGAGAGACTAGGCCGTATGCATGAAAACAAAACATTTTTCTTTTTTGTTTTTTTTTGAAGACTTGACTAAAACCGGGTATTTTAATACCGGATTTGTATCTTTACAGTATAAAAATAGAAACCGATATTGATCAAAATACAGTAATAAAATTACAGAAAATCACATTTTTTTGAAGTAGTTTTTGAAGAATTTTTGTTCGAACGGTCCAGACCCGGCCCAAAAGGAAACTGGGTCGAAATCAGCCCAAAATAAATTGGGGTCTGGTTTCTACTGTATGGACTCGGCCTAGCGAAGATGGGTCAATCGGGGTTCCAGCCCAAAACAAACATGGACGGTTATCGTGCATGCACAAGAACTAGTGAATTATATTTCACGAACGGTGAAATAGCATTTCACCGTTCAAGTGAATTATATTTCACTTGAACAAGTGAAATGCAAGGAAATGGTGCATGCACAACGACGTGGGGAGCAAACCCGGTGGCGGAAACGGTGATTGAAGACGATGGCAATGGCGTACGCTCGCGGTGGTGCCGGGTGGTGGCCGACCGGGGGTGGCTTGGATGGTGGTCGGTGGCTGTGGAAGCCGGGGACGACAGCTGTTTTCTCTTCCCCTCTGCAGAGGCGTTGCTTCTTCTCTTGGTTTCCTTTGTTCCCTCTGTCAACGCTGTTCTTCCCTCTCTACAGCAGCTTCATGGAGGTGCAGGTGGTAGGGAATGGCTGGGATGAAGATGGTGAGCTATCCTTGGTGTCTAGCAGTGTCTTGCTGCTGCTATCTTCGTCTGAATAGAGGTGCAGGTCGCTGCCCTTCTTCAAATGGCGCAAAGAATGGGTGGGAGGAAGATGACATTGGCCGGGAAGCTTGAGGACAACAACCGTGTACTCCTTCTTCTTCCCCGTGCGGAAGCGGTGCCGCCTTTTCTTCCAATGGTGCAGCGCCGGTTGGGATGAAGATGATGAGCCGAGGAAGGAGGTGGGCGGCGTTAATGAAGAGGAATGGCAGCGGTTCCGGGAGTGAGGCTCGCTTCTTCTTCTCCTTGCGAGGTGCTTTGCCGCCTTTTTTCCAAAGTGGTGCTTGGTGTCTTTGCAGTGGGAGGGAGAAGCGAGTGAGCAAGAAAACGACGATCCCTAGCGGTGTTGGTGCGTTTTTATTTTTTCTCCCTCTCGTTTCAAAGAATCCTTTCCTTCTCTTCTCTCCGTTCACTCTTCTCTCGTTCAACTTTCCAAAGGTTCCCCTGCTTTCGTTCCTTCTTCTGTGTTTTTCTCTGTTTATTATTTTTTTGTGTTTTCCTTTCCCTCCTGCCTCCTGTCTCTATCGTCTCCCCCTCTGTATGTCTCTCCCCTCTTCTATCCTGTCTTGTCCTCCCGTGTTTCCTTCCTCCTCCTTTCTCTTTCGTTCAAACTCTCCCTCCCTTTTCAGTTTCAAAAGAGCCCTCTCTCGTCCCTCAAAAATCCCCCCTAATACAGCTGCTAAGAGCAGTATTTATAGGTGAAGGGGGAGCGGGGAAGGCATCATTGCGCATGGGGAGCAGGGCACGCGGCGGTTGGTCGGCTAGTGGGTGCGGGGCTTTAAGTTTTGGGAGCAAGATGCCGTCATTGTTTCTTGTTTAAAGGGGCGTGGGGCTCTAAGTTTTGGGAGCATCGGGCGGGAAGAGGAACAATGACAAGACGACACTGCTCAGCTTTTTTTAATTATTATTATTATATATTTATTTGTGGGGACCCCAAAAATGGGTTACAACAGATGCCCCCTCTTTATAATGCTTACGGAGAAACATGGGTTTTGCGCAGTAAGTTTTATAAAGAAACAAAACTGAACTTTCGAAACTGATCTTGATTGACCTGAACTTTGTATTTACAAAGAATTCCCCTTTAACCCGAAACAATGATCAAAACTTAGTCATCTTGAGATCCCAATCTGGCGATCCCCTGACCTCTAACTTTGATTAGATTAACCTGGCATTCCATCCGAGACCCCTTCTGGCGATCTCTTTTAACTAAAAATCCATATTTGTAGTTTGGCCAAACTGAAATCCCATATGGCGATTTCCCTTAGCTAATATCGATGTTACGGTTGGGCTAACCTGAGGTCCCTTCTGGCGAACTCCTTTAACCAGAACCAAAATCTGTGTGTGGTTGGGCTAACCTGAGATCCCATCTGGCGATCCCCTTTAACCAGAACCAATATCTTGTATGTGGTTGGGCTAACCTGAGATCCCATCTGGCGATCCCCTTTAACCAGAACCATTATGTTGTGTGTGGTTGGGCTAACCTCGAGATCCCATCCCGCGATCCCCTTTAACCGAACCAAAATCTTGTATGTGGTTGGGCTAACTCGAGATCCCATCTAGCGATCCCCTTTAACCGAAACCATTATTCTGTGTGTGGTTGGGCTAACTCGAGATCCCATCTAGCAATCCCCTTTAACCGTAACCAAAATCCCGTGTGTGGTTGGGCTAACCCGAGATCCCATCTCGGCGATCCCCTTTAACCCGAACCAATATCATGTGTGTGTGGTTGGGCTAACTCTGAGATCCCATCCGGCGATCCCCTTTAACCGGAACCAAAATCCCGTGTGTGGTTGGGCTAACTCGAGATCCCATCTAGCGATCTCCTTTAACTAGAACCAAAAAATCATGTGTGTAGCCCGGTCAACCCGGAATCCCATCCGGCGATTCCCTTTAACCAAAGCCGAAATATAAGATCCCTTCAGCGACCTCCTTTGACAAAAGCCGAAATATGAGATCCCTTCGGCAACCTCCTTTAATCAAATCCGAAATATGAGATCCCTTCTGGCGACCTCCTTTAAGCAAAACCAAAAACTATTTTTGTAGCTCGGTCAACTTGGAATCCCATCTGGCGATTCCCTTTAACCAAAGCTGAAATATGAGATCCCTTCTGGCGACCTCCTTAGACCAAAACTGAAATATGAGATCCCTTCTGGCGATCTCTTTTAACCAAAAACAAAAACTATATTTGTAGCTCGGTCAACTCGGAATCCCATCTCGGCGATTCCCTTTAACCAAAGCTGAAATCTAAGATCCCTTCCCGTGACCTCCTTAAACCAAAGCCGAAATATGAGATCCCTTCTGGCGACCTCTTTTAACCAAAGCTGATATCGGTGTCTTTCTTCCTGATGGCATGGTTTGAACCTTTCATTTTCTTTTGGAGATTTCCTAATAGGTTCTTCTCACTTTATTGTTGTTCCAAAATCAAAACCGTGATTCTTTGCTATCATCAACTCGATGATCCTTTCTTCATCCACAATCTTGTTGGATTACATTAAGGATTCCTCCGCAACGTTTACAAAAACTGGTTTTGAAACATAGGTCCCATCATCTTCTTCTATTTCATGAAACTCTCTCTTGACATGAGCTTGCTTTTGAAGTCGTATGCTGGATTCATTTCTCGTGCTGCCCTATCATATCTTTGAGAAGAAGTCTTCGACTTTTTACAAGTAGCCCCTTTTTTTTTTAAATGTATGACTTGGCATTGCCTTTTTTGTCATGCTTTTGTCAAATGCTTTAACTTATCTTTTTCAAATCTACGGGCTTTCATCCCGTTTTCATGAAATGTCTTTTATTGCCCCCGGTGTGGGGATGTGATCCCGATCCGGGCTTTTATGAAGAAGAAATTCATTTCGTCTATTTCTCCTTCAAGTGAGCTGGGTCATTTCTAATGTCAATGTGTACAGGTTATACCTTATACTCGAGATCAATGGTAGTCATAACCGCTAGTGTGGCCAAAGCATCAATGAAGAATTTTTGTTCGAACGGTCCAGACCCGGCCCAAAAGGAAACTGGGCCGAAATCGCCCAAAATAAATTGAGGCCTGGTTTCTACAAATGGACTCAGCCTAGCAACATGGGTCAGGTCGGGGTTCCACCCAAAACAAACATGGACTGGTTACTGTGCACCAAAGATAGTAACCGGGTTACTGTGTGCACAGTACTAGTGAATTATATTTCACGAACAGTGAAATAGCATTTCACTGTTCAAGTGAATTATATTTCACTTGAACAGTGAAATGCAAGGAAATGGTGCATGCACAGCGACGTGGGGAGCAAACCTGGTGGCGGAAACGGTGATTGAAGACGATGGCAATGGCGTTCGCTCGCAGTGGTGCTGGTGGTGGCCGACCGGGGGTGGCTTGGATGGTGGTCGGTGGGTCAGGAAGCCGGGGACGACAAATTTTTCTCTTCCCCTCTGCAGAGGCGTTGCTCCTTCTCTTGGTTTCCTTTGTTCCCTCATCAACGCTGTTCTTCCCTCTCTACAGCAGCTTCATGGAGGTGCAGGTGGTAGGGAATGGCTGGGATGAAGATGGTGAGCTATCCTTGGTGTCTAGCAGTGTCTTGCTGCTGCTATCTTCGTCTAAGTAGAGGTGCAGGTCGCTGCCCTTCTTCAAATGGCGCAAAGAACGGGTGGGCGGAAGATGACAGTGGCTGGGAAGCTTGAGGACAACAGCTGTTTACTCCTTCTTCTTCCCCGTGTAGAGCAGGTGCCGCCTTTTCTTCCAATGGTGCAGCGCCGGTTGGGATGAAGATGATGAACTGAGGAAGGAGGTGGGCAGTGTTAATGAAGAGGAATGGCAGCGGTTCCAGGAGTGAGGCTCAGTTCTTCTTCTCCTTGCAGAGGTGCTGATGATGCCTTTTTTTCCAGTGGTGTTGTGGTGCTGCAGCGGGAGGGAGAAGCAGGTGAGCAAGAAAACGACGATCCCTAGCAGTGTTGGTGCGTTTTTATTTTTTCTCCCTCTGTTTCAGCAATCCTTTCCTTCTCTTCTCTCCGTTCACTCTTCTCTCGTTCAACTTTCCAAAGGTTCCCCTGCTTTCGTTCCTTCTTCTGTGTTTTTCTCTGTTTATTATTTTTTTGTGTTTTCCTTTCCCTCCTGCCTCCTGTCTCTAACGTCTCCCCCTCTGTCTGTCTCCCCTCTTCTATCTGTCTTGTCCTCCTGTGTTTCCTTCCTCCTCCTTTCTCTTTCGTTAAGAAATGGAAAGGTTATTCATTTGAAAAACTAATAGTTCAGGGATTGGTGGAGTTTTGAGATGCAACACCAGTACTCACTTCTCATATATATTCAAATGAAGTGAAAGTTCTTGCAATCAAAAGACATTTCTAGCACAATCGTTCGATTAATTGACGATATTGGAATCAAATATTATAATAAATAAATAAATCAAAACTCAGCCCAACCCGATTGGCTGAGTTTGAATAATTGTATTTATTTCTTTCATAATAAATAAATAAATTTTAATTCATTTAAGAATCCCGCTTCATTGGTTTGGAGCATAAATTTAAAACTCAGCTCAACTTGATGGGTTAACTCGAGACCCGAGCGACCTGGGGCCTTGGCTAGGTTTCAAATGATCAAAACTCGTGCTTGCAATTAACTTGGTCAAACTTGGATAACCTACTGAGTCAACTTGAAACTCGGGTGACCCGGCATAACCAAGGTGAGACCTGACCTCTTTTTTTTATATATATTTTTAATAAACACAAAAAATATAAAATTAATTTGTGAATAGTTAGCCTTACATATTTTTTTACATCTTATATTCTCATGAAATGTTTCTTAACTTTTTCATTTTTCATGTGGGATAATTATATTTATAGAGTACATCCACATGGAATGTTTCTTAACTTTTTAATGTGATCTCTCTCTCTCTCTCTCTCTCTCTCTATATATATATATATATATATATATATATATATATAAAATGAAATGTTTCTTTACTTTTTCATGTGGAATAGACATGAATTATTTTTTAATTTTTTTTATGGGATAGCTATATATATAGACTACATATACACGAAGTGTTTCTTAACTTTTTCACATGGAATAACTATATATAACTTACATTCATATAAAATATTTTTTAATTTTTTTATGTAACATATTAAAACTTCAAAATGTTTTTAATTTTTATTTTCAATTGACCAGATTAACCTGTGTGACTTGAAATCCATCCTCTTAATTAAATCAATCCATGAGCCAGGTTCAATAAATATGCTTCAAAGTTAACCTTAGTTAACAACTTTGAAATGGAATGTTCATGGTTATTCATTTGAAAAACTAATAGTTCAGGGATTGGTGGAGTTTTGAGATGCAACACCAGTCACTTCTCATATATTTTTTCATCTTTAGCTAGTATTATAAATTCAAATGAAGTGAAAGTTCTTGCAATCAAAAGACATTTCTAGCACAATCGTTCAATAAGTAGACGATATTGGAATCAAATATTATAAGATTTTAATTTTAATTTTTATTGACAAAAAATCTTAATCATAAGAACCTTAATTTTTATTTTTATTACTCAATATATCTATAATTAATACTGAATATTACAACTCTTTGGTTGCTTATATAATATAAAAACATCATAAATAAAGCTAAAAGAATTCTAAACTAAATATTAAATATGAAAAGAAAGAAGTTTTAATCTATACATTTGGGTATGTATGTTAGGATTGAAATCCTCTTGTCTCACTCCCAATATAATCAAGTCATGCAACACGCAATCAGTTTAGAAATTTGTTGAGACCTTAATTGGTAATGTAGAGAGGGAAAAAGCCGAAGTGAGTCAAAGAAAGATAAGCCTACCATGTTCACATATGGGACTTCGCAGATATAAATATAAAAGTAAAGTTCTTAATTTTGGTTTATGTACTTTCATATGTATCCTTCTTTTGATTTCAATGGCAAGAGTCTCCGAATAGACTTCCATACATTAAGAATAAATCTCTCTATGAATGGATTTTATGTATGATATCCACATGATTAAGGAATTAAGTAATTGTTATTGTCTTCTCGAGGCGAATTCTCTTCTAGCAGGCATCATTATGAATTCATTAATTAAAATCATAACAACTTTCGGAATGCATAAATGCAAATTTTATTGGAATTATATTGTGCAAAAGGCTATTGAAAGACTGTAAATATGTCTGTCAATTGTTCTTACAGTCACAATATCTTATTCTCTGACTGCTTATTAGACAACCGTCTTCTCCATCAGAGCTGGGCATGGTTGATATCGTAAGCATCAGAATCATCAAGCTTCAGCTTAACTAGTTCGCTGATATCATATGGATAGGCGTCCTTTGGTGACTGACGTTTATATGCTCTTTTTCCAAAGGCCCAAGCTTTAGCTTCAGTAAAATGGGCTCCATCCCAGGACACATAGTCACTCCTGTTGCTACATGGGAAGGAGAGAGATTTACATGGGACTGAACAAGGTTCTACCTCGCAACAGCTCTTACGGGTTTGTGTAAAACCTGCAAGCAAGAAAAAATAATTTTGGTATCACAAAAAAGTCGCCTTCAACGGTGAGAGAAAGAGAGCAAGGGAGGGAGGGGATTCGTACCTGTATTTGTCTGATCATCAGAACCAATTTCGTAAGAGTTTATGTAGGTAAACACAGCATCAGTATGCCTCTTATTAATGTTTGATTTTCAGGTTTCTAAAGAAGAGTTTGTAGAAGAGTTTTGCAGAGAAGATGAGAAGAATTCTTGTATATATTTTTCTACACTTTCATTAGTGCAGAAAACTCTGCTTTTATACAAATTACATGTAATCAATAACAGAATCCTAGATTTTAAGAATCAATTCATCTCAACCATTCATCAATTGAGGGCTACAATTGTTACACATGTAAGAAACGGTTTGTAACAGAAATTAACAGAAAAAACAACTATAACTACTTTAACTGCTTTTAACTGTTGTAACTGCTTTCAAACAGAAACTTCTTCTATTCCTTCATTCTTCATCCTTCTCGTTATCACCACAGGATTTACTTCTGAAGTTTTAACAACAAGTAATCAGCTTAACTTTCAACAAGATCTCTTAAGTCATGCATCGGTTTAACTCCAAGATTCAATCTTAATTGCTTGAATCTGTCTTTAGGCAATGCTTTCGTGAAGATGTCTGCTAGCTGTTCTTCACTTCTGCAGAATTTCATATCTATTATTCCCTCTTGCAGAGCCTCTCTTATGAAATGATACTTCCTGTTTATGTGTCTAGTTCTTTGATGAAAAACAGGATTTTTGTCCATTGAAATTGCCGACATGTTATCACGTAACAAAGGTGTTGCTTCACTTGCATTTCACCAAAATCATCAAGAAGAAATCTTAATCAAATTGCCTCGAATCAGTTGCTTCGATGCTTTGAGACATACTCACTCTTTCCGTAGTTGATAATGCCATTGTGTTTTGTTTCACGTAAGCCCAAGAGAATGCTCCACTTCCAAAACTCGAATGCATAACTAGAGGTGCTCCTTTGTCATCTTCACTTCCTACCCAATCTGCATCATAAAATCCAATAAGAGTTGCTGACTGATCTCTAACGTATTCAATGCCATAGCTGAGAGTTCCTTGCACATATCTTAGAACCCTTTTTGCAGCTCCCATATGAATTTTGGTAGGTCCATTCATGAACCGTGACAAAAAACTAATAGCATACATCGAGATCGGGTCTTGTTGTCTGTCAAATATAGTAAACTTCCTACTATTTTTCTGTAAAGACCTTCATCAGCCAACTCACTCCCATCCACCTTCTTCAGTTTCTCACCAGTGGCCAAAGGAATAAAGACTGGTTTGCAGTCCTCAAGTCTAAACTTGCTAAGCAAGGATTTGGCATACTTGCTTTGATGAATGAATACTCCTTGATCGGTTTGCGTATTCCCATGCCAAGAAAATGGTGAAGAAGTCTAAGATCACTCATCTCATATCTCCGCATCATTTCTCTTTTGAACTTACTCAAGGCATCCTCTCACTACTACCAAGGTATATACAATGTCATCAACATAGATTGAGACAATGATCAAATTACCTTCACGATCGAGACCTTGTATACAAAGTAGCTTCACTTGTGCTCCTTTTGAATTTGCACATGGAGAGGTACGCATCAATCTTACGTTACTCGGCCCTTGGTGCCTCGCTTTAATCCATATAAAGCCTTCCCGAGTTTGTAGATTTTGTGTCCTCGCATTCTTTACTTCAAATTACCCCTCAGGCAACTCTACATATACATCTTCTTCAAGCACACCATTTAGGAATGCTGACTTAACATCCAACTGGAACAGCTTCCACCCCTTTTGTGCTGCAAGTGCAATATGAGTTTGAATTATGTCTAACCTTGCTACTGGTGCAAAGGTTTCATTGTAATCAATTCCAGATTTCTGTGCATATTCTTTTGCTATAAGTCGAGCCTTGTGTTTCGTATTGTTCCATCAAGATGAAGTTTGGTTTTGTACACCCATTTCACTCCTATAATAGGTTTGTCAGTCGGTCTCTCCACCAATTCCCAAGTATTGTTCTTCTCTATCATTTCCAGTTCTTCCTTCATAGCCTCCCGCCAGGCTTTATCTCCACCCGCTTCTTAATAATTCCGAGGTTCTATGATGCACATGTGGCACCTTACATATATATCTTCCAAGGTTTTTAATTTTACTAGAGTAGAGCTAGGTGTTGATTGTTGACTGTTATCACTGTCAGTATTCTCAACTAACTCTCCGACTGTAGAGTTTGGATAAAAACATTCAACATTATCGGGTTGGATTGCAGCAGAATGTTCTTCAGGATTTTCACCTTCAGCTTCATCTCCTTCAAGGTTGAGAGGCATTTGCATTTGATTCATCTAATTTCTTCCCCAATTCCATGACTTATCCTCACTGAAGATCACACTTCTTAAGAGAACAATCTTCTCAGATTTCAGATCATACATTCTATATCCCTTTTCACAGCTGCCATATCCAACAAGGACTCCCTTTCCAGCTTTGCTATCCCATTTCTGCCTTAGGGATGATGAGATATGTGTGTAGCACAAACAACCGAACACTTTCAGGTGCTTGACTTTTGGTTTTCTTCCTGTGAAGGCTTTAAATGGTGTTTTTTCCATAACTGATGTTGTATAACATCTGTTCTAAAGATAAACAGTTGTATTCACAGCTTCTGCCCAGAAACTCACTAGCATTTCTTTCTCTATCAACATGGACCTTGCCATCTCACAGATTGTCCTGTTTCTCCTCTCTGCAACTCTATTCTGTTGAGGAGAGTATGCAACCTGTCACCGCCTCTCCATTCCTTGTTTTACACAGGATTCTTGAAACTCATTTGAGGTATATTCACCACCTCTATGACTTCTCAGCTTTTTCAATTTATACCTACTTTGCAGTTCAACAAGGGCTTTAAATTTCTTGAACACATTAAGTGTATCAGATTTATTTCGGAGGAAGTATACCTAGCACATTCTTGAGTAGTCATCAATGAATGTGATGAAGTATTTGTTTTCCCCAACTGATTCGTTCCGCATTGGTCCACACAGTCTGTGTGTATCGGCTCCAGTGGGTAGCTTGCTCTCCACGTTTGTTCTTTGTCAAATTTCTCCCCGTGATGTTTTCCTGAAGCACGCCCGCACACACATCTTCCACTTCTGTCAATACAGGAAGTCCACATATCTTCTTCTACTGCATCTTTTTCATGCTAGCAAAGTTCAAGTGTCCCAGTCTTCTATGCCATATCCAGGAATCTTCAATCACTGATGCTTTCCTTGCTGCAGGTGTTATGGACTCAAGTGAAAGGGGAAAGCATCGATTTCCTCCCATGATCACTACTGCTACAATATTGTTGAGGTTTTCATCATCAAATATCACTGCTTTGTTACTGTCGCACGTGTGCGGCGTCAGCGCGAAAACATCCACCCTCAACATCTTATCTAATGTGGCAAATGTGGGGAGACAAGGAATTCTTGTCTTTTATGAGTGGAAAATAGAATGGGAGTCGCCACCTTTCGGAATGCGTAAATGCAAATTTTATTGGAATTATATTGTGAAAGGCTATGAAAAGACATTAAATATGTCTTTCAATTGTTCTTACAGTCACAATATCTTATTCTCTGACTGCTTATTAGACAATCGTCTTCTCCATCAGAGCTGGGCATGTTGATATCGTAAGCATCAGAATCATCAAGCTTCAGCTTAACTAGTTCGCTGATATCATATGGATAGGCGTCCTTTGGTGACTGACGTTTATATGCTCTTTTTCCAAAGGCCCAAGCTTTAGCTTCAGTAAAATGGGCTCCATCCCAGTACACATAGTCACTCCTGTTGCTACATGGGAAGGAGAGAGATTTACATGGGACTGAACCAGATTCTACATCGTGACAGCTCTTACGGGTTTGTGTAAAACCTGCAAGCAAGAAAAAATAACATGGGCATCAGAGGCGTAACAAAAAAGTCGCCTTCAACCGTGAGAGAAAGAGAGCAAGGGAGGGAGGGGATTCGTACCTGTATTCGTCTGATCATCAGAATCAATTTCGTAAGAGTTTATGTAGGTAAACACAGCATCAGAATGCCTATTATTAAGTTTTCTGAGCAATTTTTGAAGCTTGTGGTTGAAAATTTGAACATCGTCATTGAGCTTGTATGCACATGAAGATGCATCTAGTTCGTTGGGATTTTTTTGTATGTTGGACGGCATACATCCTACCCGAATAAGTCCGAACACAGCTATCTTTCTTGCTCCTGAGCAATACATTTTCTGGCAGCAAGGGAAAAAAAAGGGAATGAAGTGGGGTCTTCGTTAGTTTCCAATCACGTCAAACATTAATTGCTGTTTTACAAGAGACATTAAGTAGGGCTGACCTCCAGCTGAGTTTCATAAGTTTCAATGAGAAGTTGAGCATATTCTTCAGGAGTATATAGCTTGCTGCTATTGTAGTCGTCCAAGAAATAATTGTTGAGGTAGTCGTTATGACCCATATCAGACACATAGATGCATTGGCTTAAGTACTTCCTAGCAACTTCCTCGCTTCCCAAGATCTTGGCAATTCGTGAAACCGTGATATTGTGATTATATAACTGAATATTCATGGTAAATAGTTCTCCCTTCACATACACAAAAGAATCATATGAATAGTTAGCGTTGCCAAAGCATACAAGATTCATAGTACTTTGAAGTGTAAGCCCACTTTCCATTGACAAATAATTGCTGGTAAATAATCACTTTCCATTGACAAACAAAAGTATGTGTAAGCCCACTTTCCATTGACAAATAAAATGAAAGAAGGAAACAAAAACAATAAATATAGAAAGAAGAAGTGCGTAGCTAGGGAAGAGTTCTTTGAAGTAGAACGAACCACGCCTATTTATAGAGTGGAGATCTAGCTATCCAGTGCATCGTGTAAGCGTGTGTTCTGTTGTAAGCCACCTGTTTTTTTCAATCTAATTAGTTTACAATGTAACAGTAAGTATCCTTAAATCTTGTCACTTGTAGTATTTCTTAGAATTGTGTCGTTTTTAGGAGTTTCCTTTCTCCTTCTAACATTCTCTTGATGTCAAATGAGTACTTTTTATTCTCTCTACTCACTTTAATCATTTATGCTTCTTTCCTAGAAGACTAGCTTACGAGCCTTTTTTAGCTTTCTTAATGGAATAATTTTGAACGAATTTTTATTTTTAAGTTCTATGATCAATATATGTTGTTGTTTTACTTTTTCAAACTTCTCTTTAGAATCAAGATGAGTAATTGAATAGGCTATCACACTTTGTTCAAATAGGCAATTAGGTTTCTAAGTGGTTTTTTTTGTTTGTTTATTTTCCAAAAATATTTTTATCTTGAGTAACATCATCTAAAATAATGTAAATATATGAATATTTGATTTTAAAAATGTTTTCTAAGGTTACAATGTATCACTTTCAAAATTTACTTAAAACATTCTTGCTCCGTTATGACTACAGTGCACTTTCCTTACAAAGTTTTTAAATGAAAGTCATAGTTTCTATGCACTCCTCTAGATCTTGGACTATCCTAACCAACTAGTCAATGTTACTTCTAGTTCTGTTCTATAAAAAGGCTCTTGAAAATAGTCTTGAATCTCTTCCTGCTTATTGATGGAGTTAGATAAGTGGGCAAAACAATGTACGTAATATGCATAAGGGCAATTTCTAAGAAATAGAGCTTGTAGTTTAATTGTTCCATGCACCATCATACCCTTGACCTTATATATTAAAGATATACAAGTTATATCAAGTGACACATCAAGCAATTTTTTTTATTATGGTGTTGGTTTAAATACTATGTTTTTAATCTGATATTTTGGATGACGGTTTTACAATTTCTTTAGGAGAGATTTAGCTAGCATTCAATTTGCAACTGATATTTAGCATGGGTTATAAATAAAGCAGTCTAACTAAAGTTCAAATTTATTAGTGTTGATTATTGGGCTAGGCCTAGTCCACCCATGATAGATGGGCCTGATCCAAGTTATTAGAGGAGTTACTAAAGAAAGTAACTGCCTCCTCTAATCATACATAAAGGGACATAACCCATATGAATAAATATGAAGGTTTTCATTTGTTGAATAATCATTCTCTCTTTCTCTTCTCTCATCTTGGACTCTCTGTAATACTTTAACAAGATTTATAAAGACGTTCGTAATGTGGAATATCACTTTGGTTCTAGTAATTGAAGTGGCACTGAAGTAATCGATTCAAGGATAAGAAAACGAATTCTTACAAGTAAGTTTTCCTTTCCAATCTACATTGGTATCAGAGCCATGGTTTTTAATATTGTTTTTATACAGTATATCTGTTATTACATTAACGATAGATGTAAATTTTGTGTTAAAAGAATACTTTCATTGAGAATTTTGAATTTACAAAATTTCATGAAGTAATTTAGTTATGAATTTGTCTTTTCTATAATTAATTAGAAAAGACTTTCTGCATGGTAGTTGTATAATTCTATTATCAATTCATGTGTGAATTGATGATGAAAATGGAGATTGGAAACTGCCATTTCCATTTCCATTTCCAATTGACTGCAATTGCAGTAGTTAATTGGATTGTCATTTGGCAATTAATTAACTGCCATTTGACAGTTGGAAAAAAAAATCAAAAGAACACATATTTTAAGAGATGTGTAACTGTCATTCGGCAGTTAATATTTCCATTTCCAATTGACTACAATCCCAGTAGTCAATTGGAACTATCATTTGGCAGTTGAAAAAAAAATCGAATGAACACATCTTTTAAGATATGTATAATTGTCATTCGACAGTTAATATATATTAATATTAAGACAATTAATTTTTTTTTTGTTAATATAAATTGTCAAATTATGGTGCCAATTTATTTACTGTTAAAATAAATTTCTTAATTTCTATATGTTTTTTTTAACATATATGATGATGCATGCTTTAATTAAATATCAAGTATAATATTTATGTGCTTTTTGGAATATTTTGTTGTAGTGGATAGATAACAACAAATTGATCATTTATTGGGTTATGCCTTTAATCCTGTTCATAAAATTCAAGAGCACATTGATTATATGTATCATTGGATGAGTAGACTAGCTATGAGTGGTGTTTATGAATTCTATATGGAACATCAAATGTTAATCATTCTCAATTCTCTGCCTGAGGAATGGATGTCAGTGTGAGTATCGTTGGAATTTAAGCTGGAATCCTTAGATTTCAACAATCTCGCAGATGAAATCTTTGCTTGAGAGGAAACGTCAATATCTTTGAAAAGGGTATACAACGCCTTTGGAAGAAGCGCAGTCGTTTGAATCTTTGACTAAATTTATTCCATGGTTTGAAGAGAATGAACTTGGAGGAGATGACTTTGATGAAGTGGATGACGTAATTGAAGACCCTACTTATGTGCCTACAATATAAAATAATTCAAAAATTTATTATTCTTAATATTGTATTTTTTTTTTGTAATTGGTTGTTTATTGTGAACTGCATATTTTATGTAATTTAAGTTTTAATTACATTATATGCATATATATGATAATATCTGCAACCTGATTAATGGGAGTTATTAGTTGCAACTAATAACTATAATTTTACACATTTAAATTTTTAATAATAATTAGACCATACAAATGGAAATTGATTAAGTGTTTAACATTCTTTTCATTTCTATTGTATGTGTTAAATTATTATTTGTTTAATTTAGAATGGAGTGGAAAAATATATCAATTAAATTGTACTAGATACTAATATTTGTAATTGCTGTCAATAGCACTTAATATGGTTGCATCTAAGAGTATTATTATTGATTTGAACCATGGAGACAAACTAAGTGAAAAGAATTACGATGTTTGGCATCGTAAGATTGAGTATCTCCTGGAATAGTAAGAAATGCTGGAAACAATCACACAACCTATGGCTGAACCTGAGCAAGGAAACACTACTCAACACAGGCTTGATATGGAAGCATATCAAACCTATAAATGCAAGGATCGTGTAGCTCGCATTTTGATGTTGAGCAACATGAGAAATGATATAATGCTTTGTTTTAAAAGGCATCGTTCAACTCAATCTGTTTGGAACACAGTAAAGATTCAGTATGGAGGAACCTCCACTACTAGACTTCGTCAGCTAACCCTCAAATTCGATGGTTATAAGTATCATAACCCATTTTTGGGTTTTTCCTAATTACTTTCCATTTTCTAAATAAAAAAATTGGGACACGGTGCCATTTTAAACGACAATGTGCATATTCTTCTCCCCTGCGAATGTAGAGACAAGGAGAAGAAGGCTTTTAAAATCTTGTTCCCGCTCCCTTTATCTCCCTCCAACTTGCATAAAACTGACAACATCTCATGCTCCCACATACCCTGCCAACGTGATAAATAAAAGAGAGGGACATCATGCCCTGCAAACGGCTGGCCACCTTACCTGCGGAGGTAAGGTAACCCGCTTCCCCCTACACCATGATGGGACAGAGCATGGGGGGCTCCCTCTCTTCCTGCTTATAAATAGGAGGGGGAAGAACAGAAAACGAAGGAGAGGGGAAGGTTTTGAAAAGAGAAAAGACGGAGAACATTTGAAAACAGATAAGAGAGAAACCGAACAGAAGGGAGAGGGAAGGAAAAAAGAGAGAGAGAGAGAAGGAGAACAGAGAGAGAGGAGTGAACGAACTGAAACAGGAAGAGGAAGATTTTTTTTTAGAGACAAAAGAGAGAAAGAAAAAGCATACATGGGGAAGATAAGAACAGAAACTGGGGGGTCACTGCACAGGGAAGAAGAAGGATCGTTCCTCACTACCTGGGCACCACCATTGTGCTTCCTCTCCACCGCCACAACAAAGACCGCCATTCAGCTGCCAACAACGGCTACCACTAGCAGCAACAGAGGAGAAACCGAAACAAAATAGAGAAGGAGAAAGAAGAAGAGAGATAGCAGAAACAGAGAGGAGGCAAAGCGCAGAGGAAGGGAGACCACCGTCTTCATCAGCGAAGCCATCGTCTGCTCCTCCAACACGACCGCTGTGTCTCTGCACCAAGGGAAGAAGAACAACCGCAGAAAAATCACCACCTGTCGCCACTCACCGAGAACGACCACCACGAGCCATTGTCGGCCCAACCACCACGCTCCCTAACTCCAGGTAATCTCCTCCCTTTTCTGGCTCCTCTGCTGTGTTCACCATTTGCATACAAAACGTGAGTAATTCACGTTCTCCAGCAAAGTGGAAAATAATTAGCTGGTTACTGTGCTGTGCATAGTAACCAACTAACTATATATAACGAGTTACTGTGCTCACGTTCTGCATGCACAGTAACCCGCTATTTGTTTTTTGGGCTGGAACATCAGCCTAACCCACGCGGCTGGGTTGAGTCCAGCCACAACAAGGTTCTCTTTTGGGTCGATACTGGCCCAATTTCATTTTGGATTGATTTCGGCCCAACCTCTTTATTGGGCCGAGTCGGCCCAGTCCAAAAAATATATATATTCAAAAAATCATTTTTGGAAAAAATTGTGATTTTCCCGTGTATTTTTCTACACCATGTTGATTAATATCGATCTGTATTTTTATATCATAAAGATACAAATCCGGTATTAAAATACCTGGTTTTCGTTAAAACTTTGAAAAAAATGTTTTTGTTTTCATGCATTTTGGCTTTAACAACAAGTTTATTAAAGTCACGAGAACTTGGCCAATATTTCAAAAAAATCCAAAAAAATTATTTTTTTCTATTAAATATCAGGGATTATGAATTTATACGTAAAACGTATTCTCGATATTAAAAAGGTAGTTTTTTTGTGTACATTAGGATGGTTAGGTTTTATCCCGATAAGATAAAGATCTCCTTATCAAGGAGGACTTTTCTTAAACCATAGACAGACCAATAATTAGAAATATGATACAACTGTAACATATATCAAATAATAAAATAATACAGCTTATCTTAGGTAGGGCGTATTTGGGGTGCTAATACCTTCCCTTTATGCAACCAGTCTTCGTACCTGATCTTTGAGACCAGTTAGGGTTCCTAGTGACCAAAATACTAGGTGGCGACTCCCATTCTATTTCTCCACTAATAAAAGACAAGAATTCATTGTCTCCCCATATTTTCTAGATACACACACATGAGTATGGAGGACGATCGCCGCGACGCCGCACACGTGTGACAGAATAGCGACTCCACTAGGGACCTTGTGGACTAAGCTTTGTTTTTTTTTCCTGATAATTGTATTTTATTGTTTGGTTTGGGTGTTATTGTTAATATGCATTTCCTCAGTTTCTCATACGCTTTAATTTTATACATGTTTGTTCATGCACTGTATAAAATTGATTCATGCATCATTCACATTTTTCAGGGAATTTATAATGAAAAGCTTTAGGTTAAATGGGGAACTAGCAGCTTACCTTACGACTTTGAGTCAAGGTTTAAGTTTGTGTAAACCACAACTCTTCATTGAGTGCTTAGACTGGTAATGATTGGTGCACTTGCCATCCCATTACCTACTGAGCCCCCATATTGCCTTCACGAGGGTGATCACTGGTGTCGCGGGTGCGCGGCGTCGCGGCGAGTTATTCCACTTTAAAATCTAGGAAGTGTGTATGGTATCTATCTGGCAAATGTGGGGAGACAAGAAAATATTGTCTTTTGTTGGTAGAAAATGGAATGGGAGTCGCCACCTAGTATTTTGGTCACTAGGAACCCTAACTGGTCTCGAGATTGGGTACGGGACTGGTTGCGTAAAGGGAAGGTATTAGCACCCCAAATACGCCCTACCTAAGGTAAGCCGCATTGTTTATTTGTCTGATAAAATTCAAGGTCTCGTTGTGTTTCTTAATTGTTGGTCCGTCTATGGTTCAAGAAAAGTCCTCCTCAATAAGGAGGTCCTTATCTTATCAGGTAAAACCTAACCATTCTAACGTCTATGTAAAAAATCCGTATTTTTAATATCAGGAATACGTTTTACATATAAATTCGTAATCCCATATACTAAAAGAAGACAAAAAGATTTTTTAGAATTTTTGAAATATTGGCCTAGTTCTCATGGCTTGAATAAACTGGTTATTAAAGCCAAAATGCATGCTAATACATATATTGTTTTTGAAACTTTCTTTGTTGTATGAAAATATGATGTTATAATATTTACATATATATATATATATTGGAGAGACTAGGCCGTATGCATGAAAAAAAAACATTTTTTTTGAAAGCTTGACAAAAACCGGGTATTTTAATACCGGATTTGTATCTTTACAGTATAAAAAAACAAACTGATATTGATCAAAATACAATAATAAAATTACAGAAAATCACATATTTTTTGAAATAATTTTTGTTCGAACGGGCGGACCGCCCGAAAGGAGATCACGAAATCGGCCCAACATAAAATGGGTCTGTTTCTACAGGACGGACTCAAATTTCAAAGAAGATGGGCCGGGCTGGGGTTCCAGCCAAAACAACAAAAACGGGTCACTGTACATAGGGGGTACTGTGCACGCATAGTAACCGGGTACTGTACACGCACATTAATTAGCTGGTTACTGTACACATGTACAGTACCCGGCTAATTATTTTCTTGCTTGCGTAACATGCACAGGTGCACGTTCGCATGCAAGAAGATGAACAAGTAAAACGAGATAAGGGGCGGAGGGCCGACCCGTGGTTGCTCGAAGGCGGTCTTTGCGGCGGTTTCCGACGGAGAATGGCTTGGACGGTGGTGAGCTTTTCTTCCTTTTCTTCACCGTGTGTTTTTTTTTCTACTCTGTTTCCCTCTGTTTCTGTCTTCTCCTTCCATTTCTCATGATGCTGTTGCCGACTGAGAGAATGGTGGCAGCTGGAGGTGGTGATGATGACAGATCGACGGTGGCTCTTCCCTGCCGGTGGCGGGCGTGTTTTGCTCTTCTTGTTTTGTCTCGTACCGTGTTGTTCTTCCCTCTCACGGCGGTTCTGCTATTGTTGGCAGCGCTGATGGTGGTGGAATGGCGGAGGTTCCAGGGGGTAAGGCACGTTTCTTCTTCTCCTCCGTGTAGAGACCCTAGTCTCTGCTTTTTTTCTTCCTGGTGCCTTCTGTTTGCTTTGCTTCACTGTTTCCGTCACTTTGCTTCTCTGCTTCTTCTTCCAAGTGGTGGTTCTAAGAGGAAGGTAGGCGGTGCCTTGCTGTTCTGCCTGCTTCGCTGGCGGTGGAGGCCGGTGGCGGTGTAGTGGCTCACGGACGACAGCTCCAAGCAGTGGCGAGATTCGACTGTTCACTCCCCTTGGTATTTTGTTTTGCTTTCTCTTCTCTTCATTATCAAGCCTCTTCCCTTTCTACACTCCCTATTTACGTTCTCTTACATTCCCCCTCTCGTTTCAAGCTTCCCCCGTCTTCCCTCCGTTCTCCTCTTTGTTCAAAAATTTCCCCCCCTGTTCTCACTATCTTTCCTTCCCCTGTCTCTCGTTCCAAACAAAAACTTTCCCCCTCTTTTAGTGTTCCAGCCCTCTCTCTAGTTCTAAAAAACTCTACCTCTCGTCCTTCCCCATCCAAAAAAAAACCCCCCTCGTTGCATTTTGCTAAGGGAAGTATTTATAGGCGAAGGGGGAGCGGGCTGCTGTTGCGCGTGGGGAGCAGAGGAGCGGAGGTTGGTCACCTAGTGGGCGCGGGGCTTTAAGTTTTGGGAGCAGCATGCAGTCATTGTTTCTTGTTTAAAGGGGCGTGGGGCTCAAAGTTTTGGGAGCGAAGGGCGGGAAGAGGAACAGTGTCAAAACGACATTGTTCAGTTTTTTTTTTTTAATTATTATTATATATTTATTTGTGGGGACCCAAAAATGGGTTACAACAACTGGGATAGCAAGAGACCCTTTTGAGACCAGGTAGAAAACCTACCCATGTTCACATAATGAATAGAACCTGTCCTTAGGTTGTATGTGCTATCCTTATTTGCATCAGGGCAAACCCTTCTTAAAGCATCTTGAACTCAAGACTTGTGGGTGACACAATGATCGTCACTCAGAAAATTTTCATTATAGAGTTTGGGTAAGAATCAAGATTCTTGTTTCATCATGCAAGAGTTACGTTCATATGTCACCTCTCGAAGGGCGAGTTCATCATATAGATTACATGTTCATACATTTATCATGCATATATCGAGATGAAAAGTAGGTCCCCTGCGAGTCTACAACACCCAACTTTGAGCGAAAAACACAGAAGATGAAGATTGTGCTCGTCATAAAGCCTATTTTTAAGAAGAGTTGGAGTCTCTGAAGACAAGCGTGGCTCGCCTCTAGCTTACTAGAGCAAATACTAGGAAATGCCTCTGATGAAGGTCCTTCTACTCAACCCGTCACTTTTAATCAGTCCCCAACAACGATTCAACCCGAAGAAATAAGAGGCAAACATAGTCAAGAGCCTCAACATAATCCAACATTTCTGTGAAAGCTTTTATAGGGCGGTTGACCGAAGGGAAATTTTTACCTGAATTGGAGAATGGAGCCTGTTCTTGTTATGTCAAAAAATAATTACCTCTGTTTGATCATGCCTACAAAGCTTCTTGATTTTTGTTTCAACCTGTTCCCATTTTATTAGTAATTTGGCTGAAAATTCCACAAGACTTTCTTTGTCAAATGAGCCTTCTTGTTAATAAGATCATGTGTTTTCCTGTGTTCGTGACATGTCTTTATTTTCGTTGTTATTTCGTGCAAATAACACACTGAGTATAATTTTTACCCCCGAAACCACTGGTGTTTTCCTTTTTTTTCCAAAACAATGCATGATTTCACATGTTCACAAAGATTTTTTGGGAATTCAAAGTTTTTGTTATGAAACAAAAATCATATTGGTGTTTGTTCAAACAAACAAGTTTTGGAAATTCAAGTGATTCCTTAGAAAGGTAACCATACTCCGAGAAAACCCGAAAAAAAAAAAAAAAAAAAAAAACAACACCGTTAAGTGACTCTAAAGCTGAGTTTTATTTGAATGAATAATGAGAAATTACTTTGCATACTCGCATGAAAGCAAGACTTACCGATCCTAAATGCATGCATTTGAGATGAAGAAAGACTATCTTTGATAATCCTTTCACGAAGCTAAAAATATATCCTTTGCAGTCCCTTTTGAGCCTAGTAAAGTTTTTGGAAATAACCTTAGCTAGGATCACACCCTACACCGGGGAGCAAGTGTGAGAGATATACCAAAATCCTCAATACTGAAAAGTGCCTCAAATAACACTGGGGGGGCATGAAATGAGCAAAGACGCCCAAACAAAACTGAAAGGCATGAAAACAAATCCAAAGGATACAAAAGAATTGAGCTTCTCACAAAAATAATTGATATGATGATGCTCAACCAAGTGAAGAAAGGAAAAAAAACAAATGAAAAACCCAAGCCCAACACTAGGGGGCACGAGAGACCATTTTGGAAAGACATGCAAATGACAAAAGGTCAAGAAACAAGCACAAGTGATCCTTAGTCTTAAAATCCCTTAAACACCTTTTGAGCTTATAAATATTCTTTTTCTTCATAACCAATAGCCCAAGCCTATATTACGTGCCTAATCAAGCCCTTTCTGATCAAAGGCAAGCAATCTGGATCGGTAGGTAGTGCTTTCTCATGCGAACCAAATCATTATTCATGCAAATAAAATGAATGCCTTGAACACTGGTTCTTTGAAACTCTCAAATTAAATCTTAAACCTTTTTACCAACCAAGTGTCACTTCATATTTTTCACCAAAATCAAAACAAAAGGTTTCCATCACTTCTAAAATCCTCTCCATAGGAATCACTTGAATTTCTTTAGAATGAGTTTGCTTTGAATCAATGTCAAAATAATTTATGTGTCTGGAATAGCTTTGAAATTCTAAAAATTCTGTATGAAAACAACTCCTGACCAAACCTTCCTTCACATAGCCTCATTCCTAAACCCGAATTGAATAGTTGGGGGCATGATCAAGCTGGGGGGCAATCAAAAACTCCTAGTAGGGGTGGCTCCATGATTCCCCTTCTAAGAAAAATGCCTGGCAAAATTGGCAACCTTTGAGATAAAGGGCGGAGGACAAAGAAGAATGATGATATCAAGTCCTTCATAGAGGTCAAGATCACAAGAGATGACTCGAGTAAGCAAGAGCGAAAAAGCCATCAAAGTTTACTACCAACACTCCAACTTTTGAGAAAAGAAAGACATCATGAAGAAATGGAGACCTATATTTCTCAGGTAAGTATACATGCATATTGATCATAATGCTTTGCTTTCAACATTATCAGATCGGTGTTACACCATCATCTCTCAGGTAGTGCGTTTTCTAACCCTACCTCATTTTGAGTGCGCCTTTGTGCCCTCACTTTCTTTTGTGTGCGCCTTTGAGCCACCCTACCTCATTTCGAGTGCGCCTTTAAGCCCTCACTTCTTAGGTGGTGCGTTTTCTAACCCTACCTCCTTCTGAGTGCGCCTTTGAGCCATCATCTCTTATGTAGTGCATTTTCTAACCCTGCTTCCTTCCGAGTGCGCCTTTGAGCCACCATCTTTTAGGCAGTGCATTTTCTAACCCTGCCTCCTTCCGAGTGCGCCTTTGAGCCACCATCTCTTAGGTAGTTCGTTTTCTAACCCTACCTCCTTTCGAGTGTGCTTTTGAGCCCTGACCGATTTTTTCTGGGTTGGTCACCCATTACAACGCGACCAAATTCTCCATTTTTTTTTATCTAGGTAGGTCACCCATTACAATGAGGCCATTCTTCCACCTGGATAGGTCACCCATTACAATGAGACCACTCTTTCCTTTTTCCTTGGGTAGGTCACCCATTACAATGAGACCAACATTTTTCTAGGTAGGTCACCCATTACAACACGACCAATTCTCCATGTTTTTTTCTGGGTTCTTAAAATTAAATGTAAGGCAGATGGGTCAATAGAACGTTATAAGGCTCAACTAGTAGTGAAAGGCTACACTCAAGAAGAGGGAATTGATTATGAAGATACATTCTCACCAGTTGTGAGGATTACTTCAATTCACCTCATTTTAGCTATAGTCGCACATATGGACCTAGAGGTATACCAAATGGATGTTAGAATCACATTTCTCAATGGAGAACTAAATGAGGAGATCTATATGGATTAGCCTTTAGGATTCGAGACTAAAAGATAAGAGCACAAAGTTTGCAAGCTTAAAAGATCCATATATGGTCTTAAGCAAGCCTCTAGACAATGGAACGTCAAGTTTCATCAAGCCATCCTTAAGGATGGTTTTACAATGATGGAAGAAGATCATTGCGTGTATTTAAAACGTTCTAACAATAGTTTTATAATATTGTCCTTATATGTTGACGACATCTTAATAGCTGGAAATAGCAAAGAGATGATTAATACTACAAAAAAGTGGTGATCTTCAAACTTTGAAATGAAAGATATGGGTGAGGCCAGCTATGTTCTTGGTGTGAAAATCATAAGAGATCGCGTTAAAAGGCTTTTGGGTTTAACTCAAGAGACTTACATCAAAAGGATGATAGAGCGCTATCACAACTCTTGAAATACTGAATCATCAATATTGATCTTTAGTAATAAATGATTTCCATTATCATGCTCAATACGGACAAGATTATTGTCAATCAGATGAACTCTTTCTCTTAAAGGCGGAGGAGTTTGAATACCTAGTACCTTATCCCTAAAGGAGACTCTCCCTGGGCTTAGTGAAGATACAAAACCATTCACTATATCAGGTGGTTGTGTAGGACTCGAATCCTCCCCAGAAATAATATCAGCGAACTCCGCGTTCATATCTTCCCAGACAGGCTAGCTCTATTCTTCTAGTCTAAGGAATTAAATTTCTCGAAATGCATTTTGAACTTAAGAAAAACCTTTATTAGCTATATTACCTTAAAAGTTTTTTAAAGGAGTATCCTACCCTTACTATTAGCACAACTTTTATTTCCCTATTTGTTTTCCACATTTCAAGTATTGTTATACTTTACTTATCCATTCATTTTGGATTAGCTTATCTTAATCACACACTTAATGTAAGATAACTTAATCCTAAAAAGTTGGTTTAGTGGCAAAGGAAGTTTATTCTCTTTTTTTTAGTTATTTTTTAAATTCAAATCTAAGGACTAGCATCCAGAAAAAATTTATTCGTCAATTTTATTTCCCTGCATGTTTTCCACATTTCAAGTATTATTATACTTTACATATTCAAGCATTCTAAAATAGCATAATGATCTTAATCACATATTTAATGTGAAATTAATTACTTAATTCTAGAGAGTTGGTTTAGCTTAATTATCTTAATCACATATTTAATGTGAAATTAATTACTTAATTCTAGAGAGTTGGTTTAGTGGTTTTTTAAGTTGAGATCTTAGACTAGCATCCAGAAAAAATTATTCATCAAATACATTAGATTAATATGAGAGATGCTTTGAGATTTTTCAAAGAAAAAACTTAATATTGCTTAATGTAATATTGGTCAGGGTAACTTGATATAATAACTTAAAGTTGGATTTAACTTTTAAATTTAGTTCTTGTAAATATTTTCAGCTTATGAGGTTTTTAAAAATATTTTATAGATAATAATTCATTATTAATATCATCCAATAATACAATTATTATCATCTCACTACAATGACCTCTACCAACCCTTTACTTTTACCCTACCCCAGCCATCAATGCTACCGCAACTATTGATATTATTATTTTATCATCTAAATATATCATTATTATTTTACTACCACTATATTTTTATCATATCATTATTTATAAAAACAATTATAAAAATACTATCCATATAAAATGTTTTATAAAAAACTATTTTATATGTAAAATATTTTATATTGGTAAAAACAATTCTCTCTTGTATCAAACATTTAAAGTCACAATTACATAATTACATTGATAAAAAAAATTCACAATTGCAAATTTAATTTATATTAACTACTTGGATAAATGATTTTTTTCATATATAATTCAAATAAATTAAAACACCAAGTTACCAGAATAGCAGTAACAAGATGAAAATAGTGTACACGTAGAAAAAAAAATGATAAAATACATGAAGAGAGAGAATCAAAATTAAAACACCAACAACTTTTCTATTTGCAACCGATTCAGCTTGATTTGAATACATTACTCTGATCATGATTGAAAATAGTTATTTCACAATACAAATTCCGAAACTAATTTGTATTTAATTATACGTAATTAAAAAGTATTTTTTAATGGATTTAGCTAGATTTTAAAGAAGAAAATATATTTTTTAAATTGAAGTCCCCATTCCTTATCTATAATATTTTTTTTTATGAAAAAGATCTTTTTATTAACGACATTATTTTTTAATAAAAAGTCAGAGTAATTAAAATAAATATTCATAACACACTCAATACTTTAAGAAGGGAAAAAATTATTTCTTGGGGAAAAACTTTCATTTCCTTATTGTTTTTTTCTTACAAAAACATGTCGTTTTAGGAGCATATTTTTTAAAATAATAACTTATTCTAATCTAAAGAGCAAGTTTCAAACAAAAATAAAAATAAAAAAATCATGTCTTCATTGAATATTCATATACAATTTTTTAAATTCTGTTTTAAAAAAATTCATAACAAGAATCTTCTATTTTTTTTTGCTTATTTTCATTACCCAATCAAACATTAAAAAATGATTTTCAACTCATTTTTTATGATATATTTAAATATCAAAAAATAATTTATTTTCTTGAAAATATTTTTTTATATATATAAAATTCATTTTCCAAAACTTAATGGACGATTTACGCAAATAAAAGAGACAGGTAAAAATATGATTTTTCAAAAATGGTTGTTATGTGATATAATTATAAACTCTCATTAGTGCATTTTATAATGTGATAAAATGGTTTGCATGCATGATTAAGGAATTAAGTAATTGTTATTGTAAGGGGATTTTATATGTCCAAATCGAAGTCAGCACAACCAATCAAGATCCAAAAAAAGTCTCCAAATTAATCTAGAAAATGTTGTTCCAACTAGTTTTGTTGTTTTTTATTTTATTTTTTGGATTTTCTAGTTTGATAGGGATTTTTATTGGGGTTTTTCCTTTCTAATTAGGACTCTTAGTTTCATTTCTGTTTTAGCTCGAGTTTTTTAAATTTATTTAATGAGTTGTAAGTTTTTTATATTATAAAATACTTGAGGAAAAATTATTTATTAATAAAATTTTGAATTATAATTTCAAAGCTGAGGTTCTTTTCGGCAGAATTCTGTATTCTTGTATTTTATTGTTTTTTTAGTGTTGTTTCCATTCACATGAGTTGATATCAATCCCACATCATTAGTTGATATTAAAGCTACATCACATGTATATATAGACTACAAAACAATATTAATTATCATGTTGATCTTTATACATATTAAAGACTAATTGAATAATTGATCTAATCTATTAACAAAGAATTTGAAGCATTTTATAAAATGTGGTGTACATAACCTACAGTTATATATACAGTTTCAATTCCAAATTATATATGAGGTAAAGTTTAATTACCTCTTCTAATTTTTAATTGTCCATTAATTTTTTAATTAAAAATCAATTAAAACAATAGAAAGACACGGCGATCCAACAAATTAATAAAAGATAACTCGACGTGCAAACATTCCTTGTTTTCGCACCATAAAATATTCTACTGCATTGTCACCAATAATTAATTTAAGTCTTTGTTTGACATGCATGCTGTAAGAAAATAATTTATGAAATAGTAAAAACAACAATAATATAATAGGGTTAAAAATGATAAAAACAAGTCTTTTATTTGTTTATTTTACACTTTCACACATTTACATTTCATGGTATTTAAAAAAAAAATACAAATAAATACAAATGTCTCTATTTCCATCATGCTCAAAATGTAAAAGGATATCAATGTTATATATATATATATATATATATATATATATATATATATTGAAAGCAACCTATAAACATCTTAAAATTAATGATTTCTTACTAATTTTCCCCATGTCTACTTAAATGATAGACTAAATCCTACTTAAATGATAGACTACTTAAATATTATTTTTAAACGAAGCCGTAATATTTACACTATAATTAAAACTTCGCTAACTTTAAGATTTTATGTTTAATCTTGAAGTAAATTATTCTTGAATCCCTGTTTTTTAATACAATTATAATCTCTTTATTCTCGTTGATCACTGTATATTTCTAGAGTTGAACGGTTTTCTTGAAACTCTTACGTGCCATATAGATGTTTCTCAAATATTATATAAGACTCGCAGGCATTATTATGAATTCATTATTAAAATCATAACAACTTTCGGAATGCGTAAATGCAAATTTTATTGGAATTATATTGTGCAAGGCTATTGAAAGACAGTAAATATGTCTTTCAATTGTTCTTACAGTCACAATATCTTATTCTCTGACTGCTTATTAGACAATCGTCTTCTCCATCAGAGCTGGGCATGGTTGATATCGTAAGCATCAGAATCATCAAGCTTCAGCTTAACTAGTTCGCTGATATCATATGGATAGGCGTCCTTTGGTGACTGACGTTTATATGCTCTTTTTCCAAAGGCCCAAGCTTTAGCTTCAGTAAAATGGGCTCCATCCCAGTACACATAGTCACTCCTGTTGCTACATGGGAAGGAGAGAGATTTACATGGGACTGAACCAGGTTCTACCTCGCAACAGCTCTTACGGGTTTGTGTAAAACCTGCAAGCAAGAAAAAATAATTTTGGTATCACAAAAAAGTCGTTTTCAACCGTGAGAGAAAGAGAGCAAGGGAGGGAGGGGATTCGTACCTGTATTTGTCTGATCATCAGAATCGATATCGTAAGAGTTTATGTAGGTAAACACAGCATCAGAATGCCTATTATTAAGTTTTCTGAGCAGTTTTTGAAGCTTGTGGTTGAAAATTTGAACATCATCATTGAGCTTGTATGCACATGAAGATGCATCTAGTTCATTGGGATTTTTTTGTATGTTGGACGGCATACATCCTACCCGAATAAGTCCGAACACAGCTATCTTTCTTGCTCCTGAGCAATACAATTTCTGGCAGCAAGGGAAAAAAAAGGGAATGAAGTGGGGCTCTTCGTTAGTTTCCAATCACGTCAAACATTAATTGCTGTTTTACAAGAGACATTAAGTAGGGCTGACCTCCAGCTGAGTTTCATAAGTTTCAATGAGAAGTTGAGCATATTCTTCAGGAGTATATAGCTTGCTGCTATTGTAGTCGTCCAAGAAATAATTGTTGAGGTAGTCGTTATGACCCATATCAGACACATAGATGCATTGGCTTAAGTACTTCCTAGCAACTTCCTCGCTTCCCAAGATCTTGGCAATTCGTGAAACCGTGATATTGTGATTATATAACTGAATATTCATGGTAAATAGTTCTCCCTTCACATACACAAAAGAATCATATGAATAGTTAGCGTTGCCAAAGCATACAAGATTCATAGTACTGAATAGTATAAGGTTTTAGTTATGAGAGGCATATGATCAGCAATCACCGTAAGATAGCCAGTTAAATCAAGGATGCCAGCTCCATTCGATCCATAATTTACACCATCTAGAAAATTGGTGCAACTTCCGATACCAAAGTCCGAAATGTAACTGTCGAAACCTAATTGTTCAGCTGAAACAAAAAATAATAATAATAATTAAGATCATAACTGCCCACAATATCTTAAACTCCATTAAAGTGATAGATCTTCATAATAGAATATAAAAAACAATAACAATGATCACATCCATCTAATTGTAATTTAATAAAACGGTCACAACTACCTAGTGAGAACATATTTATTTTATGTTAAAGAAAACTAAAACACTATATTTAATTTGTAATATAAGGGAGGAGAGCAAACTGCAGACCAATGGTGTCAGCTATGTTGAGACCGTTGCTGCACCTTCCTGAAGCCCCAGTAACGAAGTCTATCCCATAAGGAAGGTAATTAACTTTAGCTGGAGTGTTAAGGTAGTTATTGTTTCCGTTATCAAAGAGGGAATCTCCAAAGACGAAGTAGCAAGGAACTTGAGGTACGGCCTTTCCATAAGTCCAGTGTTGCCAGTTTGACACCAGCAACACCACAGACAACACCCACAATGCCTTAAGCCCACCTTCCATTGACAAACAAAATGAAAGAAGGAAACAAAAACAATAAATATAGAAAGAAGGAAGAAGTGCGTAGCTAGGGAAGAGTGCTTTGAAGTAGAACGAACCAGGCCTATTTATAGAGTGGAGATCTAGCTATGAGCTTGTAAGCGTGTTCTATTGTAAGCCACCAGTTTTTTTTCAATCTAACTAGTTTACAATCACTTGTCACTTACAGTATTTTTTTCCCTTTATTTTTGGGAGTTTGCTTTCTCCCTCAAATTGATCAAATATCTCTTTATTCTCTGTACTTGCTTTAATAATTTTCGCTTCTTTCATAGTAGGCTTACGAGCCCTTTAATTTAGCTTTCTTAATGTAGTAATTTTAAACCATTTTTCCTTTTTTAGTTCTACGACAAATATAAGTTATTGTTGTTTTATTTTTTCAAACTTCTCTTCAAAATTAGAATTGGTAATTGAATAGGCGATTACACTTTCTTCAAAATTAGAATTGGTATATCCTTTTATGTGGCTTTTTTTTTTATTTTGTAAAAATATTTTTATATCAAGTAAAATCATCTATAATAATATAAATATCTGAATACTTGATTAATTTTAAAAATATTTTCTAAGATTTAAACATATCACTTTCAAAATTAATTTAAAACGTTCTTGTTTTGTTATCATATTTTATGGTAATGAGAAACTCATTTGTGTTTGATTTGAAAGAAAAATCTTCTTTTAAAAAATCCTGATTAAAAAAAGTATTTTTATCATATTTTATCAATAAAATTAAATATTTTGCTATAACTATTCTCTTGTAACAAATAAATTACATTTTTATTTAACTATTGTAAAAATAGTAATTTATTTTGTATCAATTTAATATTAATAAAATTATTATATTTTTTTGAAAAAGAATAACTAGTCCTATTAACTGTAAATAATTATATGAATATTTTAAATACTTATCATATACTAAAAGTATTATCACAAGAACTAGCCATGTGAAGGAATACATCATTTTGATAATTATACATATACTAAAAGTAAATATTTTTTACCGTAGAAATGACATAGCTGAATTTTTTTTTGCTTTTCACTGTAGTGGGTACTGTAATGAAATGATGATAAGTATGAATTTTTTTAAGAAAATAAATTTTTTAAAAATTGTTTTCTCTGGCTGTTGTTATCATTATACATGACATATTTATCATTATATATTTTTTTATCTTCACTTTTTTAAATATTTTGTAATTTTTTTCTTTACATTTTTTTTTAAAAAAAATATTATTTTTTTTATCTTTATTTTTTTATAATCTTTTATAATTTTTTTTCTTTTTTCTACGTTTTGAAAAATTATTATACAAAGAAGAAATCATTTTTCAATGTAGAAATTGCAATATTAATTATTCTATTTTTTTACTAAGTTAAAAATGAGCTTGAGATGTTACAAATCTTTATTAATACATGTGATTTTCATTATATTTTATATATTATATGTAAGTATCAAATTTTTTTTATCTATTGTCAAAAAACATGTTAATAATACCTATACATTAATTCATTTGCATTTTAAAAAAATTATTAGCAATGTTAATATTTTATTATAGGTAAGCGAATCGAATTGTTAATATTTTTTAATTTTGTATTTATTAGCATAAATAGTTCTTGACTTATTTAATTAAATATATATATGAATATTTTGATTTATAATTAAATTGTTTTTATAAAGAAACACATTTAAAAAATTTATATATTACTTTTTTTACTAAAAAAGTTATCCCATTTGTATCAAAACACGAGTAGAGTACGAGTAGAATAGCTAGTTTATTATAATACTATAAAACTGAAAACCAAAGGGAATGGGGGCACACAACCATTTAATATTCTGGTTGGCAGTTGGAAAAATAATAAGTGCTACATTATGGCACTTTCTGAATTGAAACGATTGAATTATTTTGGATTCTTGCGCATAATGAAGTAATTCGCTTTTATTTCTTCATCTACCATAATTACTTGCTGGTCGAGGTCAGAGCCGTACCAAGAAAAACACCATGTGTCTCAATTTCATCATTGGTGTGAAAAATATTCGAAGAAAAGAGATAATTTCGCAAACAAATTAAAAAGAAATGATGAATTAACATGGTAATAAAAAGTTTTGATGAAATAATGTAATTTTAAATATTACGGTTTAAAAATATAACATATATTTTATATCACGATTTTGAATCGATTTAATCAATGTTTTGTTGTTGAACCGTGATATCAAGTTATTTTCTTCACATCTTTACTTGACTCAATAACTATTATAACTATATAATGTCAATTGCACTACAACAAAAACATGCATGGTATAAACCCTTTTAAAATATGATTAAATGATTCTTTAAATTTATGTTTGAAGTTATTAACAAAATATCAAACATAATATCAATGGTATCCTATAAGTTCACACTAAATTTCTTCTACTTCATTCTTTATTGCTGAATGTTTATCTAATATTATACAAATATATGTTCTATCACTAGTAACATGTCTATGTAAACAAAGAAAAAACAACTCTAATTAGAATTAAGCCAATGGAAATATTCTATTATTTGCATCAAAAGCAACTACAGGTAATAACTTCTAATCATATTGCCCTTACAAATATTGTCGTCAACGCTAATAAGTGTTCTACAATACTTGAAACCTTCAATGCAAGATCTAAATGACAAAAAAAAACTCTAAAAGAGAAAGAATAAAAAGGACTTTTTGTATGTAGAGTTGAAAGAGATATTGCATCGCTAGTACCGTCGAGTGAAGAATTATATAATATGATCTCGTAATATGAGGGCATTGTGTTTGGTTTTCATTCTAGTAAGAGCAAGTTTCCTGGTTTTGGTATGACTGATAATTGAGTAAAGCAAAGTATTTTTTTGGAGCTTTGAAAACTAATCTTTTTTGCCATAATTTGGATGTTATGAATATAAAAAAGAACATGTTTGAAATATTTTTACCATGGTGATGGACATGAAAGGGAAGATAAAGGACAACATCAAAACTAGAATGGATATACCTTTCTTTTGTCACAGTAAAAAGATGAAGTTGGTTTATGATGGGTCACGAGTCGCAAAGCCCAAAGCCAACTTCGCCGTAGATAAAAAGACACACTTACTTGTCTATCAATGACTTAAGAATATGCGTTTTCCTGATTGATATGCTTTGAAAATATCTAGATTTGTGAATTTGGAGGGTGTCATATTGTATAGAATGAAGAGTCATAATTACTATGTGTTTATACAAACATTCATATCACTTTCTTAAAAAAAATTATTTTTTTTATTTTTTTGTTTCAATTTAATATTTTTTGGTGTTTTTCATATTGTTTTGATGTATTGATGCCAAAAATATTTTTTTTAAAATAAAAAAATATATTATTTTAATATATTTTTAAATAAAAAAATATTTTAAAAAACAATTATTAACACATTTCTAAACACAAAGTAAGAATGAGTGACTTTTCTCAAGTGGTTGTGGTTTTTACATATTAGTGAAACATGGGCATAATCAAACAACTTTTTTAAAATTTAAAAAAACATGGCATAATCAAACAATATTTTTAAATATCATTGTGAATAATAATTTAAAGCAATTTTTTAAAATTTTAAAAAAGTGTTTCTTGGCCTAGGAGGTCAAGTTTGCGAGTATGACATTTTTTCTTTTACATTAATTGGACGACTAAAAAAAGCAATAGAGTGTTGAAGTTTCTTGGATGTTTTTTTTTTTTTTTGTGTTTTTAAATTAAAATTAAATTTTGAGATACAAAATTAAGTTTTAATTTTCTTACTCAAAATACTCTCTAATCACTTTAAAAACCAAAAATCAAACCAAATCTAAACAAGCTTTATGGGTCATGATTTACTTTTCTCAACATGATTAAAAGACAAAACCACCTCTATTAAACTCTCATTTTAATACGATCCACGCAAAGTCAAATTCGGATTTTGATGTAAAATGTGCAACTATCTAGTTTTATGGCAATATTCATAATTCGCAATTTGATCATTGGATCAGGCTAAAACTTTATATGGAGTCTCCTGTCATGTTGTCCTACCTTGGGTTAAATTTTCAGGTTAATCGGAGTTCGGGAATGCATCGCAATACGGGTAAACAAATATTGTATGAATTTTATTATTTACTTTTTTTTTACTTATAAATTTTATATTTGGCTATGATTCTTTTCTAAAATATCTTCAAGATGAACTCATTGAAATCAAGATTGATGATAGTTTTTGTGGCCAGAATCTAGTTGATACTATTGTTTTTCTCTTGTTTCCTTTTCAACAATTCTTTTTTTTTTTCAACATTTAGGGATTGGAATGTAAAAAAAATAAAATTTGAAACTAAAATGTAAAAATCTAAACTATAAAGATAAATTATGTAAAAAACAAAAAACTTTAAGAATTCATCGATTACATTCCTCCTGCAGAACCAGGGGAAAAAAATGATTGATTGTGCAACCAACTGTCATTTGCACAGCATGATGACCAACACTTTTAACTTTTAAAGTTTCTCCTAACCCGCGTTATGTTAATTTTTAGAAACTCCTAAAATGAACACGTATTTCCTTACAAGGAAGTTCAAAGCTAAAATAATATATTTTTTTGAATAAATAATAGCTAAAATAAAATTGACAACAACAAAATAAAGCTTCAAAGCTAAAGTAATTTATTTTTTTGAAAATATTGTTTTATATATAAAAAATTCATCTTCCAAAACTTAATGTACGATTTAAGCAAATAAAAGAGACAGGTAAAAACATGATTCTTCAAAAATGGTTGTTATGTGATATAATTATAAACTCTCATTAGTGCATTTTATAATGTGATAAAATGGTTTGCATACATGTATGGTGACCACAGTTGCCATTACAAATGATGAACCATAACTACTATTACTCTCTAAAAAATTGATTTTTTATTCTTTCAAGATATTATCAATATTTCTTAATTATATTATGTATTCACAATTAATAACTCAGTATTAATTAATTTATAGCAATACTTAATTTTTACATCTCTGCTTGACTCAATAACTATTACAACTATATAATGTCCATTGCACTAGAGCAGAAACAGACATTATATAAACACCTTTTAAAATATAATTAAATGATTATTTAAATTTATGTTTGAAGTTGCTAACAAAATATCGAGCATAATACCAATGGTATCCTATAAGTGCACACTAAATTTCTTCTACACCATTCTTTATTGCTGAATGTTTATCTAATATTATACAAATACATGTTCTATTACTAGCAACGTGTCTCTATAAACAAAGAAAAAACAATCTCTAATTAGAATTACTTTCTTCAATTATTGCAAAAGTCAATGGAAATATCCTATTATTTGCATCAAAAGCAACTACAATCAATAACTTCTCATCAAATCGCCCCTACAAATATGTGTCGTCAACACTAATAACTGCTCTACAATACTTGAAACCTTCAATACAAGATCTAAATGACCAAAAAACTCTAAAAAAAAAAAGAATAAAAAAGGACCTTTTGTAGGTAGAGTGGAAAGGGATATTGCACCACTAGTACCATCGGGTGAAGAATTGTATGATATGGTCTCGCAATACGAGAGCATTGTTTTTTGTTTTCATTCTGGTAAGAACAAGTTTCCTGGTTTTGGTGTGACCGATAATTGGTTAAAGCAAAAATTTTTTTTAGGGCTTTCTTATTGAAAGACTAATCTCATATGCCATAATTTGGATGTCATGTATATATATAAAAAAAACATTGTTGAAAATATTTTTACCATGGTGATGGACATGAAAGGGAGGACAAATGACAACATGAAAGCTAGAATGAAATACCTTTCTTTTGTCACAGTAAGAATATGGAGTTGGTTTATGATGGGTCATGGGTCACAAAGCCCATAGCCAACTTCACCTTTGATAAAAGGCACACTTATTTATCTACCAATGACTTAAAAGTATGCGTTTTTCTAATGGATATGCTTTGAAAATATCTAGATTTGTGAATTGAAGTGTCATAACCCAATTCTGGGTTATTCCTCAAAAATGTATTTATTTATTTATTTCAAAATAAAAATCAAAAAATAAAATAAAGGCCGGCAACGTGGAGAAAGCAGGCTGGGAAATCAAGCTGCAATTTTTGGAGGAAATTCAAGGCCTAATTGTACCCCATTATGCCTAAGAATGAATAAAAAATGCAAATTCAAGGTCAAATTAAATGATTATTGGACGAATTTGCATAAAAATTAAGCCCAATGACATAATTGAATTTTTAATAGGCCAATTTGATTTAATCATGGGCCAAATTAAATTTTAATTATGTTTAAGAATTAATTTGGGTCCAATTGAAGGATTTAATTAAGTGCAAGGACTTAATTATACTTTAAATGGGTCAAATTAATTTTATTTGGGGCTTAATTGGTGAAAAATTAAGTTTGGGGGTCTAATTTGGGCTTAATTGAGAAGATTGAAATTTTAAGAGATCAAATTTAATTTTTACCAAGTCATTTGATTGAAATTAGGGGCCAAATTGCAAGAAAATTGAAGTTTTGGGGTCAATTAGGGGTTAAATTGAAGAAATTCGCAGCCAGGGATCAATTTGCAAAAGGCGCCGGACTATAGGGGCCTAATTGAAAAAAACCGGGGACTAAATTGAAGAAATTGAAAGTTTAATGGTCAATTAGGGGTTAAATTGCAAAAATCTGAGACCAGGGACTAATGTGCAAAAGGCGCGTAAATCCGGGGTTCCAATTGAAATTAGGCAAGGGTGTAATTGCATTAAATCAAAAGTTTAGGTCAATTAGGGGTACCATTGAATAAAAGTGAAAGTTGGAGGACTGCTTTGAACTTCGGAGAAATCCCTATTTAAAACCTAAAATGGCACCCTTTTGAGTTAAAAAAAAAGGGACCGACGACGCGTCGTCTGGTCCCTATTCATTATCTTCCTTATTTTTCCGGAAAATCTGATCCGATCACCTCCTTTGCAGGTGCATTTAATGCACTTAACGTCCACCAAATTTGCCAAACCGTGCACGAAACTGATCACCGAGACATCCCTCTACGTCTGGGTATGGTTGTCACCGGCTCACTGGCACATAAACGGACGTGGCACCACTCCAAAGAGGTCACCTCAGGCAGCCTGCAGCTGCAAATTGACAGTGCACCATGCCTACTTTGAGCCAACGGTTGGGATCCTTTCCAATCGAATCAAGGACTGGAATTTATTCCCCTGTGAAGACAAGATTACCCTTTTCCACCCCTATAAATAGTAGTAGATTTCACGTTCTGAGGGAGAAGAAAATCGAACTCAAAGTTGGCCGAAACCAGCCTTCCCTGCCCATTTTTCCTGCAACTGATCTTTTCTCTGCCTTCTCTCTCCACCGTGGCTTTCAACCACCACCATCTTCATCACCCGTCTTCTCTCCATCATCCCCACCTCCAGTAGCCATCAAACCATCTCACGTGGTGGTTGCACCACTTCTCTCTCTCTCTCTCTCCTCTGTAAAAATCTTCTTCTCTGCCACTGTGACCTCGGCAGTAGCGGCAACAGCAGAAGCAGCGGCCACCACCTTGCCTAGAAGCTCTTTTCCTTCCCAAAGACAGCCAGGGTAGCAGCTCTCTCCTTAGCCACTCCGACAGCTCCAACCGCGAGCTTCCCTTCTCCTTCGCAGGCCTCTGTTTTCTTCCTCTTCCAGCGATGACCAGAGCCAGCCACCGGCCTCACCACCGCAGCCACACCGTGCACCACCGGTCAGGACGCCAGCTCCCTCAACGCCAGGTAAGCCTCCCTCCTCCCTTCTTCTTCTTCCTCCCTTCTATGTTATCGCTGCACATGAATAGTGCAACGTGAATTATAATTCACGTTGCACTGTTTCGTGCAACTTAGTCACTAGGCTGCCAGTGACTAAGTTGCTTCGGGCTGGACCTGTTCTAGCCCAGCCCAGTTGGCTGGGCCGGGTCTAGCCCGTCCCCAAAATAAAAAACAATATGTTGGGCCGAGTTCGGCCCAACCTTTTTGGGCCAATGCCCACTTTTTGTTTTTGGGTCGTGTTTGGCCCACCCACATGTTTAAATAATATTTAATGAATTAATACATATAATAAAAAATAAAAAAATAAAAAATTTTCAAAAATCCTTTCAAAAAAATTGTGATTTTCTCAAATATTTTTCTACCAATTTTACATAATATCGGGTCGGGTTGTATATTTACACTATAAAATACAAATCTGGTATTAAAATACCCGGTTTTCTTCAAAAATTTTCATAAAAAAAGGCTCTTTTTCAAAAAATAGAAAAATGTATTTTGTTACATACGGCCAAATCCTAAATGTTTTCCAAAGCATATTTTTTTCATTAAAAAAAAATGCATCTTTTTTTCACATTCAAAAATCAAAAATGGATATCGTAACCAGTTTATGATTATCCTTTAGGATTTGGCCAACATGTCAAAAATCTTTTTCAACCCTTTTTTAGGGGTCTAAATGTAGACTTTAATATTTATGGGGTGTAAAATTACAAGATAAAGTACACCCTCAAGTATTAAAGATACAAAGTGTAAAAATGCGATGCTAAAATTCAGACTTTAGAACGGTTAGGATTTAACCCGATAAGGTAGAGACTCCCTCATGAAGGGAGATCCGCCTTGAACCTTAGAAAAGACCAACGAATAGAAACTCGACCTAGAAAAACAATCAAACAACAATGCAGCTTACCTTAGGTAGGGTGCACTTTGGGGTGATGCGTCTTCCCCTTGCACAACCAGTCCCTTACCCCGGACTCTCACGGACCATAGGTTCCTAGTGACCATAATACTAGGTAGCGACTCCTGAACCTTAATCATAATTTTATAAGGTTGGGAAATCAAGCTGCAATTTTTGGAGGAAATTCAAGGCCTAATTGTACCCCATTATGCCTAAGAATGAATAAAAAATGCAAATTCAAGGTCAAATTAAATGATTATTGGACGAATTTGCATAAAAATTAAGCCCAATGACATAATTGAATTTTTAATAGGCCAATTTGATTTAATCATGGGCCAAATTAAATTTTAATTATGTTTAAGAATTAATTTGGGTCCAATTGAAGGATTTAATTAAGTGCAAGGACTTAATTATACTTTAAATGGGTCAAATTAATTTTATTTGGGGCTTAATTGGTGAAAAATTAAGTTTGGGGGTCTAATTTGGGCTTAATTGAGAAGATTGAAATTTTAAGAGATCAAATTTAATTTTTACCAAGTCATTTGATTGAAATTAGGGGCCAAATTGCAAGAAAATTGAAGTTTTGGGGTCAATTAGGGGTTAAATTGAAGAAATTCTGACCAGGGATCAATTTGCAAAAGGCGCCGGACTATAGGGGCCTAATTGAAAAAAACCGGGGACTAAATTGAAGAAATTGAAAGTTTAATGGTCAATTAGGGGTTAAATTGCAAAAATCTGAGACCAGGGACTAATGTGCAAAAGGCGCGTAAATCCAGGGTTCCAATTGAAATTAGGCAAGGGTGTAATTGCATTAAATCAAAAGTTTAGGTCAATTAGGGGTACCATTGAATAAAAGTGAAAGTTGGAGGACTGCTTTGAACTTCGGAGAAATCCCTATTTAAAACCTAAAATGGCACCCTTTTGAGTTAAAAAAAAAGGGACCAGGCACGACGCGTCGTCTGGTCCCTATTCATTATCTTCCTTATTTTTCCGGAAAATCTGATCCGATCACCTCCTTTGCGGGTGCATTTAATGCACTTAACGTCCACCAAATTTGCCAAACCGTGCCTGACCTGATCACCGACATCCCTCTACGTCTGGGTATGGTTGTCACCGGCTCACTCGGCACATAAACGGACGTGGCACCACTCCAAAGAGGTCACCTCGGGCGACCTGCGGCTGCAAATTGACAGTGCACCATGCCTACTTTGAGCCAACGGTTGGGATCCTTTCCAATCGAATCAAGGACTGGAATTTATTCCCCCGTGAAGACAAGATTACCCTTTTCCACCCCTATAAATAGTAGTAGATTTCACGTTCGAGGGAGAAGAAAATCGAACTCAAAGTTGGCCGAAACCGACCTTCCCCGCCCATTTTTCCCGCAAATCGATCTTTTCTCGCCTTCTCTCTCCACCGTGGCTTTCAACCACCACCATCTTCATCACCCGTCTTCTCTCCATCATCCCCACCTCCAGTAGCCATCAAACCATCTCACGTGGTGGTTGCACCACTTCTCTCTCTCTCTCTCTCTCCTCGTAAAAATCTTCTTCTCGCCACTGTGACCTCGCGTGGCGGCAACAAAGAGAAGCGCGGCCACCACCTTGCCTAGAAGCTCTTTTCCTTCCCAAAGACAGCCGGGTAGCAGCTCTCTCCTTAGCCACTCCGACGGCTCCAACCGCGAGCTTCCCTTCTCCTTCGCGGCCTCTGTTTTCTTCCTCTTCCGGCGATGACCCGAGCCGGCCACCGGCCTCACCACCGCAGCCCCACACCGTGCACCACCGGTCAGGACGCCAGCTCCCTCAACGCCAGGTAAGCCTCCCTCCTCCCTTCTTCTTCTTCCTCCCTTCTATGTTATCGCTGCACATGAATAGTGCAACGTGAATTATAATTCACGTTGCACTGTTTCGTGCAACTTAGTCACTAGGCTGCCAGTGACTAAGTTGCTTCAGGCTGACTGTTCTAGCCCAACCCGGTTGGCTGGGCCGGGTCTAGCTCCGTCCCAAAATAAAAAACAATATGTTGGGCCGAGTTCGGCCCAACCTTTTTGGGCCAATGCCAGCCCACCTGTTTTTGGGTCTGTGTTTGGCCCAGCCCACATGTTTAAATAATATTTAATGAATTAATACATATAATAAAAAATAAAAAAATAAAAAATTTTCAAAAATCCTTTCAAAAAAATTGTGATTTTCTCAAATATTTTTCTACCAATTTTACATAATATCGGGTCGGGTTGTATATTTACACTATAAAATACAAATCTGGTATTAAAATACCCGGTTTTCTTCAAAAATTTTCATAAAAAAAGGCTCTTTTTCAAAAAATAGAAAAATGTATTTTGTTACATACGGCCAAATCCTAAATGTTTTCCAAAGCATATTTTTTTCATTAAAAAAAAATGCATCTTTTTTCACATTCAAAAATCAAAAATGGATATCGTAACCAGTTTATGATTATCCTTTAGGATTTGGCCAACATGTCAAAAATCTTTTTCAACCCTTTTTTAGGGGTCTAAATGTAGACTTTAATATTTATGGGGTGTAAAATTACAAGATAAAGTACACCCTCAAGTATTAAAGATACAAAGTGTAAAAATGCGATGCTAAAATTCAGACTTTAGAACGGTTAGGATTTAACCCGATAAGGTAGAGACTCCCTCATGAAGGGAGATCCGCCTTGAACCTTAGAAAAGACCAACGAATAGAAACTCGACCTAGAAAAACAATCAAACAACAATGCGGCTTACCTTAGGTAGGGTGCACTGGGGGTGATGCGTCTTCCCCTTGCACAACCAGTCCCTTACCCAAACTCTCACAGACCATAGGTTCCTAGTGACCATAATACTAGGTAGCGACTCCTGAACCTTAATCATAATTTTATAAGGTTGGGAAATCAAGCTGCAATTTTTGGAGGAAATTCAAGGCCTAATTGTACCCCATTATGCCTAAGAATGAATAAAAAATGCAAATTCAAGGTCAAATTAAATGATTATTGGACGAATTTGCATAAAAATTAAGCCCAATGACATAATTGAATTTTTAATAGGCCAATTTGATTTAATCATGGGCCAAATTAAATTTTAATTATGTTTAAGAATTAATTTGGGTCCAATTGAAGGATTTAATTAAGTGCAAGGACTTAATTATACTTTAAATGGGTCAAATTAATTTTATTTGGGGCTTAATTGGTGAAAAATTAAGTTTGGGGGTCTAATTTGGGCTTAATTGAGAAGATTGAAATTTTAAGAGATCAAATTTAATTTTTACCAAGTCATTTGATTGAAATTAGGGGCCAAATTGCAAGAAAATTGAAGTTTTGGGGTCAATTAGGGGTTAAATTGAAGAAATTCGCAGCCAGGGATCAATTTGCAAAAGGCGCCGACTATAGGGGCCTAATTGAAAAAAACCGGGGACTAAATTGAAGAAATTGAAAGTTTAATGGTCAATTAGGGGTTAAATTGCAAAAATGCGAGACCAGGGACTAATGTGCAAAAGGCGCGTAAATCCAGGGGTTCCAATTGAAATTAGGCAAGGGTGTAATTGCATTAAATCAAAAGTTTAGGTCAATTAGGGGTACCATTGAATAAAAGTGAAAGTTGGAGGACTGCTTTGAACTTCGGAGAAATCCCTATTTAAAACCTAAAATGGCACCCTTTTGAGTTAAAAAAAAAGGGACCAGACGACGCGTCGTCTGGTCCCTATTCATTATCTTCCTTATTTTTCCGGAAAATCTGATCCGATCACCTCCTTTGCAGGTGCATTTAATGCACTTAACGTCCACCAAATTTGCCAAACCGTGCACGAAACTGATCACCAGACATCCCTCTACGTCTGGGTATGGTTGTCACCGGCTCACTGGCACATAAACGGACGTGGCACCACTCCAAAGAGGTCACCTCGGGCGGCTGCGGCTGCAAATTGACGATGCACCATGCCTACTTTGAGCCAACGGTTGGGATCCTTTCCAATCGAATCAAGGACTGGAATTTATTCCCCGTGAAGACAAGATTACCCTTTTCCACCCCTATAAATAGTAGTAGATTTCACGTTCGAGGGAGAAGAAAATCGAACTCAAAGTTGGCCGAAACCAGCCTTCCCTGCCCATTTTTCCCCGCAACTGATCTTTTCTCTGCCTTCTCTCTCCACCGTGGCTTTCAACCACCACCATCTTCATCACCCGTCTTCTCTCCATCATCCCCACCTCCAGTAGCCATCAAACCATCTCACGTGGTGGTTGCACCACTTCTCTCTCTCTCTCTCTCCTCTCCTAAAAATCTTCTTCTCTCGCCACTTGTGACCTCGGCGGTAGCGGCAACAGACGAAGCGCGGCCACCACCTTGCCTAGAAGCTCTTTTCCTTCCCAAAGACAGCCCGGGGTAGCAGCTCTCTCCTTAGCCACTCCGACGCTCCAACCGCGAGCTTCCCTTCTCCTTCGCAGCCTCTGTTTTCTTCCTCTTCCGGCGATGACCCGGAGCCAGCCACCGGCCTCACCACCGCAGCCACACCGTGCACCACCGGCCGGACGCCAGCTCCCTCAACGCCAGGTAAGCCTCCCTCCTCCCTTCTTCTTCTTCCTCCCTTCTATGTTATCGCTGCACATGAATAGTGCAACGTGAATTATAATTCACGTTGCACTGTTTCTCCGTGCAACTTAGTCACTAGGTGCCCAGTGACTAAGTTGCTTCGGCTGGACTGTTCTAGCCCGGCCCGGTTGGGCTGGGCCGGGTCTAGCCCGTCCCCAAAATAAAAAACAATATGTTGGGCCGAGTTCGGCCCAACCTTTTTGGGCCAATGCCAGCCCAAGTGTAAAAATGCGATGCTAAAATTCAGACTTTAGAACGGTTAGGATTTAACCAGATAAGGTAGAGACTCCCTCATGAAGGGAGATCCGCCTTGAACCTTAGAAAAGACCAACGAATAGAAACTCGACCTAGAAAAACAATCAAACAACAATGCAGCTTACCTTAGGTAGGGTGCACTGGGGGTGATGCGTCTTCCCCTTGCACAACCAGTCCCTTACCCAGACTCTCGCAGACCATAGGTTCCTAGTGACCATAATACTAGGTAGCGACTCCTGAACCTTAATCATAATTTTATGATTAAAAACCCTTCCCAACACAACACCCCTCATCAGGAGGCACGATAGGAGCCTTCATCGTCGTTAGATGACGTCGTCCCCTCACGACATGAAGGATGTCATATTGTATGGAATGAAGAGTCATAACTACCATATATTTATGCAAACATTCATACCACTTTCTTATAGGGATTTATTGCTAAAAGGGATATGACATGCACTCATGGAGATTAATTACTTTTTAAATATATAGATATATGCTCTTACAAGTTTCATACCTAACACATGAAGAAGCTTGAAATGAATATCATTTAGACAATCTACAAACTTGAGATGATATATATTCCCTCCATCATTTTTAGACTCGATAGAGTATCTACCTATACATTTAACTTTTGAGGTCTTGTCTAGTATAGATAGATGTATGCATTTGAGAGTTTAAGGATTATATATGTATCCCAAGGAAATTTATAGTTTTTTCTTAAAAGATTTAAAGCATTCATTTATTCAATCTCTATTTAATTCCATGCAAATACTTGTTCAACCTTAAGAAAAAAGTTTAAAACAAGGTGTATGTTTAGGTTTCAATATACAAGACTTATACCATTGAAGAAATTTCAACATTTATCTCGTACTATTTTAAGTCACTTGAAAACAAGAATCAACCAAATTCCAAGACATGATGATGGTGAGGAAGTACCTTCGAGTGAGAATTTGTCAATATTTTCTTATCCTATATGACCTTTATCAAAAAATACAGTGAGGAAAAGATATGATTGTTCTAGAGTTGATTGATTATCCATTGTGAGAACCAAACCTAGGAGTTATGTTCAAGTTGTTTAGGATTGTAACAATGGAGTAACTATAGGAAACAATGTTTTTTAACTTGATAAGTTAGTTGATCCATATCGAGTTTCTCTATCAAGCAATTTAAAAGAAAATTTAAATTTTAGTGGCATTGATAATATTTTTATTGATGTTGATGCTAAGGAGTTAAATGATAAATTGAGAATCAATTGGCATACAAAAGTCAATGAAGATGATGAGATTGACGAGCTTCAATTCAATGAAGAAGATGATGATGGACATGAAGAAGAAGATGAGGATTTTGATTAAAAAGATTTCTAACTGATTTTATATGTAAAACATCAATGTGTAATGAAATTGACATTAATATAATTTTTTCATTTGTAATTTCTCCATACCGACAGTATGTGAAATACCAACAAAATTATCGATGTACTTAGTTCTTTGGAGAGTTCCAGAGAGTTAAAAAAATTACAGGACTTTGCCACTAAAAATTTGAATCACCCATGGAATTACCATGAAAGATAATGTCATCAAAACATTTTAGGGGGTTCTAAAAAAATTTCAATGTTAGTTACCGATGGAATGACCAATAGAATGACCAATAGATTGTAAAAATTATGAAATATTTAACTTATCGTCGATAATTCTATTCATAATTCTATTTAATAATTTTATTAAATATTCAACCCCTTTCTCTCACCCTCACAATACTTGCCACACACACACACCAATTAATTGACCAAAAAAATTCCTTTAGACTCTCCCAAAAGCCAAAAGACATAAGACTTCACACAAAAAAGACCCTAACCTTAGCCAGTGGTTATCCTCTCCGCCGAGCACCAATGATAGCTACGATAGTCCTCTTCCTTTTTCCCTTGACAATCCCTCATCTCTTCACTGTAAAAGAGCTACAACCACACACCATGGACCCAAAACTCCATATATAACCAAAGATGACTCCAGGTGATGCAACATCTTTAACTTGTCACCATCTCATAACGAGATCCTCATGTCCATTACGACCACAACTACTAACACTGAGTAGTAACAGCACCACCCAACACATAGTTGCTCGGACAACCTCGCCAACAAACCACCGAGATAAAATCCACTATCCTCTTCCACCTCCAACTAGTGACGACCAATTTCCTCACCAGTCCAACGATAGCAACTTTGGTCAAAAAACACCGACAACATCCTCTTCTCCTATAGTGACATCGACGATGATAACCTAGCCTCTTCTCATATTTTTCTCAAACATCATGAGTCAAAAAGATGAGTCATTGAAAGCCATAAAGATTCGAGTTCATCATACTTCTATGGGTATAATCTCTATTTTTTTTTAAAAAAAGATTTAACATTCAATTTGCAATTGATATTTGGCATGAGTTATAAATAAAGAAGTCCAATTAAAGTTGAAATTTTTTTGTTGCTAAAATCTAATTTCTATTATAAGTTTCAATTTGTAATACTGTTATGTGCAAATCTTAAGTGTCCTTTTGATTGACCAAGCATGGAATGAGATTTATTATATAGTTAAAGTGCAGATTGAATTCAACATTATCATATGGTATTCAATTCCATCCATTGTTATTAAAATCGCAAGTTAACTCGTAAAATCATACGATTTTACGAGTCAACATGTATCTAACGTGCATAATCGAACTAAAAACTCGAAAATTAGTAAAATTAGACTTAACTCATGTAAAATCAATAAAATTTGTTAAATCGGTCTGATTTTATGAGTTTACTAAATTTGTGATATAAACCAAGTCGGGGTCAAATTTGACCTTAAAATATTTGCTAGCCAATCTTGTGAGATTAACCATACTTTCAAACCGTAAATTGGATAAAGCTAAAATTTTACAGGGAAATATTAGACATATAAAAATATATTGTGGTATATTTTTAGTTCAAATGGAGTTTGGGAACATAATATTTCAGAGGGTCAAAGTTAGTAAACGTATCTTGTCAAATATGTCAAACTAAACCTCCATGTACTGTTTGTGATATATCTGGAGCTACCGAAGAAATTGTAATGCGATTAAAGTTGGGATGAAAACAAGACATCTGAAGCTTTCCAACCATATATCTTAGACCCAGTAATTCATCCAGATGAGAGAGAATGACATGTATGAAATCAAGACTCAAATTTGCCAAGAATATGCGAAAATTGGAGATTCAGGCTACATAGAGAAATTTTAACATGAAGATTATTTTTTATTATTCTATTTTATTTATTTATTAATTAATTTTTGAATAATTATCTTTCATTTAAATTTTTCTAGAGTATTAGACATTGTTTAGGGGTTTATTTCATTATTGAATTTATGTTAGTTAATTACTAGTTTAGGCTCACTAGCTTTCAACCCAAAAGGGGACTATTAAGTTCATGTGTACTTCCTACCATTCAATGATTTCCTTGGATTGAGAAGTTTTGTTCTAAGACTTTTTATTTCTCCACGTCATTAATTTATTAATTCATATCATCTATCTCTCTCATTTTATTTAGATAACTCATTGATTATAATATTGTTGACTCACTTTATCAGATTTTAATGTAATTTAATTTTTTAGTTGGAATTGCCAATATATAATTAGTTAAAAAAATTACTTATGATTTTACTATCTGAATTTATATTGTATTTTTCGTGTCATGTTAAAACAACGATTTTGACAACCTTGATTCCAACTTCTTTTATGAAATATTTTTTTATGCTTACCCTTTTATACAAAAAAAAATATAAAAACATGATAAAAATTAAAAAAAAAAGTGTGTTTCTGTATGTGAACCAAATCCTAAAAAAAAATGTTTGTGTATTTTTAACAAAAACAATAAATAAAAATAAAAATGATTTTTCATATGTTTCAAAAATACAAAAAATAGATTTGTGTTTTCTTGCATTTGTGGATTGTCCATAATCATTGATGGATTTACCAATAAAATTATTGCATATAAATGTTTTTGGTTGACGTGATAACTTCGTCAATAAATCTAGCTATATGTGATTATATTATCAATGAAATGACCAACAAAATATATAATACTTATAATATGTTTTTTGATTATATTGTTTCATTTTTTATTATGTCAATAATTATACTTTTGATGGAATCAGACTTTGAACACCTATGGAATATTCTATCGGTGTTTTGCTATTTTATGGTAGTGAATGTATAGCAAAACATAAAAAAATATTTTTTTAACTAATTTTTTCATTGCTTAACCAAAAAATAATATATTTTCCATTAATAAATAGTAGCTAAAATAAAGTTAACAGCAAAATAATTTACTATTTTAAAAAAAAATTCATAACTAAAACTTCTATTTTCTTATTTATTTTCATTACCCAATCAAACATTGAAAAATGATTTTCAACTCATTTTTTATGATATATTAAATATAAGAAAGAAATTTATTTTCTTGAAATTCATTTATTTTTATAAAATCTTCCAAAACTTAATGTACTTTGGAGGAAATAAAAGAAACAGGTAAAAACATGATTTTTTTTAAAAACATTTTATGAGATATAATTAAAACTCTCGTTAGTCCATTTTATAATGTGATAAAATGGTTTGCATACATGGTGACCACAAATGCTAGAAATTGATTTTTTATTCTTTCAAGATATTATAAATATTTCTTGATTATATTATGTATTCACAATTAATAATTTGGTATTAACTAATTTATATAAATATCAATATATTAACCAGCAGATCTCTTGTCTAGTAATTAATACTGAGTTTTTATACTGTGAAAAAATCAAATCTTTTTTGTCAATTATCAAAAAATATCTTATTATAAGACATGGTCAAAATAATTTCATCAGTTCAAATCAGTCATGGTTATACAGCTGTAATGCTTCATTAATTACTAATTATTAATATTAACTAAGAAAAAAAAACAAAAAGGAAAAAATCACTAATTATTAATTGTATATACTATCACTACAATGAAATCATAATCTGAAAAAAAAATATAAAGTGTTTTCAAAAGAAAAAGGGCTATGGAATTTAATGTTTTTATTATTATTTCTTAATAGAAAATTTTAAATATTTGATTATTAAATAGATAGATCTCAATTTATTTAATTAGATACATGTATGAATATTTTAATTTATAATTAAAAAATTTATTATAAAAAATATATTTGAAAAGTTTACATATTGGGTTTTTTTGTTAATAAAATTATTGGACACATGATAAAAACAAAAAAAACGAGACAAATAACTAGTTTATTATATTATAAAGCTGGACCGAAAGGGAATGTGGTCACAATATCATTTAATGCTCTGGTTGGCAGTAGGAAAATAGTAAATGCTATTGGGACTTTCTGAACTGAAACGATTGAGTTATTTTGGATTCTTGTGCATAATGAAGTAATTCAATCTTCAGCTACCATAATTATTGCGGACTTGCTGCCAATGTTGTTAAACCCGGCATGATGGTTGATTTGGTTTAAGATTCAAGTTATGGGTTTTGACCAGGTCATCAGATTTTATTCAAATCACCCGGGTCAACTTTATTTTTTTATAAATAAAAATGATATTATTTTGGTAAAAAATAGTCAGGTTGCAACTGAATTTTTGACCGAGTCAACCAGATTAGCGGGGTCAGCTGGGTTTTTAACTACTCCTATTTTTTTATAAACCCGACCCGGTTTCAGTCCCGTGTCAGCTGGGTCCCAGATCAACCTACCCGGCCGATTTGGATTTTAAAACTATGCTTACTAGTCGGGGTAAGAGTCGTACGAAGAAAAGCACCATGTGTGCTCAATTTCATAATTGGTGTGAAAAATGTTTGAAGAAAAGAGATAAATTGGGCAAACAAATTAAAAAGAAATGACAAATTAACATGGTAATAAAAGTTTTGGTGAAATAGTATATTTTTAAATATTATAATATAGAAATGTAATATATATTTGATATTATAGTTTTGAATCTATTTAATTAATATTACGTTTCTGAACCATGACATAATTTAAATTTCAGTAACCATCTCAACTATTCTATAAAAATTACAATAACAAATTTCCCTTGCATCTAAGTTCAACAAAAAAAATGGTTCTTATAATATTTATTATTTAGTTTGTTAATCTTATATTTAATTTAGTTAATGATTTTTTAGAGTAAGAAATTTTCTATTTTTAACAAAATTTAGGCAAAGTTTTTTCTATTTAGAAACTATACCTAAAATTTTGTCCATCTTAAAATTTCCTACAAAGTACTACAATAACCAAACACAACAAATTCTCAAATTTTATATTCACAAGTAGCCTAAGGAATAAAAATATAAACATATTTAATAAACATATAGACATGCAAAATGAATCTCAAATACTTAAATAATATAACATTCTAGTAATTGAAGTTTCAAAATATATCAACATAACTCATCTATTTATTTATGTCTATATCGTCTAATGAATGAGTTGGGCTTATCAATAGCACAACTACATCCTGCTCCTGCTCCTGCTTTAGGAGCCTTGTCCTTTGCAATAACATCATAAAAAATTAACCTCTTTCCAAAGATATCAAGTCCTTTGTGGAAAACATTGAATCACTAAGATGCATATGTGTATCCTTTGTTTTTTTTTGTCAATATTATGAAGCATAGATGCGGCCTCTTGACCTTTCCATAGCAACAAACCAACCTAATATTAATAAAACATTAATGTGCGAATGATGTTAAAATCATCTTGGAGCATCTCCCCGTGAAGTTTGTGAATAATACATTACCAAATAGATGTAGTATATATGGTCTGACATACCAACATAACACATTAAAATTATCACACTAATTCATGCCAACTCCACAAATAATCAACACATTCAAATCATAATTTAATTGACACCTCTATAAGACCTCGTCGTTAGCATCATCTGGTGGTATGGTAAATATCTTTTCAATCCATTTAAAAAGTATGCTACCCCCCCTTCAATTTAGAAGAAGGGGGTGGCGATCAAAATGCATGCTTGCGTAACTCAATCCGATTACGCACGCTGATAGATATGACTGTCCATCGATAAATAGGAAGTCCAAGAAAAATGGTCACATCTTGTAGTGTCGGTGTCATCTCTCCATGCCTAATATGGAATGTGTGTGTCTCACATCTTCATTTCTCAATTAGTGCATGAATCAAGTTGTGGTCTAGCTTGATGTGCTCTAGATAACTAATGTATAAAAAAAAACTTGGAATGCATATGGTTGAACCCTTTCATATAGTTTCATTCGCTTAAGTATCCGATAATAAGTTATGGTATCATCCTATATAACAATTTAAAATGTAATTACATAAATATATAAAACTTTTAATGTTAAGTAATGAAAACAAATTAAATTAAATATTCTTATAATCCTGGAGAAAACATCCTCCAATCAATGTCTTTCCTGCAACGACAGAACAAAAGTATCAGCGGGCCTAGTAGACATGTGTTATGACTGTGACTCAAACTCTCCATGAAAATATTCATGCTCTCCATGGATGTCATCGTCATGCTCTCTAGGAATTTCATAGTCATAATGTGATTGCTCAATATGAGTACAAGATTTGTCACCTTGTGTACATATAATTAGTACTTAAAAGTGCATTCTCCTTAAGGCTTTATATCACCATATTGCACTAAAGTATCATTAAATTCCCTAACTAAAACATGTTTTATAATAACAAGTCTGATAATATAATATATATTTAATTTATGGTAAATGCTTGTTTTGAATGCTGGTATATCTCACAATTCAAAGGATTGATTGATGTGATTAACTATTGAAAGTGAAAAGACAAAAAGAGGATTAAGCTAAGAGAAGAGATGCTGGTTCAATTCCAAACTGGAACACCATTCAGTTATTGGATCATAACTGGAGCTGTAGACCTTGGATTTTGGTTTGCTTTATATGGATAGAAAGCTAAGACATAGACCTAAAACTTTCATGGGAGTCCAAGACACCATTCAGTTATCTCACAATTCAAATGATTGATTGATGTGATTAACTATTGAAAGTGAAAAGACAAAAAGAGGATTAAGCTAAGAGAAGAGATGCTGGTTCAATTCCAAACTGGAACACCATTCAGTTATTGGATCATAACTGGAGCTGTAGACCTTGGATTTTGGTTTGCTTTATATGGATAGAAAGCAAAGATATAGACCTAAAACTTTCATGGGAGTCCAAGACTCAATTCTGCCATTTTCAAGTTCAAATCTTAGCAACAACGGAGAAGTCAGAATTTGTCCTGCAACTCAGACACTATTTGGTTTTCAGTTCATATCTTGAGTTTTAGAAGTCCAAATGAGCTCTGGTTTTTTTTGTTGGAAAGCTAAGACAATTTCCCACAGCTTTCATAGAACAAAGGGCTCAAATTATGATATTAGCAATGACTTTTTGGCCAGCCAACAATGTCAATAACAGCCAATAATGTCAATAACCAGCCACCAAATCAATGGTTGGCCACCAACTAAATAGTTTGTCAACCAATCAATAGTTCTAAATTTTAGCCTATAAAAGGAGGCATTTGCCATGTATTTAGTCATCTTGGTTTTGAGATCAAGATCATGTTCTTGCTTTCTTTCTTTTGTAATGCTTAAGTTTTGCTTTCATTAATCTCTTGTTTATACTTTTCATCATAACTATATTCTTATCTAGTTTATTTATGTTCTTCTTCTTCATTATGTTTAGCTAAGTTAATTATGTCAAGGTGAAAAGGTTTTACTAATGGTGTTAGATTATGTATAATATAAACTCAACATGGACTTCAATATTTATCTCCAAGAAAGTTTTCTATTAACATGTCTTATCTTTTTATCTTACTAATTATTAATACCTTGCTTATTAAATGACTATCTAGATTTATGTTGTATAACACTTGGTACATCAAATGCTTGATCCTTTATAGTCTTCGGCCGACATCGTTATTATGATAGGAACTTGATTTGTTGTTAACATAAGCTAGCAACATGAATGCCTGATGATATTTATAAGTATGGTGTTTCTTAGATAAGATGATTAATATGATCATGTTAATAATTTATAATGAGCTAATAACGATAAATCATCCGATTGGAACCTCCTTTGTGTGTGGTTTCCAATTGAGTAATAAAAAGAGTTTATATTATATTTATTTGAAATACCATTAGTGAATCCTCTAACCTTGACATCTGTTTTATCATTGTTTAATCCTTACATCAATATCACATCCCAAAACTCTCTTCAACTCCTTTTCTGTTATTATTCTCTTCAAATATTTTTCTTTATTTGTAATTTATATAGTTGACATCCCTGTAGTTCGACCGCGGTCTTGCCGGGTTATTTATTACTTCAACACTCCTGCACTTGGGATAAGACATTAACTCTTTGATTGTGTCAACATATCATCCTATATAAGAGTACTCGTGTTTGATGTGAAATTAAATAAGTTTAATATGCTTTACAAAAATATCATAATATATTTGACTAAATATTTGTTTTGTCATACGTACGTTATTGATTATGACATATTTTCCTATTATGGCTTGTGTCATTGCATACGCTACACCTATAATGTGCATAACCCTCTCTTTTATTCATCTTGTTGTACAAACGAGTAGACATTCATCGACCATACCTGAATTTTCATCTAGATGAGTCTGCTTCAACTCAAGATCTAGTGTAATCACTTCTTTCTAACTCGTCTAGTAATGGATGAAATTACATGTTATATGTTTATATGTAGCTTTAAACCATGTAATAATAATTAACAAACTATGTAAAGTTTAAGTGATTCTCGGCACAACATGTAAGAATATATGAACATGAACATTACAATGTCTGCAATTTATGACATATTATATCATTCAATTTGATTGACTTATTTGACTTCTTTTACAAAACACAATTTAATAAGGGTGTTGACTTGGAACACCTGTTGCTCGGAGTCAAACAACATTGTAGTATGATCTCTTGATCTATCCCTGCTCATTATCAATTCCACTTGAATTGATGAGGGCCAAATTATTCTATATTGAATGAAAACATTTGCTTCACGTTTCCGCTAGACCCAATAACTATTACACTTGTAAAATGTTAATTGCACTAGAGCAGAAACAGACATTGCACGAGCACCTTTAAAAAAATATCAGGCACAATATCGATGGTATCCTATAAGTTCACACTAAATTTTTGCTACTCCATTCTTTATGGTTGCATGTTAATTTGATATTATAGAAATACATATTCTATCACCAGTAACATGTCTCTGTAAACAAAGCAAAAACAATTCCAATTAGAATTATTTTTTCAACAATTGCAAAAGCCAACGAGAATATCCTATTATTTGCATCAAAAGCAATTGCAATCAATAACTTCTCATCATATTGCCCATACAAATATGTGTCATCAACACTAATAAGTGGTCTTCAGCACTTGAAACCGTCAATACAAACTCTAAATGACTAAAAGACTCTTGATTAGTACTTAAAAGTGCATTTTTATCAAGGTTTATATAATCATATTGCACTTAAAGTATCATTAAATTCCCTAACTTAAGCATGTTTTATAATAACAAGATTGATAATATAAGATATCTTTAATTTATGGTAAATGCTCATTTTAAATGTAGGTTTATCTCACAACTCAAAGGATTGATTGATGTGATTAACTATTGAAATTAAAAAGACAAAGAAAGGGCTAAGAGAAGAGATGTTGGTTCAATTCAAACTGGAACACCATTCGATTATTGGATCATACTAGAGTTGTAGACCTTGTATTTAGGTATGGTTTATCTTGATGGAAAGCTAAGACATAGGCCTAAAACTTTCATGAAGAGTCTAAGACTCAAGATTGCTGTTTTGGAGTTCAAATCTTAGCAGCAAACGAGAAGTCTGAATTTGTCTTACAACCCAGACATTGTTCATTGTTTGAGCCATATCTCGAGTTCTAGAAGTCCAAATAAGCTCATTCATGTTTTGTTGGAAATCTGAGACAAATTCCCAGAACTTTCATGAAGAAGATCAGTTCAAATTCTGATATTAGCAATGATGTTTTGGCCTTACAACAAAGGCAAGAGTTAGCCACCAAGTCAAGGGTTGGCCACCAACTCTTTTGTTAATCATCAAATCAATAGTTCTGAATTTTGGCCTATAAAAGGAGGCATTTGCCATGAATTTAGGCATCTTGGTTTTCAGATCAAGATCTTGCTCTTGTTCTCTTTCTTTGTAATTTTGTAATGTTTAAGTTTTGTTTTCATTAATCTCTTGTTTATGTTTTTCATCATAACTATGTTCTTATCTAGTCTATTTATGTTTCTCTTATTCATAATGTTTAACTAAGTTTATTATATCGAGGTGAAAAGGTTATTAATAGTGGAAAAATAAGTATAGTATAAACTAAACATGGACTTTAATTTTTGATACTAACATGATTTGTATTTGTTATCTTAATCACTCATAATACTTTGCTTGTGAAATTGTTAATCTAGATTTGTGTTGAACAACCCTTGGTACAACAAATACTTGATCCTTTCATAGCCAACTGTATGGTATAACCGACACCTGTGCTATGAAAGGAACTTGATTTGTTGTTAACATAAGTTATCATCATGAATACCTGACAACATTTACAAGTATTGGCATTACTCAAATAAGATAATTAATATAATCATGTTGATAATTTATAATCTGATTAGAACCTTCTTTGTGTGTGGTTTCCAGTTGAGAAATAAAAGAAGTTTATATTATACTTATTTGAAATACCATTAGTAGATCCTCTAACCTAGACAAGTGTTTTATCCTTGTTTAATCCTTACATCAATATCACATCTCAAAAGTTCTCTTCAACTCCTTTTCATTTGTTGTTTATAATTTTATATAGTTCACCTTCCTACGGTTCGACCCGGTCTTGCCGGGTTATTTATTACTTCGACACTCCTGCACTTGGGATAAGACATCAATCTTTTAATCATGTCAAGTTTTTAGCGTCGTTGTCGGGGAGGTAAATTCATGTATAAATTATAATATTTATTTTATTTTCACTTTTCATTTTTCATTTTTCTTTTATCTAACTTTTGTTTCTTTTTCTTTTGTTTCTTTTTCTTCTTTTTTTCCTTTTCTTCCTTTTATTCTCTTCCTACACATGCATGAGAGTTTGGTCACATACATTAAGTGGTAGACTTTGTAGTGTATCCTCATCTTCTTTAGAAAACATGGTCGATGAGGATAACCAATCACTTCATAATGAGAATAATGAGAATAATCATGTTGGAACACTTAGAGACCACATGAATCCAACAAGAACAAGTGCACCATCATGCATAGTTTTTCCTCCTGATGCATCTCACTTTAATTTTAAGCCAGACATTATTCAACTTTTACCTACTTTTCATGGCTTAAATCTAGAAAATCCATATTTGCATTTAAGGGAATTTGAGGAGGTCTATAACACCTATAATGACTTAAATTGTAGCATGAACACCATCAGATTAAAGGTTTTTCCTTTTTCATTAAAAGATAAAGCTAAAACATGGCTACAAAATCTTAGGTCAGGATCCATTCGTGCTTGGGATGAAATGCAACAACAATTTTTGAAGAAGTTTTTTCCTTCTCATAGAACAAACTCTTTTAAAAGACAAGTCACCGCTTTCACTCAAAAACCAGGAGAATCATTTTATCAGTGTTGGGATAGGTATAATGTAACATCCCCTACTTGGAGATAAAAAACAACACTCTCATGTCAACTGAAAAACATAGAATTTTTTTTTCTTATATATATATATATATATATATATATATATTCATGGTTTTCATATTAAAATTTACCGAAATTTCAGCGGAGTCCCCCTATACCGCAAGGTCCTAAGTTATTGATATGTAGCCTGTTTACACTTCTAATAACTCGCGTTTCATAACTTAATCCCGACCCAATCGTCTTGGGTTTCAATTTCCACAATATTCTCCCACCTATTACCCACGATATTCATGATATACATTATATAACAAAATATCATTATGGATGAAAATAAAAGTAAATACTTAGACATGAAAGATGGTTACATGAACTACGAGAGATTAAGTTCATTCAATCAAGTTTAAATATTAATTATACAAATTAAGTTATACAAACATTTTTATGTTTACAAAATATAAGGGTATACCCCCTATAACCTAAATTACAAGAAGGGAAACATAAGCTAGGATCTACTCCTGTCGTGCATGTGATGTTCCTAAAACAAAATACATATTATTGAAAGGTGACTATCACATAAAAAAATTACAACACGAATATCAAGCAATTTTAAAAGGGTAACATGCATTCATATTTTGTTCCCTTCTCCTTTCTGGTTTTCGTTAGAATCTCTTCCTTATTCAAACTATTAATAATCGTTCCCTCTTTCACTATTAACCTCCATTCCAGACTTTATAAGATTAAACATGATTATCTTCGTTTAACCCATTTCTGATACCCCTTTCACAGGTATCATCATCATCCTCCCATAGAAGTTGATGCAGGGTGATCCCCTTACCCGGGATCCTAACATATACTGAATGTATGCTAGCCGAAACATGGCGATCCCCTTACCCGAGTTCCTAACATACACTGAATGTATGATAGTCCAACCATGACGATCCCCTTACCCGGGATCCTAACTACACTAAATGTATGCTAGTTTACGCCTCAAATCACACTTCTCATATTTCATTTGTTAGTGATAATTTCATCACTTAGCAATTCACACAACAACCTTTCCCCTTGAGTACACATACATTCGGTAATTCACATTTCACATCAGTAATATATATTAAAACATGGAATTTACGTAGAAGGTAAAGGTGTGATTCACCTACCTGCAATAGAAGCTCTACTCGTTCTCCCCTGCTACTGCTATTGCACCACGCCTGTGGTCCCTCTTGCAAATCACAGGTTTATCTCATAAATTTTCCTCACTCAAGGATATGTTTTATAATAACCATATCAATAACCAATAAGTCTTTCTTTCGGTCATTTCTTAGTACTTTATGTTTTTCTCATTTCACTCATTATTATTATCGTTCTTTGTCCAATCCTAGTTATCATTCCTTTCTTTATATTTGGACTTTATTCTTGTCCAACTTTATTCTTGCCTCGTTTTTGAACTGTTATCTTGTATGACCTCTCCTCAGATTTTTAACTATATCTAGAGTAATAGAACTCCGATTCAAGCGAAATTTATGTCGTTGGAAAGCTAAGACATGAGGCTACAGGTTCTATGATTTAAGGAGAACCCAGTTCTGCCTCTAAGATAGTCAAAATCGCTCATCAACAAACATTTGGATTGTTACTGTCTGACCTCTCCTCAGATTTTTAACTATATCTGGAGTTATAGAACTCTGATTCAAGCAAAATTTGTGTCGTTGGAAAGCTAAGATATGAGGCTACAAGTTCTATGTTTAAGGAGAACCCAGTTTTGCCTCTAAAATGGTCAAAATTTCTCATCAACAAACACTTGGACTGTTACTGTCCATTTTTTAACTGTTACTGTCTGACCTCTCCTCAAATTTTTAACTATATCTGGAGTTCTAGAACTCCGATTCAAGCGAAATTTATATTGTTGGAAAGCTAAGACATGAGGCTAAAAGTTCTATGATTTAAGGAGAACCCATTTCTGCTTATAAGATAGTCAAAATCGCTCATCAACAAACACTTGGACTGTTACTGTCCGTTTTTGAACTATTATTGTCTAACCACTCCTCAGATGTTTAACTATATCTGGAGTTATAGAACTCCGATTCAAGAAAAATTTGTGTTGTTGGAAAGCTAAGACATGAGGCTACAAGTTCTATGTTTAAGGAGAATCCAGTTCTGCCTCTAAGATAGTCAAAATCGCTCATCAACAAACACTTGGACTATTACTGTCCAACTGTTATCGTCCGCTTTTAAATCATTCTTGTCTGACCTCTCCTCAAATTTTTAACTATATCTAGAGTTATAGAACTCTAATTCAAGCAAAATTTGTGTCGTTGGAAAGATAAGACATGAGGCTATAAGTTTTATGTTTAAGGAGAACCCAGTTCTGCCTCTAAAATGGTCAAAATCGCTCATCAACAAACACTTGGACTGTTATTGTCCAACTATTACTGTCCGTTTTTAAACTGTATCTTGTCTGACATCTCCTCAGATTTTTAACTATATCTGGAGTTATAGAACTCAATCTATAATTTAACATCCAGGCATCAATTCATAATCGACTTTAAAACAACTCATAAGACCATGTTTAAAATATCTTACCCGATACGAATCAAGGTCTCGATCCCCCCTTTTCTTTCTAAGACAGCCGACCCTCCCCTCTTCTCTTCTTGTTCAATTTTTTTCTTGTTAATCCCTTGCCTACTAGTGTTTATTTTTACCTATAACCCTTAATCTTGGATGGGTTCTTGAAATTTGGTGTTTCTCTCTTGATCTGTAAAAATAGATACCAAAACTCCCTCTCTTCTTTCTTCACGATAGTTGCGGATCCGTTTTTTGGTAAAAAGAGTAGTATTTATGCTCTATAATTATTCTTATTTGCATTTAGACCCTATTTTCTTTAAATGTATTCGTTTTGCCCCCACTTCTTTTTAGTTTAGTTTATTTTCTTTAATTTAATCCAGCTTTGATTATCTCGGGATTTACATCTAAAGACTTGCTTAATACCTGCCCTTATCATGGTTTTGAAACATGAAGATTGGTCTCATATTTTTATGAAGGACTAACACCTAAAGATAGACAAATGGTGGAATTTATGTGCAATAAAACTTTTGAAGATAAAGATCCTGATGAAGCAATGGAGTACTTAGACTTGTTAGCTGAAAATGCTCAAAATTGGGACATCGCGTGCACTTATGAGGCACCAGGTAAAACTCAACCTCATACATCTAGTGGAGGTATGTACAACTTTAGGGAAGATCATGACCTGCAAGCCAAATTTGCATCTTTAGCTAGAAAAGTCGAGACACTAGAATTAAAAAAGAATGGTCAATTAAAATCTGTTCAGGACATTATGTGTCAAATCTGTGAAATTGATGGCCACGCAACAAATGATTGTCCAACCTTGCCTTCTTTTAGGGAATGTCTCCATGAACAAGCCCATGCTTTAAACAGTTTCCAAAGGCCCAATCATAACCCATACTCGCAAACATACAACCCTGGTTGGAAAAATCATCCAAACTTCAATTGGAAGAGTGGTACCAATAATGCACAAACTTCACAGCCACCATTTCAAGCCTACCATAATTTTCAAAATTCCCATGGATATGCACCTCCTTATGCTCCCCCTCCTAGAAGAAATCTTGAGGAGACATTGCATGCATTCATTGAAAAACAAGAGACAATCAACACTCGAAATGCTCAAACCATGGTAGATCTAAAAGATACTCTTGCAAAATTCACATCTGCTCTCAGTTTTCAAGAAAAAGGTAAGTTTCCATCACAACCACAGCAAAATCCCAAGGGGCAATACAATGCAAATGCAAGTAGTTCTAGAAGCCAACACATGGATAAAGTCAAATCAGTCACTACTCTCCGTAGTGGTAAGGTTATTGAAAAACCCATTCTTGAACCTTGTGAAAAAAATGATGAATTAATCTTTAAGGGTAAGGAAGGGGTTGAATCTGAACATTGCAAAGAGAAGATTGACTCCTCACCAAAGACTTCAATTTCCTCATGCCATGACCAAACAAAGGAAAGTCAATCACAATTCTGAAATCTTTGAAACTTTCAAACAGGTAAGGATCAATATGCCTTTGTTAGATGCTATTAAACAAGTACCATCTTATGCTAAATTTTTGAAAGACTTGTACACTGTGAAGAGAAAACTGAATGTGAAAAATAAAGCCTTTTTAGTCGAATAAGTTAGTGCCATTCTTCAAAACAATAATGCTTTGAAATATAAAGACCCTGATTGTCCTATAATTTCTTGCTTTATTGGAGAACATAAAATTGAAAGAGCTTTACTTGATCTTGGAGCTAGTGTGAATTTACTTCCATATTTAGTTTTTCAGAGTCTCGATCTAGGTGAGTTAAAACTAACTTCTGTAACTCTTTTACTTACTAATAGATTTGTAAAATTACCTAGAGGAATAATTGAGGATGTGTTAATACAAGTTGATAAATTCATTTAGATTTTGTTGTCTTGGATAAACAACCTGTTGAAACATGTAATCCAATCCTTGTTATTTTAAGATGTCTGTTTCTTGTAACTTTTAATGCATTGATTAATTGTAGAAATGGACTGATAAAGTTATCATTTGGAAACATGACATTGGAGATTAATATTTTCAACATTTGCAAGCAACCTGGAGATGATAATGATTTATATGAAGTGGACTTTATTGAAAAATTAGTTCATGATCAATTTCAAACCACTTCCAGTGAAATTGAGTTTGATGAATCTAACGATTTGCAAATGGTCTATTTTCAGGAAGAATCAAAGGCAAGTAATTGGAGATAAAAAATTAAGGAATTGCTACCACGATCAATTGAGTCCATACCTTTAAGTGTTCAACCACCAAAACCTGATTTGAAGTCATTACCATTCAATCTCAAATACTCGTTTATGGGAGAAAATGAAACTTTTTCGGTAATAATTTTTTTCATACTTAATGTACATTAAGAAGGTAAGTTATTACAGACTCTGAAAATGTACAAAAATGCATTAGGACGGACCATGGCTGATATAAACAGAATTAGTCCTTTGATTTGCACACACATAATTTATTTAGAGGAAAACGCTAAACCCTCTAAAGAAATGCAATGAACGCTTAATCTTAATATGAAAGAAGTTGTGAAAAATGAAGTCATTAAGCTTCTAGATAATGGAATCATTTATCCTATTTCTGATAGCAAATGAGTAAGTCCTACCCAAGTTATACCCAAGAAGTCTGGAGTCACTGTGATAACAAATGAGAAAAATGAGTTTATTCCAACTAAAACTATTACTGGTTGGCGCATGTGCATTGACTATAGGAAATTTAATTCAATGACTAGAAATGATAATTTTTCTTTACCTTTCATGGATCAAATCCTAGAAAGAGTTACAGGTCATGAATTTTATTGTTTCCTAGATGGCTATTTAGGCTACAATCAAATTGAAATTGCATTTGAAGATCAAGAGAAAACCACGTTCACATGTCTATTAGGTACTTTTGCATATCGAAGGATGCCTTTTGGATTATATAATGCACCAGCCACATTTCAAAGATGTATGCTCAGTATATTTAGTGATATGGTTGAACGTTTTCTTGAAATTTTTATGGATGATTTTTCTGTTTTTGGCGATTCATTTGATGATTGTTTGACTAACTTAGAAAAGGTTTTGAGCAGGTGTGAAGAGAAGAATCTTATGCTAAATTGGGAAAAATATCATTTTATGGTTTCAAATGGCATTGTACTTGGTCACATTTTTTCATTAAAAGAAATTGAGGTTGAAAAATCTAAAATAGAGTTAATTGTCAACTTGCCAACACCAAAATCTATTAAAGGTTCATCAAAGATTTTAGTGTAATATCTAAGCCATTGTGCAACCTTCTAACAAAGGAAAATATTTTTGAATGGACTGAACAGTGTGAAAAGGCATTTGTTAGACTTAAAAGCCTGCTTACTTCTGCTCCGGTCATTCAACCTCCTGATTGGTCATTATCTTTTGAAATAATGTGTGATGCTAGTGATTATGCCATAGATGCTGTCTTAGGACAAAGAAAAGATAAGAAACCCTATGTGATTTACTATGCAAGTAAAACTTTAAATAGTGCTCAAATGAATTACACTATCACTGAAAAGGAATTACTTGCAGTAGTATTTGCATGTGACAAGTTCAGATCTTATCTTGTTGGCTCACTTATTATTATTTTTAGTGATCATGCAGATTTGAAATATCTTCTTTCAAAGAAGGATTCTAAGCCTAGATTGGTACGGTGGATTTTGTTACTTCAAGAATTTGATATCACAATCAAAGACAAAAAAAGGCATAAAAAATGTTGTTGCAGACCATTTGTCAAGATTGACAATAGATTCGAGATCTGACATCACACCAATTGATGACTACTTTCTTGATAAATCTTTACTTTCTGTCTCTACAATGCCTTGGTTTGCTAATATTGTCAATTTTCTTACTACAGGACATTTGCCAGCTTATTAAAGTACCCAAGACAAAAGAAAGTTTTTGAACGAAGTGAAGAACTTTTATTGGGATGACCCTTACTTATTTAAATATTGTCTTGATCAAATATTTTAAAGATGCATTCCCGACAATGAGGTAAGTAGTGTCATTAAATTTTATCATTCTGAAGCATGTGAGGGTCATTTCTAATAAAAAAAGATGACTGCAAAAATCTTACAATGTGAATTTTATTGGCCCACCATGTTCAAGGACACACATGCATTCTGCAAAACTTGTGAAAATTGTCAAAAGTTAGGATCTATTTCAAAACATCACATGATGCCTATAAATCATATTCTTGTCATTGAAATCTTTGATTATTTGGGTATAGATTTCATGGGTCCATTTCCTCCATCATTTGGTTTTGTGTACATACTAGTCTCAGTGGATTATGTTTCAAAATGGATAGAGGCAGTTCCAAGTCAAAACAATGATCATAAAATAGTGATCAAGTTTTTAAAACAAAATATTTTGAGTCGGTTTGGAATCCTTCGAGCCATGATAAGTGATGGTGGAACATGTTTTTGCAACAAGTAATTTGAGTCTTTAATGAAAAAATATGGAATCACACATAAAGTTGTCACCCCTTATCACCCTTAAACAAGTGGACAAGTAGAACTTGCTAATAGGGAGATCAAACAAATCTTAGAAAAAACATTGAACCCTTATTAGAAGGACTAGTCTTTAAGACTTAATGATGCACTTTAGGCTTATCGAACTATTTTTAAAACATCATTAGGTATGCCATCTTGTAGGCTGGTTTATGGAAAACCTTGTCACTTGCTTGTCGAACTCAAACATAAAGCTTATTAGGCTATTAAAGCTTTCAGTTCAAACCTTGATGATGCTAGCCAACTGCGTAAGTTACAAATAAATGAGCTTGAAGAAATAAGAAATGATGCATATAAGAATTCAAAAATTTATAAAGCAAGAATCAAAGAGTTTTATGACAAAAGAATTTTGAGAAAAACATTTGATGTTGGTTAAAACGTTTTGCTTTATAATTCTCGACTCCATTTATTCCCTGGAAAGTTAAGATCAAGATGGAGCGGTCTAGTTATTGTGAAGCATGTGTATCTTTATGGGGCCTTTGATATTGAGAATCCAAAGAATGACAATGTTTTTTAAGGTAAATGAACATCGTTTGAAAGTTTACTTTGATAATTTTCAGTTGAAAATGACTCCATTGAATTGGGTTATCCCGTGTATAAAGATTGACTATTTTTTTCTCACATTGTGTTTGTGTTTTTTTTTTACTCTTGTTTTGCTAGTCTCTCTCACCCCGGTCAAATGGTGGATAACGGTGCTCCGTGACTCTTAAGTCGGTTCTTTTAGTTTCCCATGATACCTGATATCTGTGTATATATTGTTCAATTCCTTGTTCCTTCTCTTTTCTTTGCATCTTTTTTCCACTTCTTATCTAAAAATGGACATCACTCTTGAAAAATTGAGAAAGTATTTTCCTGCTCTGCCTCAGAATACGATTACAAAAATTTACCATGCTAGGTGTGCAAGATTGAGGTTGTTAATGAACTATGGAATTCTTGAAGATATTCATTGTCTAATTGAAGCAAAGGTCCAATTATCATGTGAGTCTTCCAATTCTTTCATTTCATACATGCTGTCATAACCCATTTTTGGGTTCTTCCTAATTACATTCCATTTTCTTAAAAACAAAATGACACGGTGCCGTTTTAAACAACACTATGCATGTTCTTCTTCCCTGTGCATGTAGAGGCAGGGAAGAAGAAGTTTTAATTTTCCCCGCTCGCCACTCTCTCTCTCCACCACACTTGCCCGAGAAACCCAACACTACCCATGCCCACCATACCCTACCAACATTAAAAAAAAAAAGAAGAGGGAACCATGCCCTGGGGCGGCTGTGCAAAAGCCGCCCCACGCCACCTTACCCTGCGCTTAGATAGGGTAAGGTGTCCCTCTCCCCCTGATTCCTATAAATACAGAGGGAGAACCAGCATCAAATAAGAGGATTTTTGGAAGGGAAGAAAAAGAACGAACAGACAGAGAAGGAAGAGAAAGGAAATAACAGGGGAGTTCAGAGGGAAGAGAGGGAAGGAGAAAGAAAGAAAAAGAACAGAGAGAGGGAAAGAGAAGACAGGAGGAGAAACAGAGGGGGAGGACAGAAGAGGAGGAGGAAGAGGAGAGATAGAGAAGATAACAAAAAAAAACAGAGGAGGGGCTGAGGAGAGAAATAGAGGAGACAAAAGAGAAGGAAAGAAAACAACTGTCGCTTACACCGCCACTAGCGCCTCCACCATTCCTCCCAACCACCACCGACAAAGACCGCCACTTACCAGAGCCACCACCAGCCTCTCCTCCATCAGCTCCACCGCAGTAAGCCATTCGGCCACCAAGAGCTGTCGCTGCCCCCTCTCTTTCTCCCCCTGCAGATTTTCTTCTCCTTTTTTCTTCCTACCTCAGCCACCATCTACCACCACCGCTTGCACCCCACTGCCCTTCATGCCAGCCAGACCACCGTCATCGCAGGTCAGCCTTCCTCCCCCTTCTTCTTCTTCTTCTTCTTCACTACATAAACAATAGGCGTGCATTAATTCACACCATCTGTTTATCAATGAACAATGGGCGTGAATTATAATTCATGTCCACTGTTCATGTAGCTGTGGGATTCGACCCAGATTTTTTTAGGCCGGGTCTGGCCCAATTCCAAAAATTTTCAAAAAAAATATTTTCAAAAAAATTTGTGATTTCCCCGCGTACTTTGTTACGGAATTTTATTAACCCATCTTGGTTTCCAATCATTCCTTATATCATATATATCTTTCTTTCTAGGTCTACTAATAATATCACTATCCATATTTTTCATATATCAACTAATTAACACATAAAAGTAACAAAAACTTTTAAAGAAGAATTTCTACAAGGTACCAATGTACCTACTTGCAGTCTAGCTATGCCCAGTCCCTCCGACTCGTTGAACACTCTGACGACATCCCCTGCATTGATAGGTTTTCAAATTCATTATCATTATTGTATTAAAAACTACTCTTTACTTGTAATAATACCTATTATAATTTCACTCGGTTATTTGTCCACAATCAAATTCATTTCTCCTTTTATATCATTTTAGTTACATATAAATAAACATGAATTTCATTCCATCTTGATGAAATCCTAAACACAACTACATGCAAAAATACCAAAAAAACTCATTTAAAGTTCAACAATTTTCTCAAAGGCATTCAGCTCCTAAAACATCAAAGAAATTCCTCTTTATCAAAACCATTATCCACGAGCTTAGTTATCAAAATTTTAATACAATTTAATTCAAGAGAGAGAAGCTCTCGGTTGTAATGAGAGAAGCTACCTACGTGCTCTACACCGTGCCTTTGTTCTCCTCTCATTGTGCAACTTTCTTCTTTTCTTGTTCTCTACTCTCTAAACGTTCTTTCTTCTATCACTTATGGAAAAATCAAAGAGCAAATCTTTGATTCTTAGGTTTGACTAGGGCGATTCAAACTCCAAGTCTACCGCCAAGCGTCTGCTTCATGCACGCCCAGGGCATAGTCTCGCAATCGATCTCTTATTTAGTAAGACCTCATGTCCTCTTCTCAAGCCTTCACCCCTCCTCGAACCATGGTGGTCTTCTCCGATCTCGATGGTCCATCTCACGGGGCTAGGGTTTCTTCCAAGCTCAGGAACAAAGCCATGCAAAAGAACAGTCCTTCTGCACAATCATCACCCTTTTCTGCTTCTTGTGATCGCAATGAAGGTTCCTCTAGCAGCTTCAGATCAAGCATCTCGCCGAGTGAGCATTTGGTCGGGTCTAACCCTAATGGTTCTTACCCGGGTTCAGGCCAAACCAACCTAGGATCGAGTACTAACTCTCCTTCCCTACTAGCTTCTAGAAGGGGCCTCTCTACTCCATGTCTTTCTGGAGCCTCCCCTACCCTGCTGGCATTTCCTCTTTCCCATCCCTAGTGAAAGACAGGACTCTGTCTTGAAGTCATCGATGTGCTGCCATAAACATTCCAACAGGTTCTTCCAACTCACAGTCCCCTGCACTTGTCCATTTCCCTGACTATGTCTCCTCTGCATCCTGTCATCTTAAAGAAACCGATATTGGTGAACATGTTGATATGTGGCATTTCTATTTGATTGGTTATGTTGCTGGGAAATTCCCAGGCTTTGCATCTCTGTCCAATTTTCATTAGCAAAAACTAGCAATATAAAGCCAATTTTACAATGCATGATTCTGCTAGTTAATCTTTGCCTTCAAAACTGAAATGGAAATGTTGGATATTCTAGGTGGAGGCCCTCACTATGTGTTTGGCCGGCCTCTCATCTTGAAAGTTATGCCAGATTTTTTTTTCAAGCCACTAATATGACAAAAATGCCAACTTGGCTAAGATTCCCAAATTTACCTCTAAGATGTTGGACTCCAATCTACCTTTCAAAGCTTACTGGCATGATTGGGAAGCCAATCCACTACGATGATCCTACTGCAAATATGACCCCGCTTTCGTATGCCAAGGTCCTTATTGAGGTCGACTTGCTCTTAGACCCACCAACTTTTGTAAATGTGGTTCTACCCAATGGCACATCTCTCTCCCAACAGGTTATGTATGAATTTCTTCCCTGTTTTTGCAAAAAGTGTTGGGTCCTTGGACATTCTGTTTCCACATGCAATAAAGAAGCCAATTCAAAACGTAAAAACCAGCCTCATGATGCTCTTACCTGCTCTGGCAATTCCAGTCCATCTGTAGAGACTAGCTGCTGTTGAGAAGCAACAACCATTTACTGCAGTCCCTCCTACAGATCCCCAGTTGATCCTATGTTCATTGAAGCTGTCACAGCTGGTGAAACGAGGCCTACATCTCCTGGTCGCAAAAGGACCAAAATTGTTGAGGCAGAGAATTCTGGTTCTAAGCAATCTGCTACCCCAAAAGTTGTACACATCTCTGAAGAAGGTGATGTTGCTGGTGTGGAGCCTCCCAAGAGGCGGTATTTAACTAGAAGTAGAGCTGTTGCCACTACCAGATTGGGTCAATAGGAGAAACAAAATCCAAGGCCCCTAATGTGCTGGGGTAACGGGAGAAATTCAAGGCCCCTATCGTAGCTAACCTCATGCTCCAGAGCAGTTCTGATGACTCTGCTCCAACATCTTCTTTATCATTTCCTAATTTGTTTCATTGTATTGTGGATCTCTATTTGATATGGAGGTTGTTCCCTTGTTATGTACTGGTTACTCAGCAATATGTCTTGTCGCTCAAGTCCTAGCTATCTAGTTTATTCTCTTGCTGCTTTTTTAGCTTGTCCTTATATTCTGGCTAGCAGCGGTACTGTGTTAAATGGCTTTCTCTTTCTTTATGCAGGCTCCCTACTTGTTTCCTTACTGCTTGGTTGATTAGCTTTGTTGTTGTATCAGGTTGTGCTCTGTTGTGCAGTCATGCTGCTGGAGTTGTTCTAGCTTTCTGGTGCAGTTCTACTATCAAGCTCTTTGCTTGCTTGCCTTGCTGCTTGTCTATTGTGCTGAGTTTCTACTTGGGTTTTGCTATAGTTGCTAACTATGTTGCCTATGTGTTTCTCATTGTTGATTAGGTGTTTTTAGCTCATGGCTTCTTGCTGCTCAGCCATGCTGCTGGATGTGCTACTACCTTGCCTGCCTGTTTTTTGCTGGTTATCACTTTGGTTCTGCTGGTTGTGTTTTGGTTTTCAAAGCCCTTCTTTGCTCCTGTTTGTAACTGGGGTAGCTTGCTTACATGTTTCTGGTTGCTAATTGCACTGGAGCACATGTATGCTTGTTGGGTAGCCTAGTTTTTGGCTGTTATTTCTGGGTTTTCTGTTAGAGTTGCTGCTATCTCTCTCTGTGCTGGCTGCCTGTAGAGTTTTGTGTTTTGTCATACTGGTTTAGGCTGTTGAGGACTGCTCTGTGGAGATGTGTCCGATGGCATAACCTATGTGGTTTGGGGCTTGTTTGATGGTTAGGTTTAGTTTCAGGGAGCATTTTCCCTTTACTTGTTCAAGGGAGTGTATTCCTTTTCGCTTGTCTTAACTTGCTAGTTTCCAGCTTTGTTTCACTTTTCATCTATACAATTTCTTATATTTGATAAAAAAAAAAAATTCAATACAATTTACAAATTTCTAACAATTTTGCGATTTCATCCTTTTGGGTCCAACCATTCAATTTTTCATTATCTCATTAATTCAACTCAATCAAAAATCATTATTCATATGTTCATACACACACTTATTACATAATTAATGGACAATATCATAATCGCAAAATTTTCTATTTTTGCTCCTAAATGGTTGGCCCCTAGGGCTTCCTTAGCCATTCAAATTTCTTTGTTATTTCATGATTATTTCACTTTTACAATAACCTACAAGTGTCCTAGGAACTCAATCTCCAAGAAATTTATCTTTTCCCAAAATTTATCTCAAGAACCCTAGTTCTATTCTTTGATTAATTTTGCTTCAAATCATTAAATTCTTGTTCTAATTAATCCAAAGGGGTTTTAAATGTTTTACCCATTTGCTAAAGGTATTCCAAAGGTCGACCTGTCAAGACTTTTCCAAAGTTTTTCTCTTTTTCTCATCTTTCGTCACTTTCTTTTCTCTAATTAAATCTTCTCTCTTTTTTATTTTTAGTGTACAAGTGTTTTTCTCTTCAAAATCTTCTCTTATCACTCCTACCAATCATTTTGTAACCCTTCAAAGTGAGAGGAATGAAGAAGAAATGAAAATGTTATCTTTCTCCCTTGGTTGAATCCCATTAGTTTTAAGAAAACAATGGCCAAAACAATCCGACCGATTCATTAAATAGGTCCAGCCATTAGCTAAACCGATTTTCTACTTAAAAAATTAACATTTTCAGTCATAAACCCTTCTTCTTTTATCTTTCTAACTCCTTTTTTTTTATCTCATTATACCATCATTTTGATTATTTTTAATTTATCCCAGGGTTTACATAACCTAATAACATTACATTGTTCTTTTGTAGAAATTTCATAAGTCAATAACTCTGATGAATTAAAGTTCTTCTAATTCACATCAAATATGCAATTCTATAAAGGAAAAGTCATAAATGAAGACAAAAGAAAGATGAACTTCTATTAATGAAAAAGGGGTTTATAAGTATAAAAGTTAAATATTATGAGGACGATTAGGGGGATTTCCATCATGAAAATCAATCATAACTCGCCATTCCTCAAGTTATTTATGCATATGCTCCATCTCTTTCTCAAACTCATGGTGTCAGGTGTTGATATAACCCTTTAAAATTTAACATACGCACTCAGCTTTTCGTTTCTCCTCTCCAAGTCGTTTCTTTAACGTCTCTTATCATAGAGTTTATTCTTTAAATTTTCTATCTAATGATGAAGACTAGGAACCTGAGCATTCAACATAAGCCTCCTAGCATGAAGACGCTCTGTCATGTTCACTAGGGATGTAGTGTCACCACTTCAATGTCAGTCTTGGCCACAAACATTGTTTCATTATAGGAAAGGATCATGTCTATAGCAATGTCAATTGTAGTATCTTCATTTCCCATTACAATATCCTCTTATATAAATGGACATCCATTCACTTTAAAGGTAACATGCCAAATCACAATCTCTGCAACAAAAACATGGTTTGGGCTAGCATTGAAAGAAGAGGAAGACATTGTTAAACATGATTTTGGTGATGTCTCGTGCCAAATGTTGTGTGATTTATATAGGACTCGCTCCTGCCATTATTTAATAAAAGCTTGGACCTCAATTGTACGGTATGACTTCCTTGAGAAGTTGTTATCCTCTATGAGATGACTTCCTTGAGAAGCTATTTTCATGTGTGAGAACATTATACACCTCAGATCCTAACCATACAAGTAAGACTTCCTTGAGTAGTTTTCATTTGTGAGTTCCATTTACAACTCAGATCTTAGTTGTACATGTATGACTTGCTTCAGAAGCTTGTATAGACTATAAGACCAATATATACCCCACTTTCTAAAAGAAAGGATAACTTTGCCAAAAAAAATAAAGCCTAAGAAATTAACTATGCAATTAGGAAAAAAGAGCTAGCCTTGTCAACATGAAATTTCAGACTCAACCATGCAATTAGGGCATCTTAAGCTACATTCTATAGCCAGGTAAGTTATTTTTGAAACAATTAGTAGGTCACCTATGAGAATGAGACTGGGGTGAAAAGGTTTCATATTTTTTCAAAAACAGGTAAGTCACCCCTGAGAATGAGATCGTGTTGAAAAATCTTTGTATTTTTTCATAACAAGTATGTCACCCATGAGAATGAGACCATGGTAAAAATCTTTCATATTTTTCACAAACAAGTAGGTCACCTATGAGAATGAGACCACATTGAAATTGTTTTGTATTTTTTTGTATTTTTCAAAACATAAAATGGGCAGGTCAACCCTAAGCATGAGACCATGTTGAAAAACTTTTGCATTTTAAAAAAAAAATGGATAGGTCACCCATGAGTATAAGATCATGTTAAAACAAACCTTTGCTTCTTTTTTTTATAAATGGATAGGTCACTCATGAGAATAAGACCATGTTGAAAAATCTTTATATTTTTTATAGTTGGGTAGGTCGCCCATGAGAGATAGAACATTTTGGAATTTTTTTGTATTTTTCACATTTAGGTGGATCACTAATGAGAATTAGATCATTTTGAAAAACCTTTGTATTTTTAATATCAGTAGGTTGTTCATGAGAATTAGACCAACCTGAAATTTTTTTGAAAAATTTAAAAGTCACCTATATAGAGACAATGAATTTGTTAATGCCATGAGATCTCAAGAAACCCAGCTTGAATAGCAAGGTTAACCAAGAATGTTTCAGGAGGCGAGAAACTCCTTAATGTACAAGTTACTATTCACCTAATTATTTCTTTTTCTTCACCCTACTTGGATATTAATATAAAAAAATACAAAAAAATCCCAACTGATAGATCAAATATTAATTAGAATTGAACCCTTCATTTGATTTGATATAAATAAGGCGTATCACACTGGATTAAAATCTAAACACCTTTCACCCTTTTAAAAAAATATCTTTGATCTTAGCCTGCCACATCATTAGATTCACCAGATCTCCATACACTCGTCCATACCATAGCATAACTCATAACCTCTCTCATCTTTCACTTAACCTCGACCACCTCATGGCATTGGACCACCATAGAACGACTCTTATCCTCCTTGTGAGTAAACCCTTGGTGGTTTTTGTCATCATTGAAAGCCAACAAAAACTTTGGTTTCAATTCTAATTGCTAGAAAAAGCCAACAAAAACTTTGGTTTCTCGAAGCTTCAAACTATCGATTCTCTCTCTTTGGTCATCAACGGCCAACATCACCACCACCATTAGAAATCTGTCACCAAGATCTACCAGAATTTGCCTTTGGTTGGATGAGATCACACCGAAAAATTCCACCCCCTCTAGTAGTGGTCGCATGTGAGATATACATTAGAAGGAGCATTTTTGTAATTTCTAGTGAAATCCAAGGGTCTTTTAATCTTTTGTCTAACCAATGGAACTCAGGTAATTTCTAGGGTTTTTTTTACATGTATTTGTATTTTGTAAAATATTTGAAATTAAATAAAAAAGATTGATGATTCAAGTCAAACACCTGAATTTTCTCATCGTTGCATGCATGTCCAATGCCTAATTTTTCATTCCAACGTGGGTCCAACTCCCACTTTTTGTATTTATTTTAATAAAGTTAAAAAATAATAAAAAGAACAAAAAAATAATTTTGTGGCCAAGTTTTTTTTAAAAAAAAGGGAAACATAAAAGTATCTCTAGTTTGCATAATTTAGTTTCTTTTTTAAGTACCATGTTTGAACATAAAAAAAAAATCATTTTGCATGTTGTAGCATTGTAAAAAACATTTTAAATTTTTTTTTCATGCATTTTAGGCTTGATAAGAAGTTTATCAAGCCCATTAAAAGTTTGGCTTAAATAAAATGGCCTTTGGGCCTACATATTAAAAAAAACAAAAACAAAATCAATTCTTTTAAAGAAATAGTTGTGAAAATTTACTAGATGACAATAATCTAAATGTTCAATGATGAAAAATAAATATTCAATTTAAAAAAGAAAGACAAAAAAAAATCAAGTCAACTCGTTAAACTCACGACTTAGTCATGAGACCATGATTACCCTATAGAAAGTAAATCAAGAAAATCACAAAGACTAGTTATCAACCAAATTAAAGACAAGATTTGAAACAAAAATTAAAGAAAACAATGGCAAACTCATGACCCGGTTTATAAGATCATAATAAAATATAGAAAGCAAATAATAAAAAGTCGTGAACTCTTGTTCCCAACAAATTAAACTTGCAACATGAGTCATGAAAATGAGATTACTTTATAGAAAGTAAATTGAAAAAAAAATAACAAAACTTAATTATCAACTAACTCATTGTTGAAGGACAAAATTGAAAAACAAATAATTTTAAAAATGAAAAAAATAGTCAGAGTCAACCTGGGTTAATGTAGCAAACCTATGACCTAAGTCATGAGACTAGGATAACTTATTAGAAAAACAACTCAGAGAAAATCATGAAGCTCAGTTCCTAACAATTTAAATCTATGACATGAGTCACCTAATATAAAGAAAATTTAAAAAAAAATACAAAGCTTATATCTAAACTAACTCATTGTTGAAAGATAAAATGAGAAAAGAAATATTTAAAAAATAAATAAAAAAAACCTAAGTAAACCTAAGTTAGCTCTGAAAACAGGCGATCCGGGACATCAGACAATGATAACTTAATATAAAACAAATCAAAAAAGTAAATTGACTAAATATTGAAAGATAAAATTAAAAAAAAATTAAAAACCTTTAAAAATTTACCTAAGTCAACCAGATCTAACCCTTAAAACCTGTGACATCATGAATTATGATTATTCTATAGAAAGCAAACTAAAAAGGCTAATCCCAAACCAAAGCCAATATTGAAGGATGGTTTAAAAAATAAAACTAAAAAAAAGACCCAAAAAAATCACAGAAAACAATAAAAAAAATAAGGACCAAAATTGATATAAGAGAAAAATTGACCAAGCAATGCTTGAAACCCTAGAGAGAGAGAGAGAGAGATAAAAGAAGAATGGGCTACCAGTGATAAATTATCATTTATCCACTAACACACATTGCCCTATTGTATATCACTCGCCGGGATGATTTAGAAAACATCATGAAATAACCTATTTGGTGATCACAAGAGGCTGCACACACCTTTATAACACGGTGACACTCCTCACTCTCTAGCACCTACAAAGCACGCGCCAGACATTCCCCATCTGCTTATCCAATTTTGTTTGTACTCTTATTTTATTCTCAAATTTGATCCCTCAAGCCTTAATTATTTTAAATTAGTAAAATTAAATTTTATTTTTCAAAATCAAGCTTCAATAGGGGTGGAAAAATGTTTTGTTGACATCACGAGATCCTCATATCTAGGCAAGTAAAAAAAAAACCTTTTAGTCCAATTCTAAATAAACTCAATGTGAAAGAATTAAATTTAAAAAATAATAAACAAAAAAAAAAGGTTGAACCTTTCCCTACCCATGCAATGAGGGAGAAGAGTTTTGGGTAAAATGGGGTACAATTAGGCTCCTGATTCCATCCAAAATTACAGCTTAATTTTTTCTACATTTAAAATCCTTCCAGCTTGCTTTTGCCAAAATGCTAGTCTTCTTGCTATTATTATTTTATTTTATTTTTATTTTTATTTTTATTTTGGAAAGAAAGAAAATGAATTTGGGGCATAACCTAGAAATAAGTTATGATAATTATCTCTCTCTTTACAATGCTTATAATAAAAAGTCTCGTAAGAGAGTTTAGATAGTAAGCTTTGTAAAGAAGAAAAAGGAATGAGAGATAACAGATTCACCAGATCAAGAAATGGTCAATACTTTTGAAAATGTTTGAAGTGAGAGCTTAAAAGTACACTTAAAGAAAAAATAAATAGAGCTAGAAAGCACATTATCTAAATAACAAGAGCTAGAAAGCACATTTGAAGAAAAAGGAGATAAGGTTTGTAAAGAAAAAAGATGATCTTAGTGAAAAACTGAAAGACTTTTTTGTAAAGTGGTATAGCTGTACCAGACAACTTGTCTATTGTTAAAATTTCAAAAAAGTTGAGATGGTCAAATTGTCATGGGTGACTTGCCCAAATAAAGAATAAAAAGTTCTTTTTCAAATGGTCTTATTGTGATCGGCGACCTACCCAGGTGAAAGATATAAAGATTTTTCAAAGTAATCTTATTGTAACGGGCAACTTGCCCATGTGAAAAAATACAAAGATTTTGCAAAATGGTCTAATTATAATGGGCAGCCTGCCTAGGCAAAAGATGCAATGATTTCGCAAAATGGTCTCATTGTAATGGGCAACTGGCCTAGGTGAAAAAAACTAAGATTTTTCAAAATGGTCTAATTATAATAGGCAACCGGCCCAGATAAAAAATGCGAAGATTTTTCAAAGTGGTCTTATTGTAATGGGTGACTTACCTAGGTGAAAAATACAAAGGGTTTTCCAAAGTGGTCTCATTGTATTGGGTGACCTACCCAGATAAAAAATATGACTTACCTGGTGAAAGGATTTGGCTAGAGATGTCTTGAAGGGACAACAAGATATGGCTTGAAGGCACACTATCTAAGATATAAGAGATCAAATAAGCACTTAAAGGGAAAAGAGATAGGGCTTAAAAGTGTAATATCTGAGAAATGAGAAATCAAAGGCGCACTTAAAAGAAGATAGGGCATGAAGGCACAATATCTGAGAAATAAGGGCACAAAGGTGCGCTCGAAAGGAGACATGGTTAGAAAATGCAATACTTGGAAGATTAGGGATCAAAGGCATACTCAAAAGAAGAAGATAGGGCTTAAAGACGTACTATTTTAGAGATGAGGGCTCAAAGACACACTCAAGAAGAGATGAGATATAGAGATAGAGATAGGGCTAAAAATCTCACTGTCTAAGAAGCGAGGGCTATAAAGCGCACTCGGAACAGAAAGATGAGATAAGGTTAAAAAGTGCATTATTTGAGAAGGGAGGGCTATAAAGCACACTCTAAAGGGGAAAAAAAAGGGGATATAGGGCTAAGAAGTGCACTATTTAGGATGTGAGGACTCAAAGACACTCTAAAAAAACAAGAGATAAGGCTATAAAACGCACTATCTGAGATGATTAGGGGCTCAAAAGCATAAAAAAAAAGATAGGGCTAGTACAAACCCATCAAGGATTCTTCCTTAGATTCTCAACAACGACCCAAATGCAGTGCATTATAATATATGTATACTTACCTGATAAATATAGATCCCCTTTCTTCATAGATTTTTCTTATTTTTAAAAGTTTGAATCTCTATAGTAAGCTTCAATGGCTTTTTTCTTTCACTTACTAGAGTCACAACTTGTGATCCTGACCTCTAGGAAGAGCCTAATATCATCATATTTCTTTGTCTACCAACCTTTATCTCAAAAGTTGCACCTTTCTCCTTTATATTTTTTGTTTTCTTAGAAAGAAAATCATGGAACCATCCCTATATTTTTTGTTTTCTTAGAAAGGAAATCATGGAGCCAGCCCTATTATATGTTTTTTGGATTTCTCCCCAGACTTGGGTTTTCAATTTGGGTTTTCTTTAAGAATAAGGCTGAAAACAGATTTGGTTATGTACAAGGAGTTGGTTTTTTGGAGAATTTTAGAATTTTAAAGTTATTTCCAAACACAAAAACGATTTTGATGTTGGTTTAAAGCAAACCTATTCTAAAAACAATTTAAGTGATTCTCATTGTCAAGTCTTTGAGAAATTTCATGTTCTTTTGGTGAAATGAAGTGACATTGTTTCACGTCTTATTGGTCAAGAGGGTTCAAGCTTTAACTTAAGGGTTTTAGAGAACCAGTCTTCAAAACATTTAGTTTTTTGTACGAATAATAGGGCTCGTTCCATATAGGAAAGTATTGCCTACCGATCCAGATTGCCCGTCTTTGATCAGAAAGGGCTTGATTGTGCACATAACGTAGACTCATGTTGTTGGTTATGAAGAAAAAAGATATTTATAGGCTCAAAATGTGTTAAAGAGATTGACGACTAAGGATCATTGGTGCTTATTTCCAGACCTTTTTTCCTTTGAATTAATTTGCAAAATAGTCCATCGTGCCCCCTAGTGTCAGTCTTGGGTTCTTCCTCTTTACTTTTTCTTTATTTGGTTTTGAGCATTGTCATCATATTAGTTATTTTTATGGTATGACCAAATCTTTTTTATTCTTTGGTTTTTTTCATCTTTGTTTAGACACATTTGATCATTGAGGATCTTTTTGCATATTTCTCGCACTTGACCCTAGTGCGGGGTGTGATCTTAGCCAAGGTTATTTTTCAAGAAAAACACATTAGGCTCAAAAAAGAATTGCAAAGAATTTTTTTTAGCATTGTGAAAGGACTATCAAAGATGGTCTTTCCTCATTTCAAACGCATGCATTTAGAATCGGTAAGCTTTGCTTTCTTTTATACAAATACGCAAAATGGTTTCTCATTATTCATTTAGTTAAAACTCAGCTTTGAAGTCATCTCATGGTGTTTGGATTCTTTTTCAGGTTTTTTTTCTAGGTGATTGCTTGAATTTCTAGAACTTGTTTGTTAGAACAAACACTAATTTGGCTTTTGCTTGTCAAGATTTTGACTTTCCAAAAATCCTTGTGAGATCATGCATAGTTTTTTGAGAAAAAAGGAACATACTAAAAAAATTCTTGGTGTAATTGTTTTGTGAGTAAAGGGTGTACTCGTGTAGGTTTGTTATTTTCATGAAGACACATCATGAACACAAAAAAAAACATGTGATCTTATTAAAATGAAGGACTCATTTGACAAAGAAAATCGTATGGCATTATGAGCTATGTTGCTAACAAGACTAAAACAAGTAAAAAAAGACATGATCAAAAAGACATGATCAAACAAAAGACAATAATAGGGGTAGGCTCCATCTTCATATTCTGGTACACTTACCCTCCGACTAGCCTCTTTATGAAAGCTCTTGTAGGGATCTCATTGATGGTGTGGATAGAAAACTGCGGTAAAACTTTATCCTCCATGGATACCCTTTTAAATTTGAGTCTCTCAAGAATTTATGTTGCCTTCTTCGCACCCTACTCTTACCATTGGAGCTTTTAAATTTCTCAAGCATTCCGCCTCTAGTGCATTTACTGATCCACAACCTGAAGCATGATTGGATAAAGGGTTGGTACTCACATTCGGAGTTTCTTCGAATGTTATCCACTTAGCTTTAATCAACTACATGAGTTTGTTCTTGAAGACACTACAAGTATAAATTCTATGTCCTGTAGTGTCAGCATGATACTCATAGGTCAGGTTGGGTTTATACCAGTTAGGGTAGGGTGACTATAAAGGCGTGATTGGTTTTAGAGCTACATGTTTAATTCTTAAGCTTCTGGTACATCTCATTTAGGGATAGCAGTAATAAGAGTAACTGTTCCTTGACTCTTTGAAAACTCTTAGTTTGGTTTTTGATTTGAAGCTCAAGTTTTCTAGTAGGAAATAAAGGGTCGAAATTAATGTTGGCAATTTGGGGTGAAGAGGATGGAGTATGGTAGTTTTAGAATTGGTTTTTCCTATCCTTGTAGCCATCTTCAACATGGTTGGCCTCCTTTATTTTTCCTTTGAAGCTTTTTTTCTCGGTGGGTGTGGAAATTCTACCACTCCTAACTCCTTACTCTCTACACTTAGCTACTGTTATAGCGTTAGTGAATTGCTTTGTTGAACTACCCATTACATGCTCATAGTAGAATGTCTTGAGGGTGCTGGCAAATAGAGTGACCATTTCTTTATCCAAAAGTGGGGGATGGACTTGTGCAACTAGATCTCTCCATCTTTGAGCGTACTTCTTTATGCTTTCTTTGTCCCTTTTCTCCAAATTAGATAAGCTGGTTCTATCGGGAGCGATATCAATGTTGTACTCGTACTGCTTGACAAAAGCATCCAAAGATATCTTTCTATCTTAGGGTCTTGGTGTTGTTTAGCTCAATGCTGCCTCACTCAAACTATCCTAGAAAAAATGCATTAGTGGTTTCTCATCATGCACTATTTTTGTCATTTTATTATAATAGGAATTGAGATTAGTCATGAGGCATTGAGTTCTAGTGTATTTGATAAATTCGGGAACACAAAACTTCTTCAATACAACCATATTCGGGACTAGACACATTTTTACGGCCTCTACTAGGTCATACAAGTCTACCCTTTTAATAGCCCTAATTTTGGCTTCCAGTGCTGCCTTCTTATCTTGATCAATTTCATCAGATGACTTTATATTGTGGGACTCGTTGGCAAATGCATCTATAATTGTAAAGGCTGGCACCGGTGCTGTTAACTGCACAAATATTGGATTGTGTTAGGGCTTTTGACCATGTTCACTCATCATTTCTTCCAACTGAGCTGTTGTTGGGGTCTAAACAAAGATGACGGGTCAGTTAGAAAAAGTTTCACTAGAGGCATGTCTAAGTGTTTGCTCGAGTAAGCTATAAGACGAGTCACGCTTACCTTCAGAGACTTCAACTCTTTTTGGAAATGAGCATCACGGTATGCAAGCTCTTTATCTTCCATATTTCTCAATCGAAGTCGAGTGTTATAGACTCTTTGGGGACCTATATTTTAACATGATACATGTATGTATGTTATTTACAATGAATAGATGTATGTGTATGGATGCAAATGTACATGCACATCGGGTATGGATGGTAAAAACCCATAATCTTATCATCTCAAACCCTTTTTAGGAAAACCATGGTTTTAGCTTAGAAAATTTTATAGAGTTTAGGATTATTAATAAGGTTTATCTTAATACAAAATGAATTATTAGAGAGTTCGCACTCTAAAGACAGGTTTTATGCCATTACATGAAGGGTAGGCTCACTACAAAATAAATTAAATAGACCAATAAAAGTACATAGACAAACAATTAAACAAGCAAAACTCAGTCGAATCAGATAAGGCCTCCCCAGTGGAGTCGTCATCCTGTCACAGGGCAACATCGAATGGCGGGCTAGCCTCCCTAGAGGTATTGGGAAAGGAAAGGATTTTGAGTATAATCATAAAATTATGATTATGAAGTTCAAGAGTCACCACCTAATATTATAATCACTAGGAAACCTATGGTCTGCGAGAGAATGAGTAAGAGACTGGTTGTGCAAATGGAAGACGCATCACCGTCAGTGCACCCTACCTAAGGTAAGATGCATTGTTGTTTGATTGTTATTCTACGTCGTGTTCATGTCTATTGGTCTTATCTAAGGTTCAAGGCAGATTTGTCTTTGTAGGGAATTCTCTATCTTAACGGATTAAATCATAACCGTTCTAAAGTCTAAATTTTAGCATCGCATTTATTTTGCACTTTGTATCTTTAACACCTAAAGATACAAAGTAATTTTATACCTTTAATATTAAAGTCTACAGCTAGATCTTAACACTTTAAATATAAAGTGAGCAAAATGATTGGTGAAAGATTTTTGATATTTTGACCAAACCTTAACGGATAATCATAAACTTGTTATGATATCCATTTTACATTTTAAAACATGAGAAATATGCAAAAAAAATTTATGAAGATATGCTTGAAAAACTTTTAGGATTTAACCGTATATATGAAAACAAAATAATTTTTTTGTTTTTTAAGAGGAAATTAATTTAATTTTTTAAAAAAATTTCAATTGTGTTTGAAAAGTTTCGTAGAAAACCGAATATTTTAATACTGGATATGTATCTTACCGTGTAAATATACATGCCTATATTATGTAAAATTGATAGAAAAACAAGCAAAAAAATCACAAATTTTGTGAAAGAACTTTTGAATTTTTTTTCTTTTTTTTATATTATATTATTATATAATATTATTATTAATATCTTATTATTATTATTATATGGGGTGGGTCGACTAGTGGCTTGACACGATCAAAAGATTTTGATGTCTTATCCCAAGTGCAGGAGTGTCGAAGTAATAAATAACCCGTAAGCCACATGGAGGTTAACTATATAAATTATAAATAATAATAATAATAATAATAATAATAATAATAATAATAATAATAATGGTGATGATGTGGTGATGATAAGTTAAAGAGGACTTTGAGATGTAAGATTAATGTGAAGAATAAACAATGATAAAAACGGTTGTCAAGATTAGATGATTCACTAATGGTATTTCAAACAAGTATAACATAAACTCTTTTTATTACTCTACTGGAAACCACACATAAAGGAGGTTCCAATCGGATGATTTGTCATTAATAGCTCATTATAAATTATTAACATGATCATATTAATTATCTTATTTAAGTAACACCAATACTTTTAAATATTGTCGAATTCATGATGCTAACTTATATTAACAACAAATCAAGTTTCTTTCACAAAGACAAAGGTGTCGGTTATACCATACAGTTAGCTATGAAGGATCAAGCATTTATTGTACTAAGTGTTGTACAACACAAATCTAGATTAACCATTTAACAAGTAAGGTATTAAGAATTAATAAGATAAAAATGATAAGATATGTTAATAGCAAGTTGTTTAGGATAAAATCATTGAAGTCCATGTTGAGTTTATATTATACTTATCCTAACACCATTAGTGAAACCTTTTCACCTTAACATAATAAACTTAGCTAAACATAATGAAGAAGAGAAACATAAATAAACAAGAGGAGAACATGATTATATAAGTATAGTAAAGGAAATGAAAGGCATAAACAAAATATTAATGAAAGCAAAACTTAAACATTACAAAAATATAAAGAAAGAGAGCAAGAACATGATCTTGATCTGAAAACCAAGATGCCTAAATGCATGGCAAATGCCTCTTTTCATAGGCCAAAATTTGGAACTATTGATTTGATGACTAATTGTTGAGTGGGTGGCCACCTCTTGACTTGGTAACAATCCTTATCTTCTTATCTGCAGAAAACGTCATTGCTAACATCAGAATTTGAACAGATAGTCATCATGCAAGTTCTGGAAAATTGTCTCAGCTTTCCAACAAAATAAGAATGAGATCATTTGGACTTCTAGAACTTGAGATATGGGCTGAAAACTAGGTTGGGTCCGGCCTAGCCATCTAAGCGGGGCTAAAACGGATTCAACCCATGGCGCACATGGTCACTGGCTCGATCTAGTGACCATGCTAATTAATTTAGCCACTGCATGCAGAATGAATTCTACATGCAGTGACCATAAGGGTGGGGATGAAGAAGAAGAAGAAAAAAAGGAAGGAGAATGCTTGCTTTGCTAGAGGAGGAAAGCTTCTAGTGGCTAAAAGGTCCGGCTGGTGGCTCATGGTGGCATAGAGGCGACTCTGTGATGTCAACTAAGTTACTGAGGTTGCTGGAGGAGAAGATTATGGTGGAGAAGAAGGAGTTGGCGGTGGTTATTCCAAACACAGGGGTGGCTGGCTGGTGGTTGTGCTGACGACTCATGGTGGAGCTGTCAATAGAGAAGTCGATGGTGAGGTGGCTGATGGCCAAAGTTGTGGTGGCAAAGAATGAGAAAGACAATAATGAAAAAAAAAGTGTGGGGACTGGTTTTTTTCAAACTTTGGCCTATAATTTCTCCCCCTCTAGCCATGGAATCCACCCCTATTTATAGGGGGTGGAAAAGGGACATGTTGTCTTTTATGGTGCAAAATCTTGGCCCTTGATTCAACTTGGAAAGATCCCAACCTTTGGCTCGAAGTTGCCATCATTACTTGAAAAAGTTGTTGTAGAAGGGTTGGTTGGGTTGGTCACTTTGGGGTGGCGTCGAGGCTGCTGTGGTGTCAATCGATCAAAAAAGACCATACTAGGGTGTAGTTAGATGTCAGGTCATTGTTTGCGTGCAATTTTGGTCAAATTTGATTGAGAGATAAAGCATTAAATATCCCTAAAAAGTGGCTACTCGAGCAAAATTTCTAGCGAAAAGGGAGGAAGATAATAAACAGTACTAGACGACTCGTTGTCTAGTGTGTGTCTTTTTTTTTTTACTGTTCAAACGACGTTGTTTTGGTCAAAACACATCGTTTCATTTAAATAAAATAACATTGTTTCAGCTTTTAGGGTTTTCATTTAGGGATTTGGTCAAAGTTCAATTTAGTCCTCTAGCTTTTAATTTCTTTCAATTGCACTCCTAATTGAATATTGACCATAAATTTCTAATTTTATATAATTTTGCCCCTACCAAACTTAAATGTTAGCCCTGAATTTTAGTGCTTTTTTTTCATATTAGTCCATAGTCTTGGATTTATGTAATTTGACCCTTAATTAACCATTAATCTTTTAGTTTTTTTTAATTTCACCCCTGATTGCAATCAATTAGGTCCTCGTAGTTCGGCGCCTTCTGCAAAATGGTTCTTGGTTTCGAATTTCTTCAACTTAGCCCCTGATTTGAACCAATTGACTTTGTAAAACTTAAATTTAGTCTCCTAAAATTCTAATCTTCTTAATTAAGCCCCTAAACTTAATGTTTCATCAATTAACCCCTTAATAAAATTAATTTGACTCATTTAAAGAATAATTAAGTCCTTACACCTAATTAAATCTTTTAATTGGACCCAAATTAATTCTCAAACATAATTAAACTTTAATATGGCCCATGATTAAATCAAATTGGCCTATTAAAAATCTAATTATGATATTAAGCTTAATTTTTATGTTGATTCGTCCAATAATCACGTAAATTGATCTTAAATTTGCATTATTTCTCCAGTTTTGGATAAAATATGGTGCAATTAGGCTCCTGATTCCATCTAAAATTGCAGCTTGATTTTTTCTACATTTGAAATCCTCTCAGTTTGCTTTTATCAAAATACTAGTCTTCTTACTATTATTATTTTATTTTTATTTTGAAAAGAAAGAAGATAAATTTGAGGAATAACCCAGAAATAGGTTATGATATAAAAAAAACATAATAGTAACAAGTTCCATTAGTTGCTACACAAAATTAAACATTAATGTAGATGATTATTTGGTAATATATGTTTATTTGTATAAAGATGGTAAAATCAACTTATGTGACAATTCATATACATAATCACACCAAAGTTGTGTCAAATAAAATTGTTTGATTTGATAATACAAAATCCAAACAAAGAAAAGTTAGAGGAAACTTGTATACTAGCATCTCCTTTTAGATCTTGAGTTAATTCTTCTTTATAAATTATTACAAAAACAATAAATGTGATTTTTTTATAATGCATATTGATAAAAAAAACTTATTTATATTGTCATAACCCAAATTTTGAATAAATAATAAAAAATAAATGGATAAAAATATATTTGAGAATTGGGTTAAAATAACATAAATTCAAAGTTCAGAGATGAAATTATTAGATTTGAGAGTAAATTGGTCAGAAATTGAAGAATTAATAAGTTTGGAAATTTAATTAAAATTTGGATTAGTTTAATTAATAAAATCAGGAGAATTAATAAGTTTGCGAACTTAATTAAATTTTAATTTAATTAATTAAATAAATTCAGGGATTTAATTGAAATTAATCAAAGGGGCAAAATTAAAATTTATTGATCAAGGGACCCAATTGATACATTTCAAAATATCAGAGACCAAACTACAATTTGTCATTTTCCATGCCAAATGACGCCATTTTAGGCCACTATACCCACGATGCGGCCATGATCTCTCGCCTCCACGATGCCCCCCATTTTTGGAGGCAGGGACACCAAACCTTCTCTAGCTTTATAAAAGCCAGAGAAAGGCCTCAGAAAAAAAGAAACAGAGGGGAAAATAGAGCAAAAAAAAGCATAAATTCACAGAGAAGAAAAAGAGAGAAAAAGAAAAAAAAACGAACTAGAAGAACGCAGAAAAAAAAACAGGGGACGAATGGAGAAGCAAACGAGACAGAAACAGAGAGAAGCATTGGCCAGCCAACGCACGAGCACTAGCCTTGTCTCGGGTTGCACCGCCCCCTGAACAGACGGATGCGGACGAGCAGGAGGACGACAAACGAGAAAACCAGAGGAAACCAAAGAACAAAGGGGACGTGAACAAAAAAGAAAAACCAGGAGGACGAAGAAAGAAAGACAAGGAAAATGCAAGCAGAAAACACAGAGACCAATATCAACATCACCATCGTCTTCACCGTCTCCAGCAGAACAGAGACAGACAAACACACCAAACAGAGAAGAATAAAACACACAAAAGCAGGGAATATCGGGTAGTCATTGCGCGGTGGCCATCCTTTTGCGCTCGTTTATCTCTAGAGCCATCTCCGGTAAGGTAAGCTTTCCTCTTCCTTTTCATTCCTTTTCAATCTCAGTGCATTTAGCATTGTGCGAAGGTAATTAATTACCTTCGCACTGTGCCATACACGCGTGAACAAGCTCACGCTTGCTTTGCCCAGCCGGGTCTAGTCCAGCCCATATGGGCTGAGCTGGGCCCAGCCCCAAAAAATAAAAAATAAAAAATATATGTATACATAAATAAAAAAATAATATAGATTTATTGGTTTATTCACTGACGCTAAAGTCAGGAATAAAAATATTGATTTAAATTTATTTTTATTTTATTGTATTTTATTTTATTTAGCTAAAAACAATATGTGTATGCGTAAAAATAAATTTATTTTATTGGTTTATTCATTAACGCTAGAATCAAGAATAAAAAAATATTAATTTAAATTTATTTTATTTAGCTACATAAAAAATGAAAAAAATATGTGTATGCATAAAAATAAATTTTATTTTTGTTTTTATTCACTGATGCTAGAGTCAGGAATAAAAATACTGATTTAAATTTATTTTATTTTATAGCTACGTAATATTTACCAACACCGGAGTTGAAAGTATCCGTAATTAAATATTCACTGGCGCTAGAGTCAGAAATATTATAAGCAAATCATCATAGCATAAATTAATAAACGTTTAGCAATTTAAGACAAAACCAAGCAATGCAGATGCTTCAAAGTGAACGTTTAAGGGGTGATAATATCTTCCATTTTACGTAACCAGTCCGTACCATAGAATCTCTCAGTTGACCAGTTAGGGTTCTTAATGACCATAATACTAGGTGGCGAATCCTTAAACAAGACCATTCCCCTTCAAAGAACAAGATGTCAGAAATTCATTCTTTTCAAAGATTTATTTTTAAGACCGCCGTGATGTTGGTATGACATATATTAATATGTTTTACCGTGAAATATAAAAAAAATCAAGTTAAAATAAAATGATTATTATAGAGACCCAACTCAAAAGTTTTAATTCTACAAATTTAAAGGTCTCATGGCTAGTACAAGGGAAGCATAAAGTGCTAAAAAAAATACCGAAGAAGAAGAGTTACTGGTTAGCATCAAGCCTGTTTTTCAGCTTTACATCAAGTACAAGAAAATAAATAGGGATAGCCTTAGATCAAACCCCGATATATAGACTCTTTTTCAAATTGATTCCCTAATTTATATATTAACCAACAGAGTCCCTATACATATAAGAAAAACCCTATCCCTAATAGAATCTTTACATCAACAACAAGAACAGTAAATTCTACATCTAGCAAGGATACATGAATTTTATTTGATTTTCTTTAATTTTATAAGTTTTTTGCTTTTTTTTGATTTGACAGATATAACCCTAATCGGCAGCAAATATCATAAACTTGATCTGGATTAAGACTATTTTATTGTTATTACAGGGTTTCAACTGTTTTTCGATTTACTAGATTTTATAAAGTCAAAAAGGTCGATTAACCTTTTCCTTTTATCATTCATTCTATAAACTTTCAATTGAAACCTTCTCTAGAGTAATCATTACTTGGATTTCTAATTCAATCCTCGTCACATCCAAAGTTTTCTCATCCTATTTTCCTAAAATAATTGGATTATGAGCATTATTTACCATTTCAAGAGCAAGCCCCAAGCTTTTCTAGTTCTTTTAATATACATATATTAGCCTAGATTTCAAACTTTCTTCTAACAAAATCCACATTGGTAAGAAATCTCTTCATCTCAAATCTCTCCATAATAATAATGTTAGAAATTTGATTTGACAATGGGATTTCTTATTCTTTAATTGTTGTTGTTGGAAATTTTAATTACAAAAATACAATATTTATAGGAAAATGCAAATAACGAAAGAGTTCATATGTTCTTGTGGGGTGGCATTTGTTGCCGTTAGTGATAAGCACGTCTGGCAACACATCATTCCCTCCAACTCCCTTCTTTCTCTCTCTAACTTTTTTCTCTCGCTCTATACTTCATTTGCTATTCTCGCTTCTTTTCTTCTTCTCTTTACCCCCACCTTTATCCCTCTCTCTCAACTTTCCTTTTAGCCTGTCCAGCTTTTCTCTGTCTTTGCTACTAAAACAAGGAGGAGGAAATTAAGAAAAAAAAAAGAAATTTCTAATTTTCTCTTAATTTTTTTTATTAGATTGGATCTGGGGTTGCTTCTTTATTGGATTATCAGCTTCAAAGACCAGGTATTTTCATTTGCATTTCAAGATTTTGAATTTCCCATGTCTTTTAGCATCTGGGATTTTTGAATTATCATCTCTTTTGCTAAATCCAGTAAAGTAGACCACAAATTTGACTGTTTTGGTTCCTGTCTGGATGTTTGACATGTTGGGTTTTCTTGTTTTTATTGAAAGTAGCAAAAAATTGTATTGTTTATACTTTGGTTTCTTTGTTTTGGATGCTTTGGGCTTGATCTGGTGTTTTTAGATTTTTATTATTATTATTATTATTATTATTGATCTGGGTCACGTTAGCTTATGTTGGCAATAGTGGGCTACTTGATCAACCCAAAATTGCATCGGTTGATGTGTGTTTGAGTAAAATATTGTTTTATATCTGAATTTCGGTATTTGGGAAGTTTTAGATTGTTGGGTTTTCAATGTAGGTTTTGTTAATATGTTATTTTCTAATATTTTGGTTCTCTTCTAGATTTGATTTGATCATTGGTTTGTGTGCCAAGATTTTCTTGATTTTCGCTCCATGTTCTGATGCCGATGTTATCCGGGGTTCATTGATTTCATATAACGGCATTGTCTTGGTTTTTGAGTGTCATTTTTATTGTATTATTTTGTCTTGATATTTTGTCATTTATTGGTTGGTTACCTATTTTAACACCACCATGTGAGTATACAAAACATCGTACTATTTGATGTTGGGGTCTACTTGGATTGGTGGCAAATGTTTTATGGGGTTGGCCGAAGTAGATGGGAGATAGAACCAGTTGTTCCTTTGAGTTTGAGGCTAATTTCACATTTCAAAATCCATATTTTTCGTTGGACTAGTTCATATTCCGAATGGCATTGGCATCTTGTGTATTATTATCCTAAACATAGGTCTAGAATTTATAGCATAGATCTTTCAATTATGTTTCAGTATCTATCCTGCTGAGGATGGAGTTCTTTGGTACTTTTGTGGAACTAAGAACCTGAGCAAGAAGCTAATGATCATAGTATTATGAGGTGACTATGGATGATTGATTTCTTCTATAGATGTGATGATAGGGACTTAGTTACTGATTATCTCAGATATGAGAAAACATGTGGAGTTGCTGAAACCTGTGATAGATATTCTATCTGGAAAAGGTAGATGTGAGTACATATGTATCAGGGATTTCGTAGTTTTAGTTTCTCAAAATTGAATGATAATATCATCCACCAAAGACCTTTGTCTGGGATTCAGAAAAGGATTCAACATACAATGTGGTAATGAATTTGAGACTGCAAATTTTGTTGGAACATCTGAGTCATTAACAGAATCTTAACATATGTATAATCTGTGGAAAGTTCTTATGGTAAACTTTGAATTTGACTATAAAACATTATTTGTAAATGGGGATACTCAATTTTAGAATTATCTTAGACAACTCTTCTTGGGAAATTATATACTTCCTGAGCTTCTGCCAATGAGGCTTATCCTATAAGGTATTTGTTTCCACTGATTAAGAGGTTTCTGTAAAGTGTTAGTAAACAGTTTCCTGTCAGTCTCCTCCTTTTCCATAGACAAATTTAATCATTGATGCTCAGTTTTGGAGATAAGATATATGTTTCAGCATGCATTGTCTGATTTAAGAGTTCATGTTGAGCAGCTATTCAATCTGGAAATAGTTCAGATCTGTCATACTTTACTTGCAAAATTAAGTCATGCAAGCATGTTGGATTTATGATGAAATCTTTACCTGTTTTGCATGGTTTTGATTCAAATTGTACTATATGCATGGGATATCAATTATTTTTTACTTTAATCTATTTTAATTGTGAAATTATTTTGTTTGCTTCATACCAAGAAGTTTCTGAGTGCCATCTTCTCTCCATTCTACAAAATTGTTGCCTGCAATTATTTAGTTATCTATGCCTTTTCAAGTAGTTTACATCTTTTCTTTTCTATTCCATTATCTAACATAAATGCTGCTAGTTCTATTTCAGGGTAATCCTTTCTCTATATTCTGCCTGGAGTTGTGGCAATCCAAATAATTGAAGAGCAGAAACAGTATGGCTGTTTCCATGAGAGATTTAGACTCGGCCTTTCAGGGAGCTGGACAAAAGGCGTATCCTTTGTTTGATAATATATCAAGCATATTTGAATTATTCACTTATGAATTTCTTTTTTCATGAGTTGCTCATTGGAAGTTCTGATTCTTGAAATGTAGTATATATTTTAGTTGCATAGTAACACTCAAGGGATTAGAATTATTACATCCTAATGTAGCATATACTTTAGTTGCACAATAACTCAAGGGGTGAGAATTATTACAATCACTTATGTTAATCTTAGATAGATATAGTTTCCAATTAATTTGTTTCTGACCATACCGTCCTTGACAATATATAGTGGACTTGAAATATGGCGGATTGAGAACTTTCGTCCTGTTCCTGTGCCGAAGTCCTCTCATGGAAATTTTTTTACTGGGGACTCCTATGTAATTTTACAGGTTGGTGTTTTGTTTCCTATCCACTGTGTTTCTTGTCTATGTGCACACACATCTGCACCTGCATGTGTGTTTTATATTTGGTTGCAAAAGGAAAGGGTTCATATGATCATATCATTGAGTGAATTGTTGGTTATATGATTTTGGATGTTTGGAGGTCTTTCCTCTAACTTCAATCATGAGAGAGATGACTAATCAAGTAGAAGTTGTGGGAAGGTTCTCGAAGATGGTTTATCCATGTGCATTGATGTCCTTTTTAATGTTTCTGTACTTATTAGGAAGTTGACTTAGTGAACAGGGAAGAAAGGATAAGTAGATGACAAATGATACATTAAGAAGTAATTTTGTGTGAGCATAAATAGAATATAGCCTTTGAAAGACAGGGAAATGGGAAAAAACAAGGATCTGTTGATTAAGATCTTGTTGAGTATGAATGGGAAGAAGGCTCATGTTTCATTCTCAAAAGAGAAAAGCAGAAGACACTGGCAAGTGGTTTTGCTTCTGTTTTGAGTCTTATCTGTTTGATCTCTATCATGCACACTGTTTTAGAGCATTAACTAATTCTGTCTATAAATTGGTAGACTGTTTTGTTGAGTGAGTGATATAGCTGTTTCTTATACCTTTTTTTTTTTTTTTGAAAGGTGAAGCCAATTCTTTGATTTTCTGATATTTCAGAGTGAAAAACTTTTCATTAATTTTTATTATTATGATGCCATATTTGTTTTTCTCCCTGCAGACAACTGCACTAAAAAGTGGTTCCTTACGTCATGATATTCATTATTGGCTAGGTAAAGATACCTCTCAGGTGAGTCTTTGTTTTTCATTTTCCAGATGTTTTTCATTGTCAGAATTGTGCTCTATGCCTTTCATCTTGTGACCACACTCTTTTAAAATAGGATGAAGCAGGTGCTGCTGCCATTAAAACAGTTGAACTAGATGCTGCTCTTGGAGGCCGTGCTGTGCAGTATCGTGAAGTGCAGGGACATGAAACTGAGAAGTTCTTATCTTATTTTAAACCATGTATTATACCTCAAGAAGGTGGAGTCGCATCTGGATTCAAACAAGCTGAGGCCATGGAACACCAGACACACTTGTTTGTTTGTAGAGGAAAACACGTTGTCCATGTGAACGAGGCAAGTCTGTGAAGTTACATTTTGTATTTATCAGGAAGAATTATCATTATTATCAATTATCGTCTCTATATTAAGCATCTAACCTTTTGTTGGCAGGTTCCTTTTGCTCGATCCTCACTCAACCACGATGATATTTTTATTCTTGATACAAAGTCAAAAATTTTTCAATTTAATGGCTCCAACTCATCCATTCAAGAGAGAGCTAAAGCTTTAGAGGTGGTTCAGTACATCAAAGATACTTATCATGATGGAAAATGTGAGGTGGCTGCTGTTGGTAAGTAGAGAATTGGACTGGAGACTGCAATATTGATAGTTTACAACTATTGCTCTTTGATTTGAGTTATCTGTCCTTTTCGCATAGAGGATGGAAAATTGATGGCTGATGCTGAAACTGGAGAGTTCTGGGGTTTCTTTGGTGGCTTTGCTCCACTTCCAAGGAAAACAACTAGTGATGAGGATAAGACTGATGTTTCTTTTCCTACTAAGCTGTTTCAGTAATGTCATCTCTCAAATTCCTTTCTCCAATGACATATCTTTGCATGCCATAAGTCTTTTATCTACTCTACTAATTGTTATCATCTAGTAGAAACAGATTTATCCGTATGCATAATTACCTTGAATTATATTTGTTTCCTTTTTGTCTTCTCTGAACTGTTTCTGAGGGTTTTCTATGAAAGATAATAGTTAGCATGAATCACATTTCTTTTCAGCAAAAAAAATTACCAAAACTGTATAATTATATACCGAAACGTTTTCTTTTGCGTCTTGTGTTAAATATAAGAATCACTGTTTTACTGAATTATGGAACCGAACAATAATATTTAGAGTTGTAACAATATTATTTTATCCTAAACAATTTATGTGTTGCCTTTCAAGTGTTGGAAAGGTAGAACTTGTTGGGTTTAATTATTTGGAGATAATGAATGAAAATATATGGCAATCAATACATATGCTTTGATTTTCTGCATTTAATATTGTGTATGATGGATGAACTATCATGTACAATAATGATGTAGTTCTGACAAATTACCTTTTGCATGAAAGTGTTGAGAAGGGACAGGCAGAACCTGTTGAAGCTGATTCTTTGACAAGGGAGTTGCTGGACACCAATAAGTGTTACATTCTAGATTGTGGAGTTGAAGTCTTTGTATGGATGGGGAGAAATACTTCTCTTGACGAAAGGAAAAGTGCCAGCGGAGCAGCGGAAGTAATACTTTATCCCATCTTCAATATGGAGATCATAGAATGTCTGCAATGATATAAATTCTCAATTTTCTTTGCTTGTTGTTGATCCCGCTGATCAGGAGTTAGTCCGTGCTGCTGAACGTCCAAATTCCCGCATTGCTCGTGTAATTGAGGGGTTTGAGACGGTGATGTTTAGATCAAAATTTGAATCGTGGCCTCAGACAACTAACGTGACTGTGTCTGAGGATGGTAGAGGAAAAGTTGCAGGTCAGCAATTGAATTATCTCATAGATTTTATTCTTGTATTTGGTTTTTATTCTTGAAGCAATCATGACCATCATTAGTGTTAGGTATCATTCATTCTTATCACCATTTTCCAATGCTCATGGATCTTCTTTTCAATGATTCTACAGCACTTCTAAGACGCCAGGGGGTTAATGTCAATGGTCTGTTGAAAACTGCTCCTGTGAAAGAAGAACCTCAACCATACATTGATGTCACTGGGAATTTGCAGGTGCTGTATATATTATCCTAGTTTTGCCAATTGATTAGGTTTGGACTTTGGATCCTAGGACTGGCAGGATGCCCATTGTTTATTCCCAACCCCCACCCTGAATTCAGATCTCATTTATAATTTTACTATGTAAAAGAATGCAAATCTCAACCTAAGTTGAACAAAGAGCTCAAGTCTTTCCTGTATTGTTTCATTTCAAAGTAAAAAGGTTCCAAGTATTTCTGAAATGCTTCATAGGCATTTTAGATTTGTATTTTTCAATGCAATTCCTCTCCGAAATGAAATTTATGTTCTCTTGTTCCTCTCAACTAACGATACTTCTTAATTCACTAGTCATATCCACAGAAAATGCTTTCTGATTAGGTTCTAATTATAGCTCCACCATGATTGCACAGGTTTGGAGTGTGAATGACCAGGAAAAGATTCTCATTCCTGCTGCAAATCAGTCAAAATTTTACAGTGGAGGTTGCTATATTTTTCAGTATTCATATCCAGGAGAAGACAGGGAAGAATATCTTATAGGAACATGGTTTGGGAAGAAGAGTGTTGAGGTGAATGTCAAGCATCCTATACTAACTCGTGCCCCTATTTCATTTTGAGCATTTGGTGCTGTCATTAATACCTTTTGGAACATGTCACAAAATAGGAGTGGGGCATTCCAGTGTCTAGCACAGAATGCTATCATTGCATTGTTTTCTTAGTTTCATTTCACGCATTATGCTCTGGATCTCTTGTTTATTGGGAAAGTGAAAGTGTTTTAAGCATAAAATGTAGCTTGTTCATATGAAATGTTTTAGCACAAAAAACAGCTTGTTCACACTGTTCATCAGTGATATAGTATTAGCCAGACAGTTAAGCAATGCTCTGTTTGGACTTTTGGTACAAATAAAATCACAGTGTTAAAGTGTTTAATTAATCGTGGTATTGGCATTGTAGAGACAAACATCTGATAATTGTTAATATTTGTATGTGCCTCCTTGTGTTAGAATTCATGGCTTTTCTTTGTTGTCCCTACAACTTTCACTGGCTTAAAAGCTTTTGTTCCCCTTCTCTCTTTTGCTACTTGTGCATTTTTATGTATTTCCCAGTTCTCATTTTGAGTGGTATAGACACAAATATATTCGTCAAATATATTTTTATTGTCATATATTCGTCAAATCATTGGCCATGCATCTGCTAAGCTAAATGTGAGGTGGAAATAACTTTATTGATTATGGTTAATGGTTTTTTTGTTTTAATCTCAACAGCGGTTGGCTCTATTGTATGGAGAGGGTGCACACTTGTATATATTTAAAAAAATGAGCTCTTAATTGTGAATAGTGGATGATTACGCATGTAAATATTTTTTCCTACATATAGTATTCTGCTGGAAGCAGGATGGGTGCTCTGTGCAGGCTACAATTATATATGTACAAAACCCATATTTTCATATATTTTTGTACACATGAATTAGAGGTCTTGTCTTGCTTTCTTTGCCCTTTCTAGAAGTTTTGTAATGCAACCTCTTCTAGGTGCTGATATATGGAGCCTATTAGTTTACCCTCATATAAAACATTTCTCATTGAAAAATAGGAGGAAAGAGCTTCTGCTATTTCATTGGCGAGCAAGATGGTTGAATCATTAAAGTTTCTACCTGCCCAGGTAGTATTCTTTTTTCCAGTAATTACTTTTTGTTGTTGTTGTTGTTGTAACGAGGAGATTGCTGTACATATTTGGGACCTTTTCTGATTCTATCTTGTTATTAATTATCAGGCTCGCATCTTTGAAGGAAATGAGCCTATCCAGTTCTTTTCAATCTTCCAGAGCTTTATTGTATTTAAGGTTTGTGACACATCCACTGAAACTTCAATCAAGAATTTAGTGTCAATAATTTAGTTTTTAATATCTTTTTCCAACTTTCAACCAAATCAGCTAATTGTAAAGTTTATCAGGGTGGTCATAGCTCTGGTTACAAGAAATATATTGCTGAAAATGAACTCCCAGATGAGACATGCAAGGAGGATGGTGTTGCGTTATTCAGGGTTCAGGGTTCTGGACCTGATAATATGCAGGCTATACAAGTTGAGCCAGTATGTGCCTTTATCATTGTTTCTACAGTTTGTTGTGCAATGTGATATTGAATATCTTACTATTTTTAATCTATGCACTATTTTTACCTCACTCTTGACTGCCCTTTTTCATTCCTAGACAATTTATACTCAACATGATACAAATATCCATAATCTTTTGTTCATTGCTTTGGAGATGTCTTAGAAGTGGCCGTGAATGTTTTAACACATTTCCTGAATTGAATTGCATTTCCAGGCTGAGTTGCATAAGTCTTCTCATTAGGAAAAGGGAAGTGATGGAGAGAAAATAAGGAAAAAGAATAAAAATTAAATTGACTTGTCAAAATTACTCAAAAATTCTTTGCCAAATTTACTAAAATTTTAATCATATTTGTGGTTATATTAAATTGTCTCGTACATGTTAAAGTGTAAGCAGTTTATGAAAAGAGTGTTTAATATTTTTAAACAGGTCCTAGTAATATGGTATTACCAAATATAATTCCCTAAAGACTTCAACTTTTGTGTAGTATGTAGTTTTTCTGGTTCCTTGTTGTGTATACAAGATGATACTTACCCTTTTATCCTTTTCATTGAAATTCAATCAGGTTGCATCATCACTGAATTCCTCCTACTGTTACATATTACATAATGACTCCTCTGTTTTTACGTGGTCTGGAAACCTTACTACTTCAGAGGACCAGGAACTTATTGAAAGGCAGCTGGATTTGATAAAGGTTTGATATTTCTTCCTAATAAGTTCCTTAAGTAATTTGATATAGGATGTACAGATTTCGTTTTATTTACTTAACTAATTATCCATAATGGATGATATAATTACATGGAGATGCATCATTTTTATGGTCAGATATGCTCGTACTAAGAATTCTTATATCAAATTAGATTCTTGAATTACTTTGTCTTCCAAAATTTTATGTTGCATGCATAAAGAAGCTCATTTTTAGTTTTCAGGTTATTTTGGTGTAAACTGGGCTCTTTAATGGTCTTGTTTACCTGTGAAATTTCTGCAGCCAAATATGCAGTCTAAGCCACAAAAGGAAGGTTCAGAATCTGAACAATTTTGGGATTTGTTAGGAGGTAAATCTGAATATCCCAGTCAAAAACTTGCAAGGGAAGCTGAAAGTGATCCGCACCTATTCTCTTGCATATTTGTGAAAGGTAGGGAAGATAACCTTTCTGGTTTTTAGATTTGTTTTGTTGCCTTTCACGTTTGTTCGTATCTCATGTAAATTGTAAAAGTCTTTCTTTTCCTTTTCTCGCATGGCTTTGTTGCTGCAAAAATTCATGGTCGTCTGCAGGAAACCTGAAGGTGTGTTTCCTTTCTAGTCAATCATTTCTAGTGCCATACCGCCCTAGGTGTTATTCCAAGTTCTGCTTGTTTCAAAGCTGTGGTGATTTTTAAAATTCTCATTTTCTTTATGTATTCATGTGTTACGGATTGGAAGGGTTGTGAGTTTTCAGATGTTTTCCAATGAGTACATTGTCACGAGACTTCTATGTACTTAAGTCTTGTGCTTTGGCTTTTATAACAAGTTCTTGTCATTGCAGGTTTCTGAGATATACAACTTCACCCAGGATGATTTAATGACTGAAGATATTTTTATCTTGGATACTCACTCTGAGATCTTTGTCTGGGTGGGGCAACAGGTTGACTCCAAAAGCAAACTGCAAGCCTTGAGTATTGGAGAGGTACCATGTACCATTTATTAGGGTTTAGTTAGATGCAATAATTATGCATTACTTTGACAGTTGTAGCTTGCATTTGAACTACTGCACTTCTTTCAAGTTTTTGGTCTGATGTCCATAGTTGGCTACCACTCAACCAGTTTTATCATTTATGGCTCAAAAACTCAATTAAACGTAATTTGACTTGACCCTTGGTTAGATTGTTATGACAGGTAGTTTACAATAATTTACTGCTCATATCAGCTCTGTTTTAATTTCGTTTTTGTTCTCACTTTCTACAGAAATTTCTTGAGCATGATTTTCTGTTAAAGAAGTCATCCGGTGAAACTCCAATATATATTGTTATGGAAGGGAGTGAGCCACCTTTCTTCACACGCTTCTTCACATGGGATTCTGCAAAATCTTCAGTGAGTTAAATTTCAGTTCTTGTTCAGCAATCAACTCATATTTTAGATTTCTATGTGATCTTAATGCTTTCATTTTGAATGCAGATGCATGGAAACTCATTCCAAAGGAAACTTGCAATTGTAAAAAATGGGGGTACTCCACTTCTAGATGTAAGATATCTTCAGTTCTTTTATCCTGTGTACAGGTATCTCAGAATATCATGTAGGTAGTTTTCTTGGTTGCATATTCGCTTCATGTATCTTTAATTAATGTTGGTAGTTTGTTTGCCGTCTTTCTTCACATCTTTGATCTTTGCAAGCATCTCATTTCTTTGATCTCAAGTGTGGACCTCTTGTTGATTAAAGCAATAGGACATAGGTGATCTTGATATTACAGTGATTAATTTGGAAACCTGCTCTTATGATTTTAATTGAATATATATATGTGAAAAAAGAAAGATAGACAATAAATAGCTTTAGACCGATGTTAGGTCGCATGTTAGCTCTTTGGTTACTAATCTTCAGAAGTCTGGGTTAGCGTTTGTTATCCACCACCAACAATAAATAGACAACTAATGAATGAGAAGAAAGATAGGTGTTAAATTTTTGAAGAGCACATAAACTCTACAGTCTGAGCGTATCTTGTGATTCTTCATTGAATCTAACAATCCATTGACATGTTCCATCGACATGCTTGCTGATTTTAGTTCCCATATACTGTTGTCACCACCATTCAATTTCTGATTACTTATGCTATGCATTTTTAGAAACCCAAACGTAGAACAGCCGTATCTTATGGAGGCAGATCTAGTGTACCTGACAAATCACAGCGTTCCAGAAGCATGTCTTTCAGTCCTGACAGAGTTCGAGTTAGGGGAAGGTCTCCAGCTTTCAATGCCCTAGCTGCTAATTTTGAGAACCCTAATGCCAGAAACCTTTCAACTCCACCACCAGTTGTAAGAAAGGTATATCCAAAGTCTGTGAGCCCTGATTCAGCAAAACTGGCTTCCAAATCTGCAGCTATAGCAGCATTGACTGCAAGTTTTGAACAACCGCCACCAGCACGACAAGTAATTATGCCGCGGTCTGTCAAGGGTATGCACCTTGCTTCTTGGAAGCTATTTACTTCTAAATCTCCAATCTGTATAGGTGTGTAAATTTGATATAACTACTTGCCATGTCTGAAGTGAGCCCTGAGACTCCAAAATCGACACCTGAGTCAAACTCTAAGGAGAAGCCTATAAGCATCAGAATAGAATCCCTGACCATACAGGAGGATGTGAAAGAGGGTGAAGCTGAAGATGAGGAAGGGCTCCCAATTTATCCATATGAAGGCCTTAAAGTTAACTCGCCAGATCCTGTAACTGAAATTGATGTGACCAAGCGAGAGGTAAAATACAAACAGTTAGACAATACTTTTCTTCAAGCATTCATTGTTGACTTTGTTCTGAGATATTTCTGCTCGATTGCCTGCAGACTTACCTCGCAGCAGCAGAATTTAGGGAGAAATTTGGGATGGCAAAGGATGCTTTCTATAAGTTGCCCAAATGGAAACAGAACAAGCTCAAAATGGCCCTTCAATTGTTCTGAGTCTCCATCATGCCTCAGCTTTTCCTTCAGCTCGCTGCTACGGAGGCTGCCGGTTGAAAAGCTTGCTTGTGAATCTGTAAAAGTTGTTCCTGTGCAATAGTTGTATTTTTGGCATCCTCAATTTCTTCTATTCTTTAGTAATCTAAATGACACCTTTTGTTTCTTGCTGCAGTGAACGAACTTGGTTTCTCAGAATTTAAAAGGGACAGCATCAGTGCTTTTTTAGCTGCTTCTGCCCCCAGGAAGCTTGTTTTCTCGATTGTCTAAACAAATCAGAGATTTTTGCCATTTCTCACTCTTTTCCTTTTCTTGCTTCTCCATATGGTGGTTTGAATGTCAAACTCTACATATTTTTTCCCCTTCCTTTTTTCGGTTTGAGTTAGTTCTTCGGTATTCTTTTATGGTTACAGGTTGATTGCGAGCTTGAGTTTTTGTTTTTCATTTTCGGATCACATCGGATTGTTTTCAGTAGAGTAGGGGCTTGAGAATGAAGAAGATTTAGGTTTATTGTACAACTGAGGATGTAAGTGTGTAGAGCAGTGTAAAACCAGTCCACTCATCATTTGTTTCCCATTAAAGTGTGTTTCTTTCCTTGTTGCTGTTCCTTTTTTTTTTTTTTTTACGAGTTAAGGATACCACCCAATTATATATAATACTTAAAAAAATATTACTTTTATCCCATTCAAATTAAAAATAATCATGAAAAACTTAATACTTATTAACTCCAAAAAAAGAATATTTTATTTTGGATTTGTGATTAAAAAAAAATAAGTTTATGATATTAACTAAATAAAAAATATGAAAGAAAATAACTATATAAATAAAATATTGTATTAATGATCCTTTTAGTTTTTTTTTTTCATATGAAGAACAGTGAAAATATTATAAAAGAAAACTATAAAAATATCAAATATATGATTTTAAAACTTATTGTAAATTTGAAAATATGGATTTTCAATTCCTAGAGCTTTAACAATCTTGATTGTAAATTTTATCCCTTCTCCGGCCAACGGGCAACAGTCAAAGTTGAGTAATAAAGTAATAATTTAGCATAAAATAATAATAAAAAATGAAAATAATAAAAAAATAAACATAAAATTTTACATATTCTAAAAATAAATATAAAAAGAACTAGAAAACACGTGTTCTATAAAATGAAAAATTCATTTTTAGTTAAGAACACATTTTCTTTGATTTTCCATATTCTAAAAAGATTTTAAGAAAAAAGGAAATATAAAAATTAAAAATAACCAACAGAACAGATGCTTTTAATTGACAATGGATAAAGGGAGTCGAGGGCTTAAATTATACATAATCACATTCAAACCGAGGTTACTGTAGAGTAATTTACTTTTTACTCTTTAACCTTCCTATGAAATAAATAAATATCACAAATACAAGAAAGAAAGAAAGCAAAAGCAAAAGTGCAGTGCTGTTAGTACCATATAAAAATATCGCCAAACGAGAAGACAGAAAATACAGAGAGAGAGAGAGAGAGAGAGATAATAATAATAGAAGAAGAAAATAAAAGGAAAGGAAACTGATAGTTTAGGCAGTGGAATTTGGAGTACTTGTGATATAATAATAATAAAGAAAGAAAATCTAAGACAAGTGCGAGAGAGAGGGGGAGAGGGAGAGGGCGGAGGGAAAGGGGTGAGAATGGCGGGGAGTGGTAGCGAGAGAGTAGCGGTGGAGTTGTGTAAAGGCATCAACGGCCTTGATAAGGTTGTGCTCCGCGGGCCACGTGGCTCTTCTGCTGAGGTATTGCTTTATAACAACAGCAATGACATACGCCAGCTCTTTCTTTCATTTTTATGATCTGATAGATTTTTGTTTTTATTTTTGTGTAACATTTTTACTTTTATTATCTTTTTTATGATCTGGAAATTGTAATTTTATTCTGAAAGATTTAATTCAAGATTGAATGGCTTTAATTTTCATGACCAATCTCTGTGATTCTTGTTCATCTTGATTTTGTATTTGGCGAAGGAAGGTATGAATTTTGGAGAAACACTTGAATTCTTTCAGCATTTCTTGTATATAATAAAAATGCATTAGGGTTTATAATGATTGATTGTGCTCAAATTTAGGGAAAAAAAGCTTAGAAATACCCCACTTTTAATCATCAGAACTGTGCTTTTTGTCTTTTGATAAAGTTAGACGTCATAGTGATTAGGGCGTCTTTTGCATGTTCTTCAATCCGAGAAAACTGAAGTAAATGCAATCTAACCTGTTTCTAGGAATTTAGATTGGATTGGGTACTTTCCATCTAAAAGAAATATGTTGGTTTTTTTTTTATTATTATTATTATTGTTGCACAAATAAGGAGAAAGATTCAAAGATGATTGAACTGTGCTTAATCATTGTTGTGCCAAAATGTTGTGTTGTATCATCGAGTTGTGGCCAAGAAAAACTAGCATTCAAGTTTATGTAAATTAGATAATGGTGCATGCCAAGGTATTTATTTACATCAGTGATAATATTTTTCTTGTTTCTCTAGGTGTATTTGTATGGCGGTCATGTGACATCCTGGAGGAATGACCATGGAGAGGAGTTGCTTTTTGTCAGCAGTAAGGTGCTATGCAACATTCTGTTTATTTGCACCATTCCTCTTTGTTGTGCACATTTCATTTTGGAATTTCATGAAATTGTTTCCCATTATCAATCCTTAAGCAAATATTTATAATATATGTTTTTTTGTAATATTTGTAACCAGACTGTAAATTAGGTGCAAAGAATGATGAAGAAATAATTAGTACGCAGTTTTCATCCTTTAAACTAGAACACAAGTGGCACCCTGGAGGAATCCTGTACTCAAACTATCACTTGTAAAGGTATAGTTAAAAAATAAAAAAAAGGATAGGGAAATATAAATTGGTTCACAGAATGTTAGGGTATCTAAATGCTTCTTTCACATTCACCCCGCTGTGCTGAACTCCATTGTTTTTTGAGAAAATAAAACCTCTAATCTATATAAAGTGAATGTAGTGCCTTAACTTCAGATTGCTAAAAATCATTGGAGATTCAGTTACGGGATTTGGTTCTCCTTGCACCGTAGTGAATACATTTAATATCTTGCCATCTTTTGTTGGCCTGGATTTTTGTATTTGCTTATGCTGTTATCACAATACTGCTATGTTCTTTGTCACCACTTTGCTTAGATGATGGGAGAAGGGTTAATTGACTTGTGACATCTTTCCTGAGTTTACTTTGATGTTTGTCCTCTCCTCTGAAATACTGTATGAAAACTAAACTGACTATAATCAATGTCTCGTGCAGGCAATATTCAAACCTCCAAAGGCAATTCGAGGCGGTATTCCAATATGCTTTCCTCAAGTATGTACTTACTCTGCATCTTTCATTTTCAAGATTTTCAATTGGCTTCATCCTCCCTTCTAAAGCTTGCTCTAAATTTGCAGTTCGGAAGTCATGGTTCCCTTGAGCAGCATGGATTTGCCAGGAATAAGTTTTGGAGCATTGACACTGATCCACCTCCATTTCCAACAAATTCAAAGTCCTTTATTGATTTGATCCTTAAGCCGTCTGAAGAGGATACGCAGAAGTGGCCTTACAGGTGAAGTCATTTTAATCTTTTATCCCTTGCATCCTTATTTATCAATTTGGGTTCTAGAGTCTTTATTACCATTTCCACTCCATATTCCCAATGGGATGAACAGCCATTTATTAGATCATCTTTCTCTTTACTGTTAGTTATGAGTTTCGTTTGAGGGTAGCTTTGGGACCCGGGGGAGATCTGATGCTGACATCTCGCGTTAGGAATACGAATGCTGATGGAAAGCCATTTACATTTGCATTTGCTTATCACACATATTTCTCTGTTTCAGACATCAGGTAATTAATTAACTTGCTACATACCTCCTAATATCATTAAAATTGTCATTGTTTTTCTATCCATGCTTACAGATAGCCTTAATTGTCTCTTAGTAGAAGTCACATTTTTCTGTATTATCAGTCTCTTTATCTATGTATAGTTGTGTCTGCATTGGTTTCATAAATTTATTCCTTTAGCTACCATTTAGATCCTTGATCAGAAAGTCTTAATATGGTAACAAGTTTGATGTCATCTTTGACAATAACATGGCACGGAAACTGGAAGAGTATTCTGTTCTATGCTTCTAGCTAGAAGAAATTGTGTCATATATTTTTTGACTTAAATGATTTTGTGCATGTATTTTCTTAGTATTCTGTAGGTTAGAATCCTTTATAAATCTTATTTGCTTGTTTACAGTGAAGTGCGGGTTGAAGGTTTAGAGACACTGGATTATCTTGACAACTTGCAAAATAAGCAACGTTTTACTGAACAAGGGGATGCCTTAACATTTGAATCAGAAGTAGGTTAAGGATACAGGTTTCCCTTATGCTTGCGTTCTTCTGCTTGCAATGTCTTAATTTGAGCATTTATGCATGTATAGGTTGACAAGATATACCTTAGCACTCCTACTAAAATTGCAATTCTGGATCACGAAAAGAAGAGAACCTTTGTACTACGCAAAGATGGAATTCCAGATGCTGGTAAATTTGACAATTTCTTTTCAACTTTGTTAAATTAAAGGGACCTTGTTAAGAGTAAGGATTTGTTTTCTCCCTAGTACTGATGAAGTAGCATAGCCAATGGACTGATTAAAAAATTAGATACAAAATCCTGATCTACTACTAAACATGGAAATACTTTTTCATAATGATGCTACCATATCCTTTTGTAATTTAATCCCTGGTTTGTTGTTACCCTCCCACCATTACTTTTTTTGGCAATTGCTTTCCAAATTGATTTAGAACCTGTATACCTTTCACATGGGAAAATATTTGGCGCTACTTAGTTCTACTTCATTTCTCTTAATTTTTATCCGTGCTTTCAATATCTAAATTTAAGAGCACTTGGAATTTGGAAATCTTAAGTTTCCTCAATATAGCAGTTGAGAGCTCTTTCTGCTCAGTGATGTAATCTTAATTTCTTTTTCTTGCATGCAGTGGTGTGGAATCCATGGGATAAGAAGGCAAAGACTATGACTGATTTTGGAGATGATGAGTACATGCACATGCTCTGTGTGGAAGCTGCTGCTGTTGAAAAACCCATCACACTAAAACCTGGTGAGGAGTGGAAAGGAAGGCTGGAACTTTCTGCGGTTCCTTCCAGCTATTGTAGCGGTCAACTTGATCCTCAGAAAGTTCTTCAGAGCAGCTAACAAGGATCCTTGATTTTGATATACATATTTTGTACAGCTACATGGGCTGAAAGTTTAAAATTCAGCACTCTGAATATGTAGTTGGTTCCATTCAGGACTGGAATTCACTCACATCTGTGTTGATGGCTCAATTATGCCTTTGCTTGAGAAGATGTTGAAACTTGAATGTTGTATTTTCTGTAGATCACTGCTGTGAAATGAGATGGTCCTTCCCTTTTATATATGGTCCGGCGCTATGCCGGGGTTTATATTTTTCTGTGTCAAAAACAATTTTAAGTACTGAAAACACATTTCAAATAATTTTTTTTAAAAAAACAAATAACTCAAGTTATAGCCCTAACCAGGTTTGATAATCTGATTTTATTTAATGAAATGATTAAAAAAATTGACAATGATAACAATCATACAAAATAAAAAAAAATGACCCTGGAAAAAAAACTTATTTCTAATAAGAATAGACAAAAATATCTTATTAGAGCTAATTGGAGATAATGTAATATGTAATTTAAGTAATAAAAGATGAGTTAACTCGTGTTAATTCTTAAAACTCATGATCGAGGTTATAATATTAAATTAATTTTATAAAAATAATAATTAAAAAGCCATTTAAAAAAAAAAACTAATGTTGAACAATAATATCATAAAAAAAATATCGATTCAGATTAACTTTTCAAACTCTTGTAATCTGACTTATTAGACTGAAAATATTATACATTAAAAAAAAAATCTAATCCCAAATAAATTAAATATTAAAGAATCAATCACTATTATTATTACTATTATTATTTTATATATAAAGACTTCATGGATACTGATATTATTGCATGTAGTTCCCCCAACTACAAGCAATAGGGTTGGCGTGTTATGATCCTTTCAAAGTCGGATTTGTATTAAAGTCGACAATTTCCAAAACATAAGCATGTTCTTCCTAGAACAATAACCTTATATTAAATATATTTCCTTTGGTCAGTTCTATGTTAACTCAACCCTTAGTTATGCTAACTTCTTAGCTAATTAGTATTATATTGGAAGATTTCTTTTTTAATGGGACTTTAGAATCACACACACACACACTCATATACAAATATATAGTTGTCCGCTTTTGATGTTTGCTTTACCAAAAAGTATCATAATAACTTACTGCTGTTTTTTTGGACCACTTTTAGTCTTTTTCTTAGTTGTTAAATTGGATTTTTAGTTTCAATGGTGTATTTAGGTTAAAAATCCCCTACCCTCAATTTTTTTTTTGATAACCCGGGGTGTCCGGGTCAGCTTACGCGCACCACGACTAATCCCTGAGCCCACTGAACACCCTGCAAGCCCAGTAAACAGGTAAAGCATCATAGGGGTAACATACATACACACAAAAAATCGAACTCGAGTGCAGAAAAAAAGAACAAGATTCTTTTTTATTGGGACACGACCAAGTGTATTTTTTAACTATTACGATGGTGGTCAAATTTTGAATAAAAATAGATAATGAATTGCCTTTTTTTTAAAAAAAAAGAACAACAAGTCATCAACCTTCGTTTTTTTAAAAATGACCGAGGCCTGCGCTAGGCTATGCACTTGTGCTATTTTAAAAGGCTCAGATGCTTTTGGCCACCTAGGATCACATGGCTATGATTATTTTTTTTGTTTGGTTTTTATTTTTAGATTATTTTTTTAAAATTTTATCTTTTTAAATTGTTATTTAATTTTTTTGATTTTTTTTAATTTTATCCTTTAATATTTGATAAATTTTTAATTAATATTCATGATTTATTTTGGTTTGCTTTTATATGACTATTATGGTTTCAAATAAAAGTTTTGTATTTGATTGATGCTTAATTTTAAGGGTGTTTATTTTAGTTATTATATAATTAAGTAAAAAATATATTAAATCCAATGGAGTCCATGATTCAGGTTACAGATTTGACGGATTAAGTTGCGAAACTTGGATCGATCCAATATTTCACAATCTTAATATTTTTTTTAGAAAAATATTATTTCTTAATTCTTTTTAAAGCCAAATTATTTTTTTAAAAATCGTTCAAGTGTTTTTGAATCCGACCAGTCAATTGACATATAATTTCAATACAATTTAATTTAAAATTGAAAAGTTAGATTGAATGCTTTTAAGTATCATAATACTAAAAGATTCCTTGCAACACTAAATTTTTTTAAAATATACTCACACCGTAGCGCGCGACAATAGCTTTATATTTTGCAACAATAGCTAGGGGATGGCAATTTCACACACTATGGCACCTGCTAGCTGTAGTTAAAGCTCAAACAATGTAGAACTGCTAGCTGTAGTTGAAGCTCAAGAATTATCGTCATTAATAGAAGATATGCTTGGAAGGAATATTATAGTAGAATATGAATCTGCTAACGTGGTTAACTGGATGCATAAACTTTGTAATAGGCTATGGACTGTTCATCTTAGCTAACTTCGATCTCTTCATATATGGGGTCTTGTAGTTTTACTCATACTTTGCGTGAAGCAAATCACATGGCAGATTAACTTGCAAAACAAGGGGTTTATAGGAATTGTCAATTTGTGGCATGAATGTGATTTACTTTGAAAAACCACTAGTGATTGGTGCTTAGTAAATCTGCAGGGAGATTGTTTTCTTTGTATATATTGCTCTCTCGTTGTAGATGAGTTTGAGAAGCTATGTTCTATGTTCTTTGGAATTGAGAGTTCCTTTTCTTGGCTGGTGGTTTCTACTGACTAATCTAGTGTCAGCACCACCTTTTATTCTAAACAATGCGGCTTCTTCTGTTGATTATATGCTTTGGGTTTAAAAGTGGTCGAGGCTAGTCATTAGCATGAAACTGCAGTTAAGAAGGAGCCTTCGTGAATGGGAGTAGGAACAACTACAACATTTATACGATGTACTTATTTAGTTTAAACCAGAGGAGGACATCTTGGTATAGTTTCTAAACAGTAAAGGGCTGTTTTCCGTCTGCTCTTGCGCTGGTATAATAGTAATAACAGCATCAATGGTAGAGGTTATTTGTCTGGCTGGTGGTTCTACAAAAGCTAAACGCTTGGGATTCTGTGCAGAGGAGAGGCGTGATTCAGGCAAGTATAAATTTTAGCTCAATGGAAGTTATGGCTTGGTTTAGGTGCTGATGGCATCTTCCTCGAAACAATCCTCAAGTTGAAGTCATTGAGAGAGGTCAGAGTTTCTCGGTCCTTCTTTTAGGCCTATAAAAGGAACCATGATAGCAGCCCATGGCATGTTGTTCTCACTGTCATGTTTTTCTTGAAGTATCATTGTCCTTGCTGTCATGTTTTCCTCGTATTGTTGTTGTCGAAGTGTGAATGGGTCCTTGTATTAGAGTCATCACTGCCGCGTTAAAACACAATTTATTTGTTTTATTTATTTTTCTATAATGGCTTGCTCAGCAGTCTGCACCGTACCAGAGTTTTAAAACCCGGCATAGTAAGGAATATTATCCAAAATCTGGGTTATGAGTTTTATCTGGATTAATTTTAATTTTTTTTATAAATTAAAATGATATTATTTTAATTAAAAAAATAAATAATTAACAAATTACAACTGAATTTTTGATCAGATTACCCAGGTTTGTGATTTTTCTTATTTTTTTTAAACCTAACCAGATTCCAATCTCAAATTAGCTGGATTCTAGATCAATCCATTAGATCAAATTTTAAAACTATAAACTTTATACATGTCCTTGTATCTAGATTTGGGGCTTGATACTTAGTCATATTGTGCACAAGAGATGGGATGGTAACCCTTAAGTCTAGATTTCCTTATGGTTTTGTTCTCAATGTAATAGAAGGCTAAATGCTTGTTGTCATCTTTAGTCTTGCTTTACTGGGTATCTAGAAGTATAATAACGGTTGCGATTCAAAGTGTTTTTTTTTAAATGCATCAAAATAAAAAAGATTATTTTTAAAATTTATTTTTGATATCAGTACGTCAAAACGATCTAAAAATATAAAAAATTAATTTTAAATATATATTTTTTAAAACAATTCAACTAAGTTCACAAACACTACTTTAATTAATTTTAAATGCGGGATATTAGTGACCAAATGAGTGGTTTGATTTGAGTAAAAGAGTAACCAACAAAAGAGCAAATTGTATACCCAAGTGAAACAAGGGTGACTGACTTTGATTTTGGATTGAAGGCCCGAAACGCCATATGAACTCATCTTGAACCTAAGATAAGTTTTACCAGTCCTTGTCTTCGGCACTTTCTCTTTTCTTCATCATGGCCTAAAACTTCTGCTTCCATGCTTTCCATTTTCTTGATGTTTAAAATGATCAAAACATATAAAGGAGGAAAGGGGTTTAGAGAGAGAGAGAGAGAGAGAGAGTAAAGTACTCATGACCCTTGTTCTTGTGTTTCGAATGTCACATCCTACTTACCTTTTGTGTGCAGATTGATGGCATGCATGTGGCAGACTTGTGGGATAATATGGAAACATGTAGGTATGACTTGAAATGTTCAAGATGAGATTGCCATCACTTCTAGAAAATTGGAAAACGGAGATGGAATGACAACTTTTGTTGCTGATATATATATTATTTGCACTGAAAAATTAGATTTTATTTCCTTTTTTGTTTTGTAAGCAAGTCCATTAAAAATTAATTTCAAATGAAATTTCTAGTCGTTCATTCCATTAGAAATGCTCAAACTTTCTGTATTTCTCTTATGAAATGGGTGCGAGATTACTAATAAAATGAAGATATCTTTTGAACCAGCAAATTCAACCATTTAAAAAATTTTTAACACATGACAATAATCTAATAATAACACCTTATTCTTTCTCTTTTGTATTATGTAAAGGATAGTTTGGTCATCTTTTTCTTTTCTCAAAATAAAGACCTTGGAGAGCATGAAAATGCTAAAATCTGAATTGAGATTCAACATGTTTGTTTTGTTAAAATTTGAGATTTTATTTTATTTTAGTATTTTTAAATTGTTTTGATGAGTTAATATCAAAAATAAATTTTAAAAAATAAAAATAAATTATTTTAATATATTTTTAAATAAAAAATATTTTAAAAAATAACATTTATCGCTGTTCAAAAACACTAACATGACATGCAAAAGAAGTGATTATTTTTTCTTGCTGAAATGATGAAAACAAGACAAGTAATTGGTCAGGTTTGTGATAAGAAAATTGATGGATCTTGGCCATGCATGAATAGGATTTAAAATAGGTCATGACTTGAAAAGAATAGAAATGGTGAAATCAGATTTCCATCTTCTGCTTTACAAATGTTTCCCCCATAGGCCTTTTTTTTAATCCTTCTTCGCAGTATTTACTCAAATTTTGGTTTCGATGTTTGCTCGCTTTGAATTTTAATGGATCCATATGAACTTGCCGTCGTTTAAAGCTCGACACAGGTTTGATGTGATTTCAGTGTTGGATCGATAGACCCTCGTTCATGTTGGAAGAAATGAAAGGGTCCGACAATAGGCTAACAAGAAGACTTCGTTTCCATGTCAGTGATTTTTTTTTTATATAGTTTAACGTTGGTGTTCGGACCAGCTTACGCGTACCTTGACTTATTCTATGGGCCCTGAAGTTAACGACCATGTAAGCCTCTAGTAGTCATCATATGAGCAACTACAGGGCTCGAACCTGAGACCACAGAGAGAGCAAACCTTTTAGTCCCAAGCTCTTACCACTGGGTCATCACCTAAATGGTTCCATGTCAGTGATTCTTTAATAATGTAGTAATGGTTATGATTTAAAATATTTTTTATTTTAAAATATATTAAATAATATTTTTTATATTTTAAAAATTATTTTTAAAATTAGCATGTTAAAATATCTAAAAAAAATAATTTTAAATAAAAAAATTATTTTTTAAATTTTTTTAAAAACATAATTTCAACCTCGTTACTGCCTAAATTTCAAATAACTCGTTGGTTTTAGGATTTGCTTGAATTAATTAGCTTGTCATTGAAATTGATAAGAAATGAAGTTAAAATCCTCGAAACTGCAATTTCATTTCTGCCTTGAGTTTGCTTTTCTACTTTATATGGTTTTTTGCGCTGAGTATGATTGCATTCAAAAATTCCTCAAGTGGACTGATTGACATTAAAGTCCACAAAACCAAATATAGACATCCGATCTCTAAATAAATGGAACAGAACAGGTTTTTAAAGTTCAATTTCTTCACCTTAACAATTCTAAGTTTCAGAGGTATAAACAAAAATAAATGTTGTAAATTAATATTTCTTGGTTAATTCTCAAATTAACATCAAAAGACCTGACTTGAAATAACTCATAAAATTGATTTAGAAAATAATTATGCTAACAATAATTTATAAAATAATGAACTTAGGGATATGAATATGCAAGATGACTTTATTTATGAAGATTGTCGTTACTTAATAATAATTATGATAATAGAGGTTACATTGATGATGTAGTGGTGATTATATTACTGATTATATAATATGTTAATTATAATCTTTGTAACATGATGTATTGCGCATCAAAAACTAATCATAATCACTACTAGAAAATTAACAAATAATTACAGTAACACTGACTAAATATTTTATGTTGGTAATTTTTAATAAAAATAGCGACAAAAAATTTATATCATTAATTTCTAATGAAAATGGTGATGAAATAAAAAACAATTCATTGATGCTTTTATCACCATATTGCTAACATATCAATTAGCTTATAAAATTGCTGACGTAAATTCCATAATTTTAAAAGAATTTAAAACTGACTTTTTCATTAAAGATTACCCAAATTCTCTCTCTCTCTCTCTCCCCCTCCCCCTCCCCCCTAAAAACATAATCTCAAACCCATACCCAGACTCCAAACTCCATGTCACTCACTCCTAGAAAATTATCTAATACCAACAGGATATTTTTTTATCAGTACTTTCTGATGATTATAGCAATAAAATAATTTAGTAAAAAAATCCCAATTATAATTACAAAATAATTATTTTTGTTGATAAATACCGACAAAATAAAATAATTAAAAAATAAAAAGACTTTTGTCATCAATAACCAATTAATAATATATTTTATTGCTATATTCCATTGACAAGTCTGTCAGTAAATCTAAAAATGTTATAACCGGTCAATTCCGCATTCTCCCCTCCATTTAAAAATGTTTTACAAGAAGTTTTTCTCTTTTATTAATTTTCAAAGTTTTTTACAAAAATAATGATGAAGATCATAACGATGCATGAAGATGAACACAACTACATCAACAGGGGACAATTCATTTTGAAGAGATTAATTATGATGACAAAAGGTGACAACTTCTTCACAGTGATGATGAAATAAGCAATGATGGACATATACTCTTATATTAGACTGGGAGGAAATGATAAGAAAAGTCAGTGTGGATCAAGTTAAAATGATGCATTAACTGTTTTCATCTAGTGATCCAAAAATGATGAGATGAAAGACAAACCTCTAGTAAGCCTAGAAAGAATTTATGTTAGTTAAACAATTCAAGCACACCGATGCCTAGTTCTTAAGACCTCTATGAACACAATCATTAAGATTTGCAGTTTAGTCCCAAGATAAGAATGATGATTCATAAAAAAAAAAAATGTTTTGCAACAAGTTTTCTTCTTTTACTAATTTTCAAAGTTCTTTTAAAAAATGATGATGAAAATCATAACGATGCAGGAAGATGAACGCAACTAAATCAACTAGGGACAATTCATTTTGAAGAGATTAATTGTGACGACAAAAGGTGACAATTTTTTCATAGTGATGATGAGAATAAGTAGTGATAGACATATACTCTTATATTACACTTGGAGTAAATGATAAGTAAAGTCAACGTGGGTCAAGTTAAAATGATGTATTAATTGTTTTCATCTAGTGATCCAAAAAGGATGAGATGAAAGACAAACCTCTAATGCGACTAAAAAACATATATGTTAGTTAAACAATTCAAGCACACTGATGCTTAGTTTTTAAGACCTCCATGAACACAATCATTAAAATTTGCAGTTTAGTCCCAAGACAAGAATGATTATTCATAAAAGAAGAAAATGGTTTACAACATGTTTTTCTCTTTTACTAATTTTCAAAGTTCTTTACAAAACCTGAACAATAGTTCATGTTCTGTATGCAACTAAGGAGTTGCAGATGGCGGGAAAGAAATGGAAGGTGACCTTGCGGAGGGGATGGAGCTGCTATCATTGGCCTGGCGTAAGGTGGGTGAAGGTGTTGGTGGCTGACGGTGGTAACTTAAGGAAGAATCAAAGGCTGTTGTTGAGGGTTGCTGTGTGGAGGAAGAAGAAGAAGTTTGCGGCAGTGTTACCATCCACCGTGTTGAGGGCTGAAGAACGCTGAGGGAGGAGTTGATGTTCATGAGGGTGTATAGGCCGGGGTTTTTGGTATTCACAACGAATTAGGCAGCCATGGAAGAGGTGGAAAGGGCTGATGGGGAGAGAAGAAAACTGGAAACAGGGGGGATGACTAGTTTTTTTCAGACTTTGGCCTCCAATTTCTTCATACTTAGGCCATTCAATCCACCCATATTTACAGGGTATGGAAGAGGAAAGTTTTGTCTTTAATGGTGCCAAATCGTGGCCCTTGGTTCGGTTGGGAAGGATCTCAACCGTTGGTTCAAAGTAGGCACCATAAATTGTCAAATCCGACAGTTCAAGGTTGCCTGAGTTGGCCTTTTTAGACCGGTGCCACGTTTGTTGTGGTGCCAGTTAACCTGAACAGACCATACCCGGGTGTAGAGGGATGTCAAGTGATTATTTGCGTGCATTTTTTGTCAAATTTTGTGACGGTAGAGGGATTAAACGCACCTACAAAGGAGGTAACCTGAGCAGATTTTCAGTGGAAAAACTTGAAAAAGATGAACAGTAACATTAAAACGATGTCGTTTTGACCTTTTTCAATTTCGTTCTTCGATTTCTGTTTTATCTTATCTACACCTCTGATTGGCTTCAAACTTTAAATTCTATGTAATTTTATCCTCAGACAAACTTCAACATTAGCCCCGTATTTGCGTGTCATTTCAATTTGGTCCTTGGTCTTGGATTTATGCGATTTTGCCCATATTTGACCATCAAACTTTCAATTTCTTCAATTTCATCCTCGGTTTCAATCAATTTATCCCCTATAGTTCGACGCCTTTTACAAACTGGTCCTTAGCTGTGAAATTTTTCAATTTGACTCCTAATTAACCCAAAAACTTTAATGTTCTTATAATTTTGCCCCTGATTTCAATCAATTGACTTGATAAAAATTAATTTTGTCTCTTAAAATTCCAATTTTCTCAATTAAACCCAAATTGGGCTCCCAAACTTAATTTTTCACCAATTAAGCCCCTAATAAAATTAATTTGACCCATTTAAAGTATAATTAAGTCCTTGCACTTAATTAAATCGTTCAATTGGACCCAAATTAATTCTTAAACATAATTAAAATTCAATTTGGCCCATGATCAAATTGTGCTATTAAAAATTTAATAATATCCTTGGACTTAAGTTTTATGCAAATTAGTCCAATAATCATTTAATTTGACCTTGAATTTGTATTTTTTTTCTCCATTTTTGGGCATAATAGGGTACAATTAGGCTTTGAATTTCCTCCAAAATTGCAGCTTGTATTTTTTGGAATCATCCCCAATTTGCTTTCTTGACGTTGTCAGGCTTTATTTTATTTTTTTATTTTTATTTTGAAAAAAAAATAAATTTTAAGGAATAACTTAGAATTGGGTTATAACTAGTGATGATGAAAATGGGCAATGATGGACATATATCACTCGAAGGAAATAATAAGTAAAGTCAATGGGGGTCAAGTTAAATTGATGTATGTTAACTTTTTCCATCTAGTGATCAAAAAAGGATGAGATGAAAGACAAACCTCTAGTGAGTTTAGAAAGCATATATGTTACCCAAAAGTCTTTGAACATATAAATGATATAAATGGAAGATTGAGCTTCAAAATATACAATTTGTGTTTTCACATTAACTCGAAAAGGATGAGATGAAAGACAAACCTCTAGTCAGCCTAGAAAGCAGATACAATTTGTGTTTCCACATTAACTCCAAAAGGTATGCTTCATAAATAAACTCAAAATAAATTGTTGTTGCAAGTATACCCTTTTGATTTATGATATTTTAAAGCTAAATGCTATATAAAATGTTGTTTTTTCAAAGGTAATGTAAGCTAGCGAAAGTTTTGCCAGCTTTTAATTTTTTGAGCTACATGCTTTATAAAATATCTGCATAAGAATAATATGATCCAAAGGAAGAACATTTTTAGTTTAGCTTTGTCATTAGGCAGAAGCAACCCTACCACTAGGAAAAAACAACCCTTCCATAAAGAAATCCCAGCCCTACCATGAGAAAGTTCAAGCCCTACCATCAATAAGTCCAAGCCTTAAAATCAAAAAGTTTATAGCTCTGCCACTAAGAAGTTTTAGCCTTGCAAATCTCCAAGCTAGGTAAATCAAACTAAACTCTACAATTAAGGTAGAATTTTTATTTTTATTTGTATAGATCTCACGTTGATTCTTTTATTTTTTATCTAATGGATCCCAAATTGATATTGTCTTTTTTATTTATATAGAACCCAAGTTGATCCTTTTATTTTTCATTCAGATTAATCCTAAATTGATCCTTTGTTTTTAATTTGTATGGATTCCAAGTTGTTCCTTTCATTTTCATTTTTGTTGATCATAAGTTGATCCTTTTATTTTCATTTAATGGATCTTAAGTTGATCTTTTTATTTATTTTCGCTCACATTGTGGTGTTTATTTGGCTTGATGTGTTGTTTTTTTTAAAAAAAAAACAAACCTTGTTTTCTGATGATATTTTTTTATTTAGAAACTTACTATAATAACTTTTCCAATGTTTTCATACCATAAGTATTATAAAGAGAGGGTAGCTTTAATAACCAATTTTTTACCCCTTTCCCAGCATATTATCAAAAATATAAAAGTATAAAAACTAATAAAAAAATAGAGAGTGAAGTGATGATCAAGAAAAAAAGAGAGACCAAAACAAATATTGAGTGTTTGAGTCTCTTTCAACCATAACCATGAGATAAAAACATATAAGGTGATTCAAATTGTGGATTTAACAGGTTAACTCTATTCATTTATTTGGATTCTTTTTTTAATTAAATATTTTTTTTCCAGTTTCATACTCCAATAACTAAATCTTCTTCTTCTTCTTCTTTTTAGTTTTTTTTTATATTCTATCTTTAATATTAGTTTGTTTGAGAAATAAGTTTCATTATTTTTTTTTAATTTGCTTTATGTGGAGTTATCCCGATCTCATTGATTTAGTTTTTTTCCTCTATATCAACAAACATTGGATATGTTGGAAATAGAACTTTGTGTTTTTTTATTTGTTTTTTATGAAGTTATCCAGGTCTCATGACCTAGATCGTGGGTTTAACAAGTTAGCTTGGATTGATTTAACTTGTTTCTTTTTGTCCTTTTCTTAATTTTTTTTATTTCATCCTACAACATTGAGTTGGTTCGAAATTAAGCTTCATATATTTTTCTCGATTTTCTTTCTATAGAATTATCTTAATCTCATGACTTGGGTTGCAGGTTTAATAGGGTAACCCAAGTAGATTTTTTTTTATCTTTTTATTAATTTAATATTTTTTTTCAATTTCTTCCTTCAACATTGAATTGATTATGAATTGATATTTATAATTTATTTTGATTTGCTTTCTATAAAGTTATGATAGTATCATGATCGGGATCACAGATTTGACAAGTAAGCCTGAATCGATCTAATATGTCATCGTTTCAATATTTAAAACAAATGTCATCTAATATATCATCTTATTAATATTTAAATAAAAAAAATCATCCAATATGTATCATATTTTGAGTTCATGGTTATTTTTTTTATCAGAAAACACATTAGCAATACTTGAATATTTTTTACATTAAAAAAATTAATTCAACCAGCAATATAGCGCGTGCCAATAATCTTGTTTTCTATATTTTACCCTCATACTAAATATATCCATACTATATGACAGGGTAGAATCTAATGTCGGTTCGCCACCCACCTCTTTTTTTTCCCCTTTGTTTTTGAACTTTTTGAATTTGTTTTTTTTTCATTAATTTTTTTTTCAAAACAGTAAGACTTACACCAAAACATGGAGGAAGTTTTGAAAGTAAAAGAGAAAAAAAAATGATAAAATAAATTCGAGGTAAAAACTTCAGAAATACAACAAAATTTTAGTGAAGACAAACCACATGTAATATCAAAATTATTTTGAATTTTTAGGTATATAGGTCTCACACACGAGAGAGTTAGTAAATATTATTAAATGAAATTTTAAGTGGTGTTTGTAAATGTAGTAATGGTTATTTTTGTAAATGTTTTTTATTTGAAAATATATTAAAATAATATATATTTTTTATTTTTTAAAATTATTTTTAACATTAACACATTAAAATAATTTAAAAACATTAAAAATTAATTTAAAAAAATTAAAAAATATTTTTTTTTAAAAAAAAAACCTTTTATTATATCTTATAAAATTGCAGCATCGTGTAGATGGCATGGCATGTACTATTCACAAACAAATAAAAAAGCATTTGCGGGGTTCGGTGCCTCGGCAATAATTCCAAGCTTGCAAGATACAGACCTCTCCTAATCATTTGTAATTCAATAATCAATCAAGTTCCCAACCCAATTTTTTATTCGTAGAGTTTCCATCATTAAGAAGATTAAAGGCATCAATCACTTCATAATCACTTCATACAAGATACGAATAAAAGACAGAACGAATCAATATTTAAAGAAAAATAATATTTGAAGCCTTTGCACAAGGATTACAAGTGGAGAAGGAGGATTAAAATAAAACGACTACACCCGCAGTCAGCTCATTCGAGAACTTATAAATTGCTTAAAACATTTAAGTTGTAAAGAAATATACGAGCATGTTCAGGGAGCATTATCGTCCTCTTAATCAATTAATATGGTTGAAAACAAGTAAAAAATTCCACTAACAGATTTTTGCATGCTACCGAAGGATTTTTTAATCGGTTTGTAGATACTTATTCTGTCAGTAAAACCTTTATCTAAAGAATCATGAATGGTACTTTACTAGAAAACTATAATCAGCGATTTCTATTTTATAGATAAATTCTTCGGTAATATAATCATTTATAGTTTTACAAATAAAAAAAGACACCAAAAAAAAATTACTAGCATAATTTTATCGGTATACACAATGGTGATTTTATTCATATCACTTACGGAATCAACCTGTCGGTGATTTACATGTTGTTAGTGACATTTCCTTTAATTTTTTTCAAACTCTTTGGAACTCTTTGAGAAATTTTATGCACCGATGATTCCGTCTATAATGGTCAATGGTATTTAATGTAATTTTTTTAAACTCTTTAAAACTTTTTGATGGACTTGGTCTGTCGGTAATTCCGTCAGTAATTTGTTTGATATTTTTTAAAATAAAATCAATAGAAAAAAAAAGTTAAAAGAAATAAAAAAATCAAATATTTATTACAAATTTAAAAATTATCAATTTGAATACAATCCATCTATAGGACAAAAGTTAAAAGAGGAGGAGGCAAATCTTCACTAGAACCGGGTGGGCGAGGAGGTGGACCACATGAACCACAGAGATTTGACAACAATTACATGTACAATTGCCTAAGTTCGGTCATCTCAACACTAAATCGTTTTGTCTCATCATTAAATCGGGTCCTCTAAGCTTGAACTTCTTGTTGTATAATCATAGGTTTCCATTTAAGATTTTTGGAAACCTGATTCCACTCAAACGATGACATTTTCATCGATGATTTCATCATCAATGTTATCGTACGAGCAACCTCCACATTTATAAACCTGAAATTCCACTCGTTAATTGAAATTAATAATTCAAAAATTATCCTTTGTTGTTTATTTTTTAATCGTGTAGGAAAGAAAAACAAACTTATAGAGTGATCGGGCTTCTATTGAGCAACGTACTTCCCTATACATACATGTCTCTCAAAACAGACACCTCCTCTACGAAGTGGCATTGCACTTGATGAGCCTGCGTCAAGAAAGGTTGTTTGTGTCTCAGGTGCCTGGTCATGATCAACACCTAATAACTCATGATCATCAGAAGTGCTGCTAGAAAAACTATTAATGCTCATATCCATATTACTCACTAATAACATTCTTCTCGATATTTAAATAAATTAAAGGATTAAAAAGGTAATAACATTCCTATTTTAAAAGAAAATCAGCAGCATCTTCTCTATACAAGAGATTATCCAAAATTCATGTGTCTATAAATATGCATCATAAAAAAAAACCATAAACCAGTTGATTCTATTAATGACTAATATGTTTTTATAAATTTCTTATTTTATAAGATGAAAAAGGCTAATATCTATTCTATGTGGTGTATAGTCAAAATAAACGTGCTCCAACTAATTCTAGCAAGGTGTGTAAGGTGTTATTCTCTTTGTTATCTCTTTGCCTTATATTTGATGTTCATGATGAATATAAAGATGGAAATCCAGGAGACTAAAATCAAAATAATAGTTTCAGATTATCTACAAGTGTTATTAATTAAATACTGGAAGTGAACTAAGAAATTAACAAAGGCAAATTCATAAATATCGAATGGCTATCAAAAAATACAACATGAAAGCCTAATAACTATTATCCATAATAATTAGGGCATAAAATCATCCCGGATTTTTTCCAGCTTTAATTTTCAAAACTATAGGGTTAAAACTACAAGTTTGTTATCTCAAATCTTAACAAAATCATTGCCAAGTAAAAGCATTAGCAATAAAAACGAAAATAAAGAAATATAAATAAAACCATATTTAATTGTGCCAAAAAAAACAAATTCAACAAAGACTTGTAGCTAAAACAGTATTTTTCTTTGAAAAATCTTATATCATAGTGATTAATTTCTTAGATCTATCTCTTAAACAAGAACAAATTTCATGGGACAATTTCATCTAATTTCAAATTGATACACATTCTTTTGGAAAGGTTTTGAAGTTGGAACCAAGTAAACAAACAAACTAGAGCTTCGATTATTATGGATTACAGTACACCAAATGCAAATTTCTAATGTTTTCCAAGGGTATGTAACACTAGTCTCTACAGGACTAGACCATATGAAAGTGATGCAGTAGTTACACAACAACCACATGAAATTAAAATATAAAATCTGCAAAAATGATTCTAAACATTGTTGAACATATAATTGTACAAATCCAAATTATTGTTCTATTTTTTTTTATTCTAAACTTAATTTACTCAAGTTACAAATACAAATGTGGTGAGGGGGAGCAAAGAAAAATACCAAGTCATACCTGAAATTATAATAAATTATACTCCATGACTTATAATTTATTAGACTTCTATAATTTATTATAATCTTTATACCCTTCAATTCCATTAATATTACTCTATCACTTAGACCTCTTATCTCAATATCTTAATATCGACTAGTCGGACAGACTATATCCTTTAAACTCATTAAAATTTAATTTCTTAACACAAACTCCACTATTATAGATCTTTCTACCTTAACCATCCTCTTTAATATGAAAGACATGTCAAATGATAAAATACCCATTATAGAACTTGATCTTTCTTTCAGGACCCAAATATAATAAATTCAAACTATCACTAACATTTCTTCCTAATTGATTAACTTAGTACATGATTATAACCATTAGCAGTTAAAGAGAAAAGTTTATTGAAATTAAGTTTTACGAGATATAAGAATTATTAAGTAGTGCTTACATGTGTTTTGAACAACATTGCAAAGTGTTCATCTAGTAATTGAGAAATTTGAGATTCAATAAGATGTGAATTTTGATATTGTAAAAAGTAACGATGTTGCTTATGATGAATTTTCAATATACCAATTTGTGAGAGTATAGGAGAAAAATTATATAACAACATATTAATATTATATTTACTGAATAAAAGGTCTCAATTCATCATAGCTAAATAACATATAATTATATGCATGTCTGAATTCGATTTCTTTCAAGTACATTCCCTTTACTATCTTTTGTGGTACTGATCATTCAGGATGAGAAAATATTGATAAATTCTCACTTGAAGGCAGTTTTCCACCATCATCGTATCTTGGAACGTGATTTATCCTTGTTCTCAAGTGAGGCTTAAAATAGTATGAGATAAATATTGAGACCTCTTCCACAATATAAGCCTCGCATATCGAAGCCTCAATATGCATCTTGTTTTTAACTTTTTCTTTAGGTTAAACAAGTATAAGAATGGAATTAAATGAATGTCTTAATTTAAAAAAAAAAGACAGTAAAAATCTAATTAGGATGAATGTGTAATCCTTAACCTCTCGAATAGATACACCTATCTATATTGGACAAGGCCTCCAACTTTTACCTTAAATGGTAGATGTATGGGTAAATGCTTTATTGAGTCGAAAAAAGATGGAGGGAATATCATCTCAAGTTTGTTGATTGTCTAGATGGTATTCATTTCAAGCTTTTCCATGTGTTGAGTATGCAACTTGTTAGAGTATATATCTCTAAAACTATAACTAATCTCTATAAGTACATCACATATCCTTTTTCGCAATCAATCCTTGTAAAAAGGTGGAATGAATGTTTGCATAAACAAATGACAATCATGACTTTTAATTCCATACAATCTTTCATCCTTCAAATTCATCAATCTAGATATGTTTGAAGCATATCCATCAGGAAAATTCAGACTTTTAAACCATTATGATACAAATAATTGTGCATTTTTGTCTAAGACAAAGCAGGCATTGGGTTTTACAATCCGTGACCCATCATAAATCAACTTTATATTCTTACAATGACCAAAAAAAGGTATATCCATTATAGCCTTCATGTTATCCTTTATCTTCATTTTCACGTCCATTACTATGTTAAAAATGTTTTCAATTTTGTTCTTTTTAATATGCATAACATCCAAATTATGGTGGAGAAGATTAGTCTTCCAATAAGAAAGCTCCCAAAAAATACTTTGCTTTACCCAATTAAGGGTCATACAAAAAATCTAGAAACTTTTACTTGCTGGATTGAAAATCAAACATAATATCCTCGTATTTTGAGACCATATCATATAATTCTTCACCTGATGGAACGAAGGTGCTACATCCCATTCAACTCTACCTTTAAAGAAATCCTTTTTGTTCTTTCTGTACTTATAATCGGTTGGCAAGAACTGTCGATAACAATAAAAAAAAATGTTTTACCACCATTTGTTAAGGTGAATGCCTTGTTATTTTTTATACAGTATGTAAATGATTATTTTTCATGCATGCTCCAACCAAAAATCATTGATAGTCCACATCAAAGCTGCCTTCAATTGAAAATTTTGTTTCCTCGAGACATGATCTGTCAAAGTCTTGAATGACCATGACTGTTTCAAATCATCAATCAACGGTTAAAGACAAAATATATATTCCTACCCTGACTATTAGGACCAAGTATGACCGTAGATAAGAACATGAACTTTGACCTCATACACATCTTCGGTGGTAAGTTGTAAACCATGAGTATCATCAGCCAATAAAAGTATGGTGCAACAAATGACCTTAATATATTGAGTCTATCTGTACATAACCTAATATGTATATTTGGTGGTTTTATTAAAAATTAAGGATGCACCCTTTTAAAATATTTACAAGCTTCACCATTGGAATGGTGCATCATGATTCCATCCATCGCATCATGTGAATGATGCCAAGTCTTATGCTCAGCAGTCTTTAGAGACATGAATAAATTATACAGTGTATAAGTGATTAAGAAGTATCTCAATTTTCTATGTGCAATAAGATTCCTTCCCCTGCCAGTTATGGGTATATACCAAGCATGCCCACAGGTTCTTCACTCAGTCAAATCTATATTTTCTAGACAGTACAACATATAGAAGTTTGGACACATGTTAGTTTTCTGGCATCTTACACCAAGGGGTTTCATAATTTATTTAGCATAATAAAAGTTCTCATTCAGCCTATTCCTTTCAAGTAAAATGCTTCTTGCTCATTCGATGATTCTATCGTAATCGGTTCGCTCAACCATTATCTGACTTGATGGTGAACACTTATGCAACAACTGATAATTTATTGTGATTTGTGCATACATATCATAATGGTTTGTCGGAATCTTTTAAAAGATAAAAAAACTTGGATGTGTCTGCATTTGGTTCTTCATCTATGATTGAACATTCACCTACATCACTTTAATTCATTCATATTGCATTTATCATCATACTCCTATAACGATTATTATTATCATCTACAACTCCATGCATATTGCTAAAAGTAGAAGTTGACTCAACCATCCTTTCAACCATGGTCTTATAAGGAACATATGGTTCTCCATATGCAAACCAACATAAGTCTTTCTTTATGAATCCTTTATTGTAAAAGATGCATCGTAACAACATCTCTATTAATATTTTTCAGATTAAATGGTGTGTTTTTAATAAAATCCTTAACCCTATTACAATAATTCATCATGCGGAACCCTTCGGGTGACACTCAATATATCCAAAAACGATCATTCATTACTTATATGAAACCTATATAGAATATTGATGACAACATATATTAATTAATAATGTAAACTAAAAAAATTATCGGTATCCAACGAATTAGCTATAATTGATTTAACTTAAACTTATTCAATCTATTTTAATATTACACTTAAATCATTATCAATTTTCTATAAAAAATCAAATTCCTTCATATTTACCAAAATTTTCAACTTAACAATAAAATTGACAAAATATTAAACGTACCCATTAAATAAGGAATTATTTATTTCATTATATAACACTGAAGTCACAAAATCAAACTCAATTTCATTAAACTACAAACTAAAACAATCTTTTAAAATCTCAAACAAATTTATATGGGAAAATGCTATAAAACAAATAAACACATAAACAAACTACATAAAAATGCCAAAAATCAACATTTTCAAAATAGGTTACAACAAAAAATGGGTAGTTTTGCTTACTTTATATGGTGATTCTTTAAAAACAAATTGAACCAAAATAGAGATGCTAACATATTGAGTGTTGGGGTGGCCGGATTTGTGATGATGAGAGTTTGATTTGTGACAAAATAAGGGGATTGATGCGAACCTCGTGATCACATAGTTACGCAATCCACAATCAAGACTGTGATCTGATCCTAGAAAGCCAAAATAGGTCTGATAGAAATGTGACACAATGAAAACTTGTCCCATGGCACTAGCACTATTAAAATGAAGTCGAATAAAGCCACATAGCCAATTAATCTTTGATAAATTAGATTTAGTTTATTCAAGAACCAAAAAATACAAGAATCTCTCTTCATGTTAAAACCAAAAAATTCAGAAGTATTATTCATCAATGGTTACCGAAATTTAGGCTTACATATGTTTAAATAGTTATGAAAAACTAACTCTAATGGATCTACCCTTGTGGGCTGAATTGACTCACTCATAAAAAGTGACCTAAAACCTTTACTAGTAAGCCCCAACCCTGATCCAAATAAGTCTTGGATCCTAACTGAAAACAAAGTATTACTTAAGCCCAAACAAGCCTTAGGCGGTAGCTAACAAGAAATAAAAATAAAAATAAAAATAAAGCCCGTAAGTTCTAATTCTTTATCTACCACCAGCACTTCTTTCCTTGGGTAGCTAGGATGAATAAGAAATTATTATAAGAAAAGGATTTTAGAACATTAATGAATCCTTGCCACACTTGAAAATTATGTTACAGCCCATTGAAGATCCTTGTAGAACTAGAAAATTCTCAAAACAAGCTACCACATCCTTGTAGAAAAAAAATTCTTGCCTAATAAGAAGTCCACAAGTCAAAAGAAAGTAAATAACAAAATTCATACAGCTTGTTTTGACCTATATCGCATGCCCTTTCTGAACTCCGATTCACATGAATGTTTACCCCAACATAGACAAATACATGTAGAATCCTCTGGTAAATTTTCAGCTCAATCAAACGATTTGATTTGGAGTTATGCTCAATAACATAAACTAGACGGTAGGAAATCTTACGCCACAATCCGAATCTGATCTTACTTGGATCGTATCTTTTCCTCTCTTTTCAAGATGATTTATCCTTGAATCACCAACAAGTTTAATGGACAATTCCTTGGCTTTTTGTTGAAGCCTTTAGAGTTCTTTTCTTGCACGCAGTTGCGTCCAACAACATTGTATGAAAGTAGTAGTTGATAATAATTTCAAAATAGCATGCCTTGCCATCCACTTGCGTATATATTTTTGAATGATTACCATTGCTACCCTCCTTTTGTTTTTCATCATTTTTGGTGTTGAACTGAAGTTCTCCATTCTTCGCGCTCTTTATTTATTTCTTTATAAATATTTGCAATTCATACAGCATATTCTGACCTATATCGCAAATCCTTTCCGAACTCTGATTCACCTGAAAGTTTACCCTAACATAGACAAATACCTTTGGAATCTTCTGGTACAGTTTCAACTCGATCTAATGGTTTTGGAGTTGTGCTCATTAGCATAAAACTAGACGGTATAAAATCTTATGCCATAATTTGACTCTGACCTTGCTTGGATCGTATTAGAAGTTATGCATTGTTTTTTGCAGAATAAAAAAAAAGAAATGAGAGATAAGGAGAGGTGGTTGTCTATTAGTTTATAGCTTAAATATTACCGATGGATTTACCAATGAAAATTAGTGACAAGTATATTTCATCGGTAATTTCATCTGTAATAATGACATATCATTTTCTTTTCTTTTCTTTTCTTTTCATTCCTTCATTTTTAATTGTGATTTTCTCGGTATTTATTGACATAAATTTTCTATCATTGTAAATTATCAATGAGTTTTTTTCTTTTAATAATTTTGTTTGTATTTGATAATTTTCTAGTAGTGTTATTGACTATGAATATATGCTCTCCATGATATTCTTATAGTTAGAAAACAAAACTATATCCGGTCAAGTTGATAATTAACGGTACGACTGCCATGTTAATGTACAGGAAAAGAAAATGACAATATAATATAATTATAGCTATACATGGCAAACTTGCGTGCAAATTGTCAACTGATCACATGATAGAAAGTCATTTAGAAAGATTCACATTAACCATTTATAAATAAAGAAAATAATTCAAACCAAATGCACCCTTACTTAAATTTTTTTTCGTTATATCATTTTAATTAGTTTTGGGATTGATTATTATTTGTTCTTTGCAATATGCAATTTCTATTTCAGGCATAGAACATATCTTCAATTACAACCTAGTTTTCTATTGGTCCCCAAACAAAAAGCTTTACCAATTGGGTCCTCCATTTTGTAGACATTACCCAACAAACGCTCGGCTTAAAATTAGTCTCCAAATCGTCATCCACTTCTCATTTAGAACTCCAAACAAAGACTATTAAATTGGGTTCCCTTCTATTTGGAAATTCCCAACTAATCCTACCCTTCAATAAGGACCTATCTTTCTTAATCATTTTTGTCATAAATTTTAAAGACAATGATTAATTGGATAATGTGTTATAGGTGAGGATTCAATTGGAAATTTCTTATATTTGGGATCTAATTAAGAATTAGATGATAGTTAGGAGATAAATATGTTTACTACATCTGCTGCATTTTGGAAAAATAAAACTTGGTTTATTAAATAAACCTTTTCTTTTCTAATCTGAGATTGAATTCTGCTCCTACAAGCAATTGAAGAATTTAAAAGAAAAAAAAAAGTCTAACATTTGTTCCATTTATTAATAACAACAAATAAAAAAAGCAAAAAGGAGTGAAAGAAGGAAAGCACACAGTTTCTTCCTCTGATTTTATTCTCCTACCTTTATATTCAATATCTATTTGGAATTGCAATCTAAATAAAAATAAGTTAAAATTTAATTTTTTTTATTTAAAATTAATTTTTAATATTTTTATATGATGTGTTTATATCATAAATAAATTTTAAAAAATAAAAAAAAATATTTTTAAATAAAAAAACATTTTAAAAACAACCACCACAGTATTTTTAAACACTTCTGATAAGAAAGGGTGGTTTGAACGTCGTCTTTTCAGGGAAGAGAGCAGGTGGGCACTAACGTGCAATAGAGCTGGCCAATGGATCTCGAAGAAGACATGAGCCATCTCTTTATTTTAATCGCCGCATTATCCAAAGACTAAAGAACATGATTTCGTGAAGTTAATAACTTCTTAGCCTTCTCGTGGATTTCAATATAATATGTTTTCCATGCAAGCATATGCACATGCAATCCTTCCAACTAATCCTAAAAAAAGAAAAAAAGAACAGACGACTTCTTACTATTCCCATGATGGGTCAAGAATTGTGCTCTATACGTGTAATGTGCCAACTGTATAATACCAACTTGTGCCACCACCACACTCCATCCTCAGTGTTAGAGGACTGTGATTGGCTAGAGAGTACACTGAAGACTTTGTTCTTTAATAATCATCATTTTACAATCAGTGCTTCTTGTTTCAGCCTGTCTTGTCCATGGAATGTCTACCTATATATGTACGTACATGTATTGGATACTCATCTTTTAAGAAAAGCATATTAATTTGTGAAACCAGAAACAGAAACAGAGTGTCATGGAAAATCAAAAGTTCATTGTTCTATCAATACTTCTGTCTCTACTAATCACAATTGCTTCTGCTCAGTCGTCTCAACTTAGACAAAACTTTTACCAGAACATTTGTCCTAATGTAGAATCACTCGTCCGTTCTGCAGTCCAGACGAAGTTTAGCCAGACCTTTGTGACTGCCCCGGCAACTCTTCGACTCCTCTTCCACGATTGCTTTGTCCGGGTTAGTAGTTCTCCTTCTGACGACCCCTTTTCTTGTTCTTGTTTTTCTTTCGACATCCTATTTCTTTAATCATGTTTCTGATAAGTTAGAGGTCTTCACCAGTTTTTCGTTGTAAAGTGCTAATAGCTTTAAGTTTTAATGTTTCTTTCTTCGCATCAGGGATGTGATGCTTCGGTGCTGCTTTCGTCACCTTCTAACAATGCAGAGAAGGACCACCCTGATGATATTTCGCTTGCCGGTGATGGATTTGACACTGTGATCAAAGCCAAGGCAGCTGTTGATAGCAATCCTCGATGCAGAAACAAAGTTTCATGTGCTGATATACTAGCTCTTGCGACTAGAGATGTTGTAGTCTTGGTATGCAAATTCTCTTTCCTTGATTCATTATAATTCTGTTCGGTAAAATATGTGAATCATTTTTTTCCTGAAATTACTTTGTCAGCTCATAGTAAAATAGCTTCGAGATATTATTGCAATTCATGGGAAAATGTTGCTCGGAGTAAAAGAGCAACACCAGGCATCTTTTAGCATATTTAATATTATGTTTCTAACTCAGCTACACATGTTTACATGAAATCAGGCAGGGGGGCCATCTTATTCAGTTGAATTAGGAAGACGTGATGGGAGGATATCTACAAAAGGCAGTGTTCAACGCAAACTCCCTCATCCTACTTTCAACTTGGACCAGCTGAATTCAATGTTTGCTTCCCATGGTCTCTCCCAGACTGATATGATTGCTTTGTCAGGTATCTAGAGTTTTATACTCTTCAGTTATTTTACTTCAAACTTGTCATACAACTCTGCAGAATTTTGCTTGAACTGAAATCACCAAAATATATATGGTTGTGAATTCTTAACATAATTTTTGCAAAGCTATGTTTTAGCTTCTGAAAAGTTTGCGTCAATATCAGGTGCCCATACACTTGGATTCTCTCATTGTAGCCGCTTTGCCGACAGGATTTACAGATTCAATTCTCGAAACAGGATTGACCCAACTCTAAATCTGCAATATGCTATGCAGCTTAGACAAATGTGCCCTGTTAATGTTGACTCAAGAATTGCCATTAACATGGACCCGACCACACCCCGGCAGTTTGACAATGCCTACTACCAAAACCTTAAGAATGGAAAGGGCTTGTTCACCTCTGATCAGATACTGTTTACCGATTCAAGATCGAAGGGCACTGTCAACCTATTTGCATCAAACAATGCTGCCTTCCAACAAGCATTTGTGACTGCTATCACTAAGCTAGGCCGAGTTGGGGTTTTGACTGGTAATCAAGGTGAAATTCGGCGAGACTGTTCCCGAATAAACTAAACTAGTCATTATTCTCTCATCGCTCATAGATTCCGTCGTTCTTTCTTTGCTGTAGTTATTGCTTTTCATTTTGTTATTGTTTCGATTGCTGGGGGTATCAATATTTGCAAGGGTAACCAATAAATTATACAGCTGGGAAGTGGTTTATCGGAAAGAAATGTTTACTTGTGTCTTTTAGCACAAAGAAAGAATTGCTCAGGCCATTTTCTTCATAGAAGCTGGCGCCGGAAATGAAATTTACCTGAATTTATTAATTCTAACGCTGATGTTTTGCCCTTTTTTTATTACATGGCATGGGATAGTTTGTGCATAGAGACCAAGTCTCATTCTTAAAGAACACATCCCCACATCCACTAAGTGGATTAAAATGAATTTCTTGAATTATCGTGATCCGTGATCCCAAAAGTTGACCAAAGAATTCTTTCAAGGAGGTAGCATACTTCCTTAACCATTAAATTATTATTTTTTAGGTTGATGGTTTATCTAAACGATAGAAATGAAAGAGGATCTGTACGTTTGGTATTTTTTTTAACGGAAAATATCAGTTTTTCTTAAGGAAAACTTCAATTTAGCCCCTAACTTATTACCTCATTATCAATATCAATAAAGTTTAAAATATTTTAATCTTACCAATTATAGTCAAGATATTTCATTCATCCTCCTTTAAAAGAACTTGGAAGTATCCGTCAAATTTACATTTGATCATTCGTGTTTACTCTCATTTTTTTTTTCCATCTCTAGATTTCTTATTTTTTCTACATAGATTTTTTCATGGAAAATTAAATAAAGGTTTCTAAAAATAGAAAACAAAGACCTTGTTCGGTTTACATTAAAAATATTAAAAGGAATGACCATAAACCATTAGATATTGTACTAAACAGGGACATTATTTTTATAGCGGAGAATTCAGAAAATAACCACAAAATTTTAACATTGATCCCGTAACTTATCATTTAAGTTGTTTTTAAAATGTACGTTGGACCATGAAGATGGTAAAAATAAAATTTGGGTTTTGATCCATTTATTTTTTGTTGGTTTTTTAAAAAACACTTGATGAACATTACTCTAATGGGTTTTAACGAGATCATGTTGTTCTACCCAAATTATTATACCATAAGCTCAAAAACAATATTACGTAAAGTAAATATGTCATTTTTATATTGAAACCTGCAGAAATGATGGTTGGTGTCTGTGGGTTTTGGGTTGATGCGCATGTGTTACACACGCCTATATTGAAACCTGCAAAAATGATAGGAATAGTAAACTGAAAAGAGAAGCCTAAATCAAACCATATATTCTCCTCTTCCTTTCCTGGCCAATGCTTCGGGTAAGAGTGAAGTTTTGTTCAAATAAGAAGCCCGCGGTGGCTAAGGGGGGTTTCAGGCATGTGATGGGTTTCAAGATGGGATATGGAGGTTGACGATGGTGATTTGAGCGGTAGAGGCTACTGTGACATCGGGGTTGGGGCTTCTATATGGGTTGTTTGTTGTGATTGTCATGGTGTCTAGTCTTCTGACTTTGTTATCATATAATTTTATTATCTTTATATAAAAATCATATTTCTCAGTCTAGAAATTTAATGAAACATTCCCGACATTTGTTTACAAATTTCTTATACATAAATTCAAAAACAATGCAAATTTTTTTTTCATCTAAATGGTTTATCAAGTAGTTTAATCAGTTGACCGGATCAATCAAAAGATATCTTCATTTCTAACTTATTAAAATTTTATTGAAATTTCAAAAAAATCTCTTTTATATTTTGAATATTTCAAGTGTCGATATCAAAATCATGTCACAAAAAAAAAACAACACTTCATAATTGCAAACTCTTCACCTCAACTTCAATCCAATCATCCTGAATATCATAACATTATATCCTTTGTTCCTTAATTCATTCTTATTAATTCATACCATTAAGACATTAATCAATTTCACACCCATCTTAATAATTAGAACATCAAAATATTTACCCTAACTCCACAACATCCAACACTTGAATAAATAATAACATACATAAATTAAGCTCATTTATATAGTTACTACTTAAATTGCAATGACTAATATAATAATCATGCAAGACAATAGCCTTATTAAGTTTTGAGCAACAAATACATTCTATCACCTTAATTAATTGATGATCGATATTAGTTTAACCCGAGGATATTTAAATTAAATTTCAAAATAAAATGTACAAAACTACAATCCACAAGTTCGATATTACAACTTGATAATCCATGATTTTATAAAACTACACAAAAACAACAACTAATTATTACTCTTGACAAGCTTTTGAGTTACCTATAACAAAATCAATAATATTTACTAACTCACAAGTTAACATTTCATTTAACACTTAAAAATAATCAACTTTTCATCTAGACAATATTTAATAATTTATTCTTTATAATCATCTAAATTTATCTTTACATAAATCCATTCAAACCTAAACAGATCTTGCTTAAATAACCATTCCAACATTTTCATATCAAAGTCAACATTCCAATACTCTCTTTTAAGTACTTATTATTTTGGCATACCCATCTTAGTTGTCAATCGATCCGGCATTCACATTCGAAAAACAATAATCCAAAATTTCTTAACGAATACCAATCAATCTGGCCAACTAATCTTAGTTGCCAATCAATCCAACATTTCCATTCGGAAGCCAATAATCTGGTATTCCTTAACGGATACCAATCAATCTGGTCAACTCATCTTCGTTCCTAATCAATCCAACATTCCTATTTGGAAGCCAGTACTCCGGTATTTCTTAACGAATACCAATCAATCCGGGTAAACCATCCTGGTTGCCAATCAATCCAAAGATTCTCATTCGGAAGCCAACATTCAGGTATTCTTTAACGATACCAATTAATCCAGTCAATCCATCTTGGTTGCCAATCAATCCGACATTTCCATTTGGAAGCTAATATTTTAGTATTCTTTAATAAATACAAATCAATCTGGTCAACTAATATTGATTGCCAATCAATCTGGCATTCCCATTTGAAAACCAATATTCCGCTATTCTTAAATGAATACTAAACAATTCTCTCAATTTACGTATCTTTCTTTCCATATACATTATCAATTCACTATCTATATTTGTGTGGACTAACCAATTCACAAGTAAAGTACACGGGAAAATTATAAAGAAACTTACCACAAAGTACGAAGTATCTATCTATTATCTGACTATGAGTGGCTCCACTAGCCCGCTCAATCACCCCCAACAATATCCCCTGCATTGATAGGGTTTTAAATCAATTATTATTGTATCCACAAATGTTTTTTATTCATCATAACATCCATTTTAACTCCAATAAGTTACACATCCACAACTAAATTCTTTTCATTTTGAACTTATTTGATACAATTTCAATTTTCATATAGTTATTCACTTTTAACTCTTTCTTACAAAGTTAATCATATCATTCTTGGAAAAAGAGTAGATGTTGTTTTATAATCATCATCCATATATCATAAATCATTAGTTAAATGAAAATCAATTGAGTTACAAGCCAATTCACATTTTCTTCAAATCTTCATTTACTTTCAACAATATCCTCCTTTTATTCAAATAAAATCTCTTATTACATCTAATAAACACGAACTCCATTCTATATTTTTTTTTAATCTCAAACCCAACCAAAAACTCACTTTTTAATTCAACAATTCTTTAAAGGCATTAAATTAATAAACATAAAAAATCCATATTTGTCACATAGATCTAGAACCATTAATCAAAGTCAATATCCATACATTCAACCATTCTTCAAAATATTAGAGGAACAAATAATAAGTATCTCTAATTTATAAAAAAAAAATTGATAAAGCTTCCCCTATTCAGGGCTCTACCCAAAATCACATCCTGCTTAATTTTTTTCCCCATGAAGCAACAAAAACATATCCATATTTTATATTCATACCAATCACATCCATGGATAGTCTTAGGCATACCATCAGTATATAAATGTAAAATTATGATTAGTAATTACTATCCATACATGTATCTTTACATGCCTTGAATCCACTTAATTTATACATAAATACATTCATCAATAAATTCTATACATCACAAAATATCAATCACACGTCCCACCTAACAAAACTATAGAAGTGCAACATATACGAACAAAAAATGTCATGTCTATTGTCAAGTGTGCAATAGACCTGTAACACATGATAGCATAATGAATAATTAATATAAAACAATATATTCATAGTGCAATGACAACTTTAATATTCTGAAATCTAATGCAATATTTTTATTTTCCACATCAATCATTAATTCCTTTTCTTATTAGCAAACGGTCATTGATGAAATCTTCTATTTTTAGAGATAAATATTAAAAAAATTTATCCAAGTCCAAAATCAACGAAGTCTCCTATTTTTTTAGGATTAACGTCATTTTTTTTGTCAAAATAAAAAAATCAACAAAATCTTCTATTTTTAGAGATTAACATCAAAATTTTGTTAGAAATCCAAAATCGATGAAATCTTCTATTTTTAGGGATAATATCAAAATTATTCATCCAATTCCAAAATAGATGAAATCTCTTGTTCTTAAGGATTAGCATAAAAAAAATTTCATTCAAAGTATAAAATCGATGAAATGTCTTATTTTTAGAAATTGATGTCAAATTGTTTTGTTAGAAATCAGCAAAATCTCCTATTTTTATAGATTAATATCAAAATTTTCATTCAAAATCAATAAAATTCAATTTAAAAATTGATGAAATCTCCTACTTTAAGGATTAATTTCAATTTTTTTTGTTCAAATCTTAAATTGTTAAATCTTCTATTTTAGGGATTAACGTCAAATTTGTTTTATACAAAATCTTATATCAATGAAATCTCTTATTTTTCAGGGATTCACATCAAATTCTTCCGTTAAAAGGTCAAAAACCAATAAAATCTTCTATATTTAGGGATTAACGTTAAATTTCTCGATAAGTCTTCTATATTCTTTTAAAAAATAAATAATAAAATAAATCACTAAAATAAGCTTAGAAAATAATTTAAACAATTAATAATATACATAAAATAAATTTATAAAAAAACACATAACAAATTTAACTTTTTATCTAAAAAATAAGACAAGGGCAATATATATTTTTCCTTAATCATAACCAACACGCTACTGATACTTCATTTTAGTCTTATTACTTTCCCTTTAATTTCAAAGATTCCCATGTTTATCATGGTGTGACAAGGATGACCCGACATGCTGAGCTGGCTTTCAAGATTTATATTATATAAACAAGGACGGTCTAGTTTAACAACCTCAAAAGGCAGTTGATGGTCTTTGCATGAATCAGCAGGAACAGTTTTCTATAATAAGGACCATTTTTAATGAAATCAGCCATGGAATATTTATAGCAATAATTTCTGACCTGATGAAATCAGCTATTTTGATTCCAATTTCTTAAATTCAAACACAAGTATTCAAGAGATGTGCTAAATAACATTTTTTAACAGTAGCTGGTGGGTGGTTACAGATTGAACAACAAAATTTCAATCATTTCTTTTGGAAAAAAAAATCATTTGTGAATTATATCTAAGCTGTGTTCTTCACTTTTTGCAAGGTGGGGTCCCGGGTATTCTTACAAATTTTTGCCGACTATTGCTCTGTTCTGACGAACACCGCTCCAGTCCTCCTTTCATTTATGGGAAGCTAAATAGCTAATGGATACAACAGCAAGAAAAAATGGAAAGCTGTGTTTTTGTCAGGCACCATCTGCGCCGAAACATTTTGAAATGCGAGAGAAGGATTTGAAGACAAAACTGAATCTATGGCATTTCTTCAGTCTCACTTCGCACATTCTGACAATTGTGACTGCAAGATGCAGAATCTGTGATATTAATCATTGTCAATTCTGCAATTCTACTTCCCGTTGCTTTCACAACATAAATTAGTGGCAGATCCTTGCTTAAGGAAAATGCGAAAGAAAGAGGAGGGCTGGGGTTAAAATTTTCTTCAACTCTTATCCTCTACTTGGTAATCATCAACATCCTTAAATGTATTGGAGAGGGGCCACCTGTTTTGGTCATCATCATCATCATCTTAAACATTTCATACACACCTGGTGGCTTACTTTTCTAGGCCAACAATTTTCATTAGTTTCGTTCTCTAATTTGCTCTAAATTTGAGAAGATTACAAACTATTTAAGATTGGTGCAGAAGAAAAACTAAACAATTACAGAACTGAATTGATGGACTTGAAAAGAAAAAATAGATTGACAAACGTCTGTAGATGTCCTATTCACAACCGATGTATTGCCCCAGATAAGGGTTCCACAATTATCCATTTATTGGATTGAGGATGGAACTGAATCAAGAATCTCAATTCCAGGACCCTAGATTTTTATTGGTCCAAGTCTAGTGAAGGTTTAGAAGGATACACACATACATATTGTCAAAAGTTCAAGACCTGTTTATGCTTAAACTTTGGAAAAGCCATTGCGGGCGCTTTCTGTCCTGATCGAATGTTGCTCTAGAGCTGCTCAATGGGGTTGTCGGAGTGCTGCGATCCTCTCTTCGTTCAGATTTAAACGAGGCAGAAGAATCAAGCTCAAGTGTCTGGTAGTTTTTGGATATTTTCTTGCTTGTGCTACCTCCAATGCTTAATGTCAGCTCCACTTCACTATCTTCATCAGATCCATCAATGCTCATTTTTCTTTTTTGGGTTGCATAAGCGCTTGGCCCTGCTTGGTTCTCGTCCACAGCACTAACTCCAGTTGATATATCTTCCTCTGCAGGCCTTTCAAGGTCGAATCCCCGTGACATTTTCACAGTCTCACCTGAACAGCTACCACTTCTTTCTCCTGAATTTGGGTCTTCCCTCAGGCTTTGAATATGGAAACTATAACCACAGGTGGTTTGTGCTGCTGAATTAGGCCGGTTAACGAATTGAGAGCAGTTAATATCTGAACTAGTTATTGGAGTCCAGTGCTTTCTGTTTTGTTTAATTCCTTTCTTCAACTCCTCCATCAATAACTTTTGAACACTGTACAGCCTATGGAGTTCCCTTACCTGCAAGTTGCATTTTACCGTTAATTACATCTCTGCAAATCAGCTTTCAAGTTCCTTGCCATTGACAGTAATCTGATTTTATGCTTGTGGGGCTAGCCAGTGGAAAGAAAGGAGAAATTATTGCTCAGAGGGTTCTAGGTCTGACTTAGAATGATGAATATATAACAGTACCCTGGCGTCAGGGTTTTCAGCAGGAAACTATTCCCTGGAAAGTAGTGATGTTAAAATGTCGTAACACGTTGATCACTACAAAACATGCATTCTGAGATATTTTTAAAATTGAAACTCACCTGTTGTTTGAAGATATCCTCATGCAACTGCATTGTCTTCTTGATGAAGTCTATGTTGTGTTTGCCAGGCATCTTGTCCATAGAGCGGCCGAACTTGTCTATCCCACTAACTTGAAGGTTCTTTTCCAGACCCCTGGTCTGCAAATATTCCAGGTCATCCATACAATGTACACTAATGCTACTGCTATTTTGTGAAGTTGCTAGAAGATTGATGGCATATTCAAGTTTGGTTCCCATTCCTGAAATTATATGATAATTAATAATCGAACTTCATATCAATACAAGAGAGTACAGAGAATCTAGCATATCCAATTTCATCAAAAACAAAAGAAGAAGCCTATAATGGAAGGCATGGAGATGGAAGTGATCCATCTTATGCTTTTCCTTTTTCATGTGCTTTCAATATCTACTCTATGACTGTGGCGGATTTATCAAATGCCACTACTTTGGGGTGGAGACAGAGGGCAGTTGACCTAAATTCTTTATGGGACATCTGGGAACCAAAGTGATCTAGATAAGATTTTGCTAATATCGAGTCATATCAAATTTTAACAAGGTAAAATTCAAATGCAAGAAACAAATCCCAAAACATCTTTTAAACAATGTCTTCTTCAATTTTACCCACGTTTTAGATCTACCAACAAAGAATATGCAGACAGACTTGATACAGTTCACCTTTTTTTCTTGATCTAGATGCAAGCAATTAAGACAAAGATGAGAATTCTTTGCTAAATTTTAATCATACTAACTAATTTTGTCTTTGAAAATGTTAAGAGAGGTTTCTGTTCAATTTATGCAAAGGTGAGGGGACAAAAGGGACTGCTCAAAATTGCATTGGGAGCTCTGAAAGTGTGACAAAATAGTGCCTAGACAATGAAGTAGGATGTAAAGAAAAAATGGGATGTAGGCACTAGAGAGACCAAACATGGGTTGTTGGTCTCTCTCTCTCTCACTGGTGGGACAATCACTAGCCGAAACGGTGGTCTTCATCTTCAGGAAATTTGTTCTAGAAAAGTGTCCACTTCTTTCTGTTTCTTCCAAAACCAAACCTTTTCGATATTATCAACATGATGAGATCACAAAACAGTTAAAAATCCTACTTTTGGTACTGAAGCTTGTTATAGAGCCATAAAGCAATCATAAAATATAAAGAACACAAATGCACAAGCAAACTGGATAACTATGAGATGGGAGAAAGAAAAGACTTAAAAACCAGTTTCTGCACCTGTAATATTCTTAACTAGTCAATTATGTGGAATATTATCTATCATGGAGATCACAAATTAATTATTAATATAGAAAACAAAAGGATCAAGAATGCCTCTATAGGCATCTTTCAGAACAAAACCTTAGGATGCAGTGCAAAATTTCTTACTAATGGCATGGCATAAGACACAAAATACATGCAACAGCATCAACTTCAAGTCACAGGACCAAATCTGAACAAGAAGAAAACTGGCTACTCTATAATTCTCATCATCACCTGCAATATAAAGTGACCAGATCGCAAAACTTTCCTACCAGACTCATTGAACATCTTCCTCCTTCATGCCACTTGCTAGCTTGTCTATTACTGATAAAGAAAAGCTGAAAAACCAACAAGCCTTTAAGCCATTCATGACCTTCGATAAGTCATGTTTTCTCTTTCCCAATATGGACGGAACAACCTAAGGAGTGCAATTGCGGTGGTGAAATCGGAGAAGATACTATGACTGGTACACATCTGGTACAAGAAAATCTCCTGTATTTGACAGAGAGGCCCAAGATTTAGTCTCTCTCTCCCTTGCTTAGAGGAACAACAAAGCAAACCATAACTTAAAAAATATATTTATATATAATCATGGTCTTAATAATTCAAGCTTGACAGGCTGTGAAGGGAGGAAAGAAAAGAGCTGGACTAGCTTGCAATGTGTTTGCGAGTAATATTTTGATATTGAGAGAGAGAGAGAGAGAGAGAGAGAGAAGAGTGGGAAAGCTAAGTTATAATAGTGTTATATATTAACAATGTAATGTTGTAGTGTATAATAATAAGGTAATTTATGGTATTGAATATTGGTTTTGCAAACTGTACCCAAGGGGGAAGAAGGGAGGGATCAAAAGTAGTAGGGGCCACAAAGTTATATACATTTGTATATGATAAAATCAAATGGGCACTCCTGATTGTAGGCCAGTGAACAAGATATTCCACACAAAGTCTTCCAAGAAAATCAAGATTATACATGCATTAACTAGATTATTCAACTCTCTGCGCTGCGCCTCAAATTAAAAAAAAAAAAATTGACATAAAAAATATCTAAATATTGTTAATATGGTTTTTAGAAAAAATAAATTATATGAGGATTGATTTGATGTCAACATGATAGGTCCAAAGACAACACAGACTATCGATAAAAATATAGTTTGACTAAAAAAAAATCAAGACGATATCATTTTATAAATATTGAAATGTAAACATATTAGATCAGCTAAGATAAACTCGGATTAATCTGTCAAATTTGCTATCTAAGTCATGAGACCTTAATAACCCTATAGATAGAGGGAAAAAATCGTTAAACCTAATTCTCAATCAATCCAATATTAAATAATAAAATTAAAAATAAAATTCAACTATTAAAATAGTCAAGTCAACTTGCTAAAACTGGTTCTTGAGACTAGATTAACCCCATAGAAAGCAAATCGAAACAAATTATGAAGTTCAATTTCAAATCAATCCAATATTAAATGATGAAATTAGAAGAAAAAAAACATAAAAACCACATGAATAAACCAATCAAACCTATAATCTGGATCATGAGATCGAGCTATAACTTCATAGAACACACAGTACCAAAATAAATTATAAATTCTAATTTTCAGTCAACCCAATATTCAATAATGAGATTAAAAAAACTCAACTAAAAAAGGACAAAAAAATCCGAGTCAATCAGCTTAACCTATGACTTGGGTTATAAGACCTTGATAACCTCACATATAAATGAAATTAAAAAAAATATTATAAAGTCAAATTCTCAATCAACCCAATATTAAAGAATTAAATTAAAAAACAATCAAATAAAAAATGGATAAAAAATAACAAGAGTCAACCCAAGTTAACTTATTACACTTGAGTCAGGAGATCGAGATAACTCCATAATAAAAATAAAAATATAAAATTTAATTCTCAATCAACTCAATGTTGAAGGATAAGATTGAGAAAAAAAACTCAATTAAAAAAATGACCAAAAAAACCCGAGTCAACCTAACTAACCTACAAAACTCGCAACTCGGATTATGAGACTGTAATACGACATATAAAGCAAATAAAAATAATAATTATGAAGCTTAATTTTCAATCAATTAAATGTTAAAGGATGAAATTGAAAAACAAATAATTAAAAAAAAAAAGATAAAAAAACAACCAGAGTCAACATGGTTAACCCGCAAAACTTGCAATCCGAGTCATAAGATCAGAATAACTCAATAGAAATAAAATCAAAATAAATTACAAAGTCTAATACCAAGAAAACCTAATATTGAAGGATGAAATATGTTTTTTTTTTTAAGAAAAAAACTAGGTTTGAAATTTTTTTAAAAAAAAACTCTTTAATTTTTTTGAAATTTTAAGAATCAAAGTAAAAAAAAAAACCCTTGTTATTTTACTATTTATTGCTATAGTCAAATATCAATACGTTTTAATATATGTTAATGATAGAAACAAAAAATAATAGATGCTTCCTCTTGACGAGAACAACAATGCTAATGATAATCCTGTTTTTCTCTCTTACATGTAATAATTTGTTGTGTACAGATATCTTTTCTGTGTTTTATTTTTATTTTTTTGTGAAATTCAATTATTCCTCGTTTGATTATATCTCCCCCTTCCTCCCTCCCTCTCTCCCTCCCAGTAGTCAGTGTTGACCTAGTCCACTAGTACTGTTGTGATTGAGATTTTACCATAGTACAAATTTCAGGTGTCGGAATTCCTCAATTATATGTATTGGCCTACACCGGTTTTGGATTCCATACATTCATCCAGCCTATATATATACACGTATATATACGCGTACGTATGTAGAGTCCAGTCAATAATGTAGAACAATTGAACAGCCCAACTTTATGCATGACGTGCCTTCCTTGATTCTCTAGGATTAAGATTTGATTTCAAAAATATTCCGAATAAAACTTATTTAATTTTTTCAAGTGTACCTGCTCAAAACACTCAATTATATATCATGTGAGAATGTTAGTTATTAATTAAGAAGGTGTACATATATTATGTAGAGAATTTTTTTTTTCTCATCATTGTATATGTAATTTAGTGGATGTTTGAAATTATATTAAAAGTTGCATTCGTATTTTTACTTGAAAATATATTAAAATAATATTTTTAATTTTTAAAATTTATTTTTGATATTATCAAATTAAAATGATCCAGAAATACTATAAAAATCTAAAACAAAAAAACAATTTCAAAAAATAACAAAACAGTGATTCAATCTCAACAAGAAAACTCACTTCAATTTTTTTAATGCAGATCATCTTTTTCATCATGTAAAAACATTTGAATGCTCTCTTTTTCCCACATCTACGGTGGTTTTCTCTTGCATGCTTGACCAAGTGTTTGTTGATTCATATAAGCCAATATTTAGACTTGTGGCTCTCTCGATCTAACTTAACTTGCATATATATTTGTCTTGTTACTATGAGTTACCAAAAAGATTTTCCCTCGACGTCCTCGAAAGCCCAGTAATGTTGTATCATTACTCATTTGGTGTTTTTCTACTTGTGTTCTCATAGAGACAAGCTAGCATAAGCTCCTTGAAACTTATCACCGATATAATCATATGATTAAGATACACCAAGTCATAGAATGTCCGAAAGTGTAAGAAACCACTAATAAATGTTTGAGGTGGGAAAAGGGGAATTAAACTTCTCGTTATATCGCTTTCCTCCAAAAGCTAAAGAGCTTAGAACATACCTGTCCCCAAGCCCGAGCAATTAAAACATCTAAAACTTTCGAACTCTGAATTATGATCAGGGGAAATTACAACCACACACATGCCTCGGGCATTATAATACATGATTGCTTTTGTTGTTTGTGTTTTTAAGGTGTGGGCATACCAATACCTGTCCTCTACTACTTGTTCAAATCTCTGCGTAATAAAATATCCTCAAGTAACATGGGCTCTCATAGCAGCCCCTTGTACCTCATTGTATATGTTAGTGGCACAGAAGCGTGCGGATATGCTTCCAAGAGCTAGCTTCTGCCGAAGGGAGAAAATTCTCTTGGTCTAAAATTTTAGATTTTAGGTTCGAGATTGATATATTTTAGATTATTGGATAACTGGAATATCTATGTTTAACTAATTTCACTTGTACAAATGATTCAAGTTTCGGCTCGCAAACGATGTAACGTCCTAGACAAAGATCAGAGGTTGGCCTTGCTCCTTTAAGTTTGTAATTTTCCAAGTGAGTGTGGTAAGTCTACGCTCCCTAAATTTTATGTTGTGGATCTGTTTTATGCTATGCTATGACAAGAAAAGGAATAATGGAAGTCATGGCCAGCCAAACTATGGGTCGAATGATCCCTACCACTTTATTCATAGTTTCCTTTTCCTCTCGTTAAATTCCAACACAAGGTCCTGAGACAAAATCCCTTAATGATCATTGCTTTATAAGGTACAAATTAAATCTCAGAATAGTGAGATTTAGCCTGCAACTAAGTATCCTTTGAGTAGAACCTGAGAGTCTCTTTAACAAGGATCACTGGTGTGTAGTAATCTAGATTTCGATAGAACCTACTTGAAAAGTATCCAGATGGTTTAATTATTTGAGAAGAATAGAAATGAGTAAATCTGCTACACAATGACAACGAGTTTGCAAGCAAAGAAAGAGAATGGGGGAGAGAGAGAGAGAGAGAGAGAGAGAGAGTCTTAATTCATCATAATTTCCATACTTCTGCAGAATTTCGTTACATATCATGGACTGTTCTTCTAGATGACACTACTATCCTTTAATCCAGGCCAACACGTTGGTCAACCCCTTGTTGGGCAAATAAGTGCTTCCAAAACCGACTAGGAAACACAGGTTCCTTGTCACTGACAATCATGCCTGAAAATCCATGTAGATTTTACACATTGTTCATGTAGATTATACAGTAGCCAACAATAACTGCAGAATAAGGATGGCTAGAGCCATGAAATGAGTATACTTACTAAACCTATTCATTATTATTATTATTAAAGAATAAATTCAACCCAATAATTTAAGCAGTTAGATGAGATCTCAAAATATTATTTATATTATTTTCTAACACACCCCCTCAAGTGAAAGTTCTTTGGGCTTGAAACTTGAACAAGCTCATATTACCTTGTGCTTGATTTATATCAAATAAATATGGATTGTGATATTCGAACTCGTGATCGCTTGGTCATTAAGGTTCTGATACCATGTCAAATAACTAATTTAACATAATAGCTTAAGATGTTAGATGAGGTCCCAAAATATGATTTATATTATTCTCTGACAACCACATATATAACATTCTTACCATTACACTTAGGAAGGCCTTCTATAAAATCCATGTTTATGTTATTAAAATGAGTTAATGATAGGAAGAGGTTGTAGTAACCTCAGGTGGAAGACATTTTATATATGTTCTGTTTTTTTAGTGCACACACTGCACTCCCTCACATACTGTTTTATATGTTTTTGTTACTTTTTCTAGTAGAATAGACTCTCAATTCTTTTAGTAGTGGTATTAATCCTAGATTCCCCCCCTCATAGATGAATCATGATACATAACAACAAGTTACTTTTGTAGTTCAGGATCATAACTGACCATCTTTTTACTTTTCTTATTTAAGTGACTATTCACCTACTTGTAATGAGGGTGACGGTTGAGATCCCTGAGTATATTATTTATAATCTCTTTTATAGTATATAACATTGAGATATTGCCATATTAAACAATTCTCTCTTAGTGCTTCAAGATAAAGTATCAACTACAGAGTTATTTTTTTCCTTTCTTGTATTCAATCTTGAAATCAAATCCTAAGAGTTTGGTTAACTATAAATGCTGAGATGGAAAAGTTATTTTTTGCTCCATTAGATATTTTAAATTGACATGATATGTTTGAACCTTGAAATGTATGCTCCAAACATAATGTCTCCACTTAGACACTATATTAAGTCTCATATGTAGACAAGATTTGTTGTTTTAGACCTAGAGATGTGCTAATGTAAGCTATGAGATTTCCTTTCTACATCAAGAATGCCCTAATTCCACTCCCTAAAGCATTTGTTTATATAACAAACACCTTTTTTAAGTCAAGTAAGGTTAGGACTAGAGGTTGAGTCATTATCTCTTTTATATTTTTGAAAGCTTCTATTGCTTTTATATTCCATACAAATACATCATTTCTTAGTAGTTGTGTTAATGGTTTACATATCAATCCATACCCTTTGATAAATCTTTTGTAGTAACTAGTTAGGCCAAGAAACTTACGCAACTGTTTAACATTTTGAGGTTCAAGCTAGTTAACCACTACTTTAATCTTTTCAGGATTAGTAGAAACTCCCTCTTTGACTATTATATGCCTGAAGTACTCTCTACTTGTTTACTACCAAACATACACTTACTTTCCTCAACAACTAGTTGGTGTAGTTTGATTAATTCAAAGACTGTCCTCAAGTGTTCCCCATGTGTTTCCATAGATTGGTTGTAGATCAAGATGTCATTGAAAAATACTAGCATAAACTTTCTTATATCCTTTTTAATTATGTTCATTGTGTCTTTTTTTGTACCATATATTCAAGAAGAAACATGTTCAAGTCCAACAAAAGCATTACTGCCTCATCAAGCTGTAGTGTTGGTGATCGTTATATGAATCTAGGTAATGATTATGAAGAAGCACTTAATGTACAAGTTACCGACCAATGCTCAACCATTAAGGACAACAGAGTAGGCAACCTTTCTTCAATAGAGCCAGTTTCAAGCAAAATTATAACAGAATGGAAAACCGACCTCTCTATGTAATTAGTTTTTTGTCACATGATGTTATTTGTTTGTATTAAGTTATTTTAATAGTTTTCATGTTATCAATATTGAAGTTGCTCGTTTGATCACCTCTACAATGAAGTGGTTGTTCAAAGAACCATTGTTTTAATAAAGTGTTCTTTATGACCATCTTGAATGAATTTATATGGTATATGCTTGATTGATACATGAGCAAAAGTGTTCATTGTAAGTATTTTGATAGCTATCATTGGTTTCAGATTGTTTATTTGCATTAATAATCTAAACTTTTCTTACCTAATTTAGAATTTAGAATTTTTTTGTTTTGTAGGAGACATATAACGCCAACATGGTTATGGAATTTTTTGAAGACACTTTCATTCATCATTCTCATGATCCTCAAGTGTGGTTGGAGGTTGTTACAAGTGATGAACCCGATATGAATTAGGTTTATAGTTTATCTATGACATCGGTCAAAGAGTTGAGGGTGGCCCGTACTATTTCAATTATAGGCCTAACATAATCCGACCCAAGCTATATATCATAGGACTTTGATGAGATTTTATAGGAAAGAGTTCATGAACAACTATGCGTTGAGATGCATAATTTGAGAGCATAAATGAGAGTTGAACTCCAACAACAAAAAATAAGATGTACTGGGTTTAAATGAGCCTAGCTATAGGTATACCTTTTCCTCCCCCTCATGGACCTTCTAGTTCAGGATCTTTTTGTCCCCCTCTACCTCCATCTTTCTAGGAATGTTAATGAGTTGTTACTATCTACATTTGTTAAAAAAATGTTGGTGTATGAAAGTTTATTTATCTCATTGTTATGAACTATTTAAATGAATTGTGAATTTGTATAAGTAAATTTTTGGAAATACATATTTGTTATGATTGTGATTTATTGCGAACTATTTTATTGTTGTGATTGGGGGTGATAAAAGACAAAAACAATTTCAATCTTTGATGGAATTGTTGAAGGGATTGCCTTTTTATCAACGATTTCATCGGTATTTTCATCTAAAATTTACAGAATGAGTACCACCATACCAATGACATTTATGATGGAAGATTCCATTAGGAGAATAAATGGTGATGAAATCGCCGAAAACCTACACCAATGAAATAAAAAGCTCAACGAGATACATTTCGATTATAGTGTTTCGTCGTTTATTCCATCAGCATTTTTCAATGCCGACAAAATTGTCATTATATATTTATGGGATATTCAGTCGGTATTTTTTTTATTTTTCTAGTAGTGTTTCTTGTGTTCTTCTGTGTTTTTGGAGTAGACAAAACTACATTAATTTCTTATCCTCATCATTTCTTCAATTTTCACAAATCATATTTTTAAGGGGAAAAAAAGTAAGGGGACTAGAGTGCTCTGCCAAATTGAAAAATACAAAGTTGGATGGAATATTGTATGTTGTCATGACTATAATTCTCTTTGTATTGGCGTTGAGAAATACACGATATAAATCTTAATAAGAAAAACACAGTTTAAATGTTTTTAAGAGGTTCTCTCCATACGATGTCCAGAATCAATTTTAATGTTAAATTTAAAAAGACACCACTCGTTTCTGGGACTCTAATCCATGAAAGTTGTAGAAAAATGCAAATGCCCAAAACTTATTCAGATGAACAAGATTCCTGTGCCAAATATTTATTTTCTAATTGATTAGTATAATTACAATCACCCCGGATTCGAAATAAATTAAGCACATACGCCATGGGAATTAGATAATTTTGGACATATCTAGATTAGGTTGTTGTCTTGTCTAATCCTAATGTACAGTTCCACCCCCTCCCTTTTTTTTATTAAAAAGAAGAGGACAAGCTCACCATGGGAGAGTCGGGAAGTGAGAATAGATCTTAGGAGCTAGGACTTCATTGAAAATCTAATAGCCATGGTAGGTGCTCCTTTACCATTTTACGGCTATGTCCTGTTTTCAGCCGTTGGTATTTACAGGTTTTTTTTTTTTCCAAGGTCTAACCCAAAAAATAGGAATTTATTATATTTTTTTATGTCTAGCCAAAACTTTATTTTCTAAAAGACTAATTATCTTAGCGATAGTATTGTACTCCAAGTTATGTATTATTATTTATTACAACAGTTTAATTACTTCTTTTTTTGCTTTTTGGTTATTTTATTTTTTGTTTTTATTTTAGGGATAAGATGGTCTTTTTACAATGACATATATGTTTTTTGAAAATTATGCGGAGTTATTTTGGTAATTGTATTTTTTTATTCATAGTAAAATTATTAATATAACCCTTAAATAAAATAATCTAATACCTTATGCACAAGAGCGTTTTTATATTTTTATATTTAATAGAACAAAATAATTACTACATTATCCTTATTTGAATTTTTTAGCCTTGGCTTTGGATACTTTGTTGTAATTTTTTTATTAATAGTCTTTTCAACAATTTGATCCTTCATAAATAAATTAGATGACATTTAAGTTTGCTTGATTGAATTCACTCCATGATTTAATAAGTTGTAAGTTTTTTAGATTAAACTAAGTTTAGAAGATTTTTCTAAGTTTGCTTGGTTTTTCTCTCTCTTTTTAAGTTGGAATTTTCTCTTTTTTTTTTAAGTTTGACTCTCTTTTTTTTCAGTTTTTTTTTAGTTAGGTTAGTATTGAGCTGTTTGATAATCCGAATAAGCTCGAGTGTGATTTTTTTTGTTTTTTGTCAGTTCATTTATTGTTGTTTTTTCTTTATAAGTTTTTAAATCGTCAATTTAACCAATGACTTGAGACTTGAATGTTTTTTTAACATATCATTGTTTTACATTAAAAAAAAAATTTGTTCAGCCGTGACAACACGTGGCAACATATCTAGTTAAGGCTAAATCATCATAGTTTACTATCATAATTTTAAAATACTTCACTATCATTTGAAGTTTATTTTTAAATACTTCATTATCATTCGAAATTATGCATAAAACCACAGATTAACGTATTATTTTAAGTACTTTTGCAAGTGGTTATGATCCGTCAATTGATGAGATATATTGTAACTAGATTAACGTAATTTTTAGATCTATTGTAACTAGATTACGTGGATAGTCTTATAAAAATATTTATAGATTGATGAGATAAGGCTAAACTCCAAAAAGGCTTGTGCTGCGTACAATAATAAAATAATAGATCTAATAATAAAAAAGCTCATAATTTTTTTGTTGACACCATTAGAACACGTTCAAATTTTGTAAGGGGATTTTATATGTCCAAATCTATAGGGAAGTCAGCATAACCAATAAAGATCCAAAAAAGTCTCCAAATTAATCTAGAAAATGTTGTTCCAACTAGTTTTGTTATTTTTTCTTTTTATTTTTGGATTTTCTAGTTTGATAGGGAATTTTATTGGGGTTTTTTCTTTTTAATTAGAACTTTTAGTTTCATTTCTGTTTTAGCTCGAGTTTTTTAAATTTATTTAAGGAGTTGTAAGCTTTTTATATTGGAAAATACTTGAAGAAAAACTATTTATTAATAAAATTTTGAATTATAATTTCAAAACTAAGGTTCTTTTCAGCAGAATTCTGGATTCTTGTATTTTATTGTTGTTTTTTTTTATGTTGTTTCCATCCACATGAGTTGATATCAATCTTGCATCATCAGTTGATATTAAAGCTACATCACATGTATATATAGACTACAAAACAATATTAATTATCATGTTAATCTTTACATATATTCACGACTAATTGAATAATTGATCTAATCTATTAACAAAGAATTTGAAGCATTTTATAAAATGTGGTGTACATAGTGTTAACCTACATTTATATATACAGTTTCAATTCCAAATTATACATGAGGTAAAGTTTAATTACCTCTTCTAATTTTTAACATAGAAAAAAATTCCTTTAAATTACAGATTTTATTTTTAATTTGTAAAGATTTCATGTGTTCTGTGGTGTCCATTAATTTTTTAATTAAAAATCAATTAAAACAATAGAAAGACACGACGATATTCCAACAAATTAATAAAAGATAACTCGACGTGCAAACATTCCTTGTTTTCGCACCATAAAATATTCTACTGCATTGTCACCAATAATTAATTTAAGTCTTTGTTTGACATGCATGCTGTAAGAAAATAATTTATGAAATAGTAAAAACAACAATAATATAATAGGGTTAAAAATGATAAAAACAAGTCTTTTATTTGTTTATTTTACATTTTCACACATTTACATTTCATGGTATTTTTTAAAAAAATTCAAATAAATACAAATGTCTCTATGGATATCAATGTTATATATATATATATATATATTGAAAGCAACCTATAAACATCTTAAAATTAATGATTTCTTACTAATTTTCCCCATGTCTACTTAAAGGATAGACTAAATCCTAAGAATTTAAATATTATTTTTAAACGAAGCCGTAATATTTACACTATAATTAAAACTTCGCTTACTTTAAGATTTTATGTTTAATCTTGAAATAAATTATTCTTGAATCCCTGTTTGTTAATACAATTATAATTTAGCCCTCCATTTTTATAACTCAATCTCTTTATTCTCATTGATCACTGTATATTTCTAGAGTTGAACGGTTTTCTTTAAACTCTCACGTACCATATAGATGTTTCTCAAATATTATATAAGAGACTCAGAACAAATTAATAGATGTTTGAACAAGATAAGAGATTGAAGAACTAAGTTATAACTTTGTTTAAAATTGAGAGGATAGAAAATAAAATGGTTTTAAAATCAAGGCTCATCAACTCTTCCAATCCAGCAAAAAGGAAGGCAGAAGAGTTCACGAAGAAGGGAGGAAAGTAGAAATTAAGAGCTTATCAATACAGAGAGTTTCTTGGAGCTCAGGAATGTTGAAAGGCCTACACTCTACTTCTCAACTGGTCTGGCCCTCGTAAGTGGATTGCTCATGGGGGAGAAGAGGGACAAGATAAAGTGGAGAAAGAGGACAAAAGAAGTGATGGCATCTCCATGTAAGAAAAGAGGGACAGGCCTATGTTTGATTGTTTTTTTATTGGGATTAGAATAAGCACGCGTTGTAGTCTATTTGTGGTACAAAACCCTAAGGTTGAGGGATCCACTCTCTATCACCATTTACTTTTCTTCTTTTTTTCTTCTTTTTTTTTCACTTATACCGTCCTTTTCATCGCCGACATATAAACCCACTCCATTATCCTTCTCTTTTGCCTACCCTGTGAAAAGAAAGAATCTCTCTATTTTTTATATTACGAAGAAAAATCTCTAAATGTCAATTTCTAGCTATTTGCAACTCTATCTTGTTCATAGTACAGTCAATTTTTCTTTTTCTTTTTCTTTTTCGTTGTATGTTCAGAGATATATATCACTAAATCGGATTTCAAAATATGAAAGACTACGTTCACATCTCCGATCATTCATCGGTTTTTTCCTTACGAATTGCAACTGTCATCAGTTAGGTTGCAGTGCTGTTAAAGAGTTCAGTTTATCAATCGATCGAATATATAAAAAATCAATTTCTTTGTATTGAAACCAATTTTTGTGACTGAATATTTGATTGCTAATAATTTTGCAATTGTTCGGTGAGTTGAAAATTTTCATATTTAGATCAGCTATAGCACGTCTTCTTTAATTAATACGTCCTTCTATCCTTCATTATTTCTTTCTCACTTCTGTACGTACTCTCTCAGTCAAGCAGTACCCGACGTGAATTTTACAACTCTGAAGCAGCCTTTGAACAGCACCATCATGCTTCACCGGACATCAGTTTTTTCTCTGGCTTCTCCTCCATTTTTCTTTCTCTTGTCTACTCTATCTCTCAAATCCTTAATTGAAACCCCAGTAATCCTGAACTCTATCGTTTTCGCCTCTATTTCTTTCCATCTTTCATTCGACTTGTGTTGTTTTTCAACAATATAAATCTTAAAATGTGGCTTCACGAGGGTTTTTATTGTTGTTAAAATATAGCTTGTATATTAGGTAGTTAAAGAAAACTTCATTCTATATTAAAAAGATAAAAGATTTTGTTATATCTTATAATGTGAAGGATACCAAATCAATAGATTTCAATGTTGGAGGGAAGGCCCAAAACACGCAATGCTTTAACACTTGGTGCAACGGCTCCTAATGCAATAAGTACCGGTTTGAATTTTACAGAAATAGATTAGAAACAATTTTTTTCTCCCCCTAATTTTTATTTACAAACTTTTTGTTTATGTTTATCAAAAACAAAATAGAATTTCTTTTTCTTAATAAAATTATAGAAATTGTTGTCTAAAAGTTTAAGACGTTGATGTATTATAAGGTATATTGCTTTAACCATGTAGCAAATATAATGAAGTCAATTAATACCTTAAAGATAATGATTTTCACTCCTCAAAGTTTGTTTGCAATATCCACTGACATTACACTTATGTCCGTTGCCTATCCCAACTACAAACATTACAACAGATTTTATTGAAGGTCTTTTCATATGCAAAGGGAAAGATGTTATCTTTGTTGTTGTTCACCGTTAAGTATGCCAACTTGATGTCCTGTTCTCATCCATATTCTACTTAGTTAGTAGCTCAGCTTTTCATAGACTTGGTTTTCAAGCTTCATAGTTTACCTAGCTCTATTGTTTCGAATAGAGATCATGTGGTCTTAAGCTCTTTTCAAAAAGAATTATTTGCTCTACTAAAGGTTAGTTTACACTATTCTTGTGGTTATCATCCCCACACTGATAATTAATCTGAAGTGATTAACAAATACTTTTAGTGTTATTTATGTTGCATGACAGGATGACAACTTCTTAGATGGGTTAAGTGGTTGCCTCTTACTAAATTGTGGTATAACACAGACTTCAATTATAGTATTTAGATGACTTCATTTCAGGCCTTATATGGTTACTCTCCATCCTTGCATTTGCCCTATTTTCCTAAGGAATCTTTATTTATGGATGTTGATCTGTTGTTGCATGATAGAAAGAGGATGATTTTTGTATTAAAATCTACATTTAGAACAAGCTACATGATTCAATATTGGAGACATGGTGTATGTTAAGCTTCAAGAGTATAAGCAGGTTAGTTAGACTCAAAGAATTCATCAAAAGTTTGATGTCTGAAACTCCATTACTAGCTTGAAAAAAGTTATTCTCGGATCAGTGAAATAGATAGGATTTCGCTAAATCTTGTGTATCAACTCTTTTATTTTATTAAATTTATTTGTTCATGATGATGTTTATTGAATTTCGTATATAATTTCTCAAGTCACTGAAATTTACTCACCAATTTATAATTCTTTATTTAAAAACGGTTTAAATTTTCTTATACATAATAGTTTTGAGAAATAAAAATTCCAACAATAGACTGAACCACTTCAAAGATAAAGAAAAAATAATGTAACTTTCCAAGATCAGGCATATCAAACTCAACCAATATAGACCTTTTAAGTTTCTAAAAAATGACTTAATCATTTCTAGTGTAATCAAATCATCAAAATATATATATATATAACATCTTTCTGCCATTTTTTGTTTTAATAAAATGTGGATATCTTTTAAAATATTACTTTCAAACATAACCCTATCTTAAGTTTCCAAAGACATAATCAATCTAATTATGTCATTCCTTATAACTAAAGCAAAAACTTCTTCGTAATTGACATTGTTCTCTTACTTATAATCTTTAGCTACTAGGTTTGCTTTATATTTTTTGAATTTGCCATTCTCCTTCAACTTTATCTTGAACATCCATTTTATATCAATGGTTTTTTATCCTTTTAGAAGTGTTATTAGCTCCTAAATGTTGTTTATGCATCAATTTTAACATTTATAGCCTTTTTTCATTTTGGCTTTTTATAACTTCTTTAAAAATCATAGGATCACAATCTAAAAATAAAGCAAAATGAGTAAATGGTTATCAAATTGATCGATTCCAATTATCTTATAATCACTCATCCATACAGATGTTTTTATAACATGTTGTGATCTTTTTTCATCATTTGTTAATATTACAAGTGTGCTTTAATTATCTACTAATTGTGATGCATCCTTCATAGGCTTTTTATTTTTCTCATCATTTTCACCATTTAAATCCACTAGAATATTTTATTCAACACCATTATTACTCCATGTCTAGACTTTACCTTCATAAAAAAAACCATCGCGCCTAATAACAAAGTTCTTGATGCTAATATTATATAGTTTATAAGCTTTTAAATAGTCAATAAAACAAGAAAAAATGTATTTTTCTCTTTTATTATAAAGTTTTTTTCCTCTTCTAATATGGAATATAGGCATATGCAACACACCTGAAAATTTTGAAATCACTTATTGTTGCCTTTTTCCACTTTTATTAAAAATGAGAATGCTCTAATTTACTACTTCAGACTAGAAACTTTTTAGTAGGCCACTCCTTATATAAAACTTCGCATCAAACGTCAAAGGAGTAAACCGGGGAAAAAATCTATAATACAAAAAATTGTAATTAGAAGAATGAGAGCATCAAAAGTCTAAGAATCAAAATAAAAATAAATTAGAGGATATCAAAAAAATTAACATTAGAGTGTTAAATTGAAAATAAAAAAATTAACAAAAGGAAAAAGAAATAAAAAAAATGAAGGCTAAATTAAAAAAAAAATAACATAAACTTTAATTGAAGGATGAAATTGAAAACAAAAAAACTTTAAAAAAAAAGTCAGAAAAAACCTTTGAAATCAAAAGAATAAAAATCGAATCGAAAACAATAATTCATGACAAATTGTAATTCAATGATGAAATTGAAAACATTAAAAACTTTTTCAAAAGAGCCAAGGACTAAAATAAGTAATAAAAAATCTAAGGACTAAAATTGAGAAATGAAAAGAAAAGAGGACTAGGAGAGAGAGAAAAGTAGGAATGAAAAAAAAATGATCATCGGCGAAAAGCTATCTATCGACCACCACCACGCGCTGTACCATAAGAAAAAAGGCAAGGCGGCGCTTCTAATGACATGGTGGAACAGCATATTTGGTTACGAGAATACACTGCACGCGCCACCATAAGGTCGCGGATGCATCCCACACGCCAACTGTTCTTTGATTAATTAATCATAGCAAAAATTCCAAAGCACCTCTTATGATTCCGGCATTCACAAAAAAAAAAAAAAAAACCAAAATGAAAAGATGAAATTGCACTTGGACCCTTTCATTATTTTTTCCATAATGTAAGGGTAGAAAGGTCCTTTCATAATCCTACAAAAAATATAAAGGCATAAACACCCTTGCTTATCAATTAAATTTTTTTCTAGCTTAGAGGAAAATAAGTAATTATACTGTTTTAAAAAAACTGAAAAGATAAAAGTAACCCCTGACAATATTTTAATGACTAATTAATGTTTTTAAAAAAACAAAATTACCCTCAAAACTAGGGAACCAAAATTCTTTTCAAATGGCAAAATCATCACTACACTGCCACAATTCACAGTATAATGTATCTACATCTACAATGATTGATATAGTAAAAGAGCAACGCTCTTTTTATGTTTGTTAAATGTGACCTTCGCTTTGTCGCGAGCCATATATTGTTTTTCAACAAAAAAAATTTATATATATAAATAGGTTCTCTCAACACTTTTTTTGTTTTGTAGAAAATTGAAAATTTTATGCATGCATGTAATCAAATAATTGAACAACTATGCGTGTTAATAAATAAATAAAAAAGTTATAAACAATACCAAAAAATAAAACTGGAAAAATTGAGAGACAGATGTAAATTAAGATATTTTATCTCGCAAGACGGGGCATTTATTCAGTTGTATTTGCTAAATTTATTTATTAAAATAATTTATTTATTCAATCAAACAATAATAGAAATAGACACACATATTAAATTGATTAAGTAAAATAAAAGGAAAAAAATACTATATAAGGTTGAACATATTAAAAATATTATCTGGAAAAATACGATATATATATATATATATATATATATATATGAATAATAAAAATCACTTCAAAAATTAAATACATACAAAATAATAGGAAAAAAATTATAATTTAAAAGAAGCTCTACAAATAAAATAATTGTACCAAAAATAATTTAAAGATAAAATTAAAAAAATTATGAATAACATATTAATAATGAAATGTGAGATGATGCCCAATGTCCACTCAACATCACTCATCCCATGCATTGTAGTTTATATATATATATATATATATATATTGATGGAGGGTATTATCAAAGTTTTCAAGCAAATCGTAAAACAGAATTTGATTCTCCATGGCTTTATACCTATTTAATTGTACATCAATCAATAGAATTATTAACAATTAAATTTTATAACATAGGATCCAAAATGACACTTGTCGAACACCCAAGAGATAAAGAGGTGATGGTCCTCCTTGTTGTCTCCAGTTTACTATTAAGTGGAGATCTACAGGTGTCTATGTGTTTTTTCACGTATACATGGCACTACATGGATTGATGATTAAAGTCGAAATTGACCCTAAAAAATATTTATTTTTGCTATTATAGTGTATAATAATCATAGGCATCTTAGTAGATCGGAAGTCTATTTTTAGAGTAGAAACTAAAAAGCCACCCACCCTACTGCTTGGTTATCTACCTATAATTATAACATATACTAGTTAGTTACTCAGTCTCTTATCAAAATCTATTTTTATTTAGTTTTTTATAATTAAAATAAATATTTGTATAAAGAAATTGTTTAAATTATGAAAAAAAATACTTTGCTAGATGAATTATTCTTTTCTTACTCATGTAATTTTTTTATTTAGCTAAAACGTGTCTTTTTTATTAGTAATATTTTTTAAAAAAAAATTTAGTGATTTCAAATAAGGAGGTCAAAATATATATCTTGAATCCAGACTTTATTTCTTTATTCATGCATTATATTTTTTTAACAAAAATATGTTTTTCATCAAAATTATTTTTTAATAAAAAAACTATCTTGGTCTAAGAAGCAAATTTCAATAAAATAAGATTAAAAATCATGTATTGATATCTTGTATGGAATTGAAAGAAAAAATAAATAATTAATATCAAAGAATTATGTAAACAATTTATAATTAAAAAATAATAAAATAAAAATTATATTTTTTTAATATTCATGATCACATCTTAACAAATTTTGCATTCATATATGATAATTAATGAAATGATTGCTAATATTATTAAAAAAAAGGGCTATAATCATATTTAAAAAAATATGGAAAAATTAAATGATATTTAATTGAATAATATTTTAAATATAATTTTAATTATTTTATTTATAATAAATTTTATTCAAAATTTAAGAAAAAATAAAAAAGAACTAAAAAGTAATGTAAAAAGAGGTCAAATGTTGGGACCTTAAAGGGTGGGCTAGTGTGCATAGCCTAACACAAAAAGCCTATGGTTGGCTAGCCTTGCATGATTGACTTTCTTCTCTATTTTTTTAATAAAACTTAACATGGGTAGATTACCTATTGTTGATTGGTTACAACCATAAACCTATTTGGAATCCATACACCTATTTTTTAAAACACCTCTTAACCAATCAAAAAAAATCAAGAAACATACTAAGATCATCATCAAATCAATTTGACCTTTTTCTTTGGATTGTTTTTTATATCTTCCAATTAAATTCTATTTAATTAAATAGACCTCTAATTAAATTTTAAAGATTTATCAAACACCTTAAATTCATAAGCATGGGAAAAGAAAAGAAAATCTCAACATCTAAAATATCAACAACATAATAATAATAATAATAATAATAATCAAGAATGAAATTGAAAAACAAATTAAAATTCTATGAAAAAAATATTTTAAAAAATAACATTATTCATGGAATAACACTATTCACAATGAATTTAGACAAATGTATAATAATACATAGTAAAAACCGATATTATTTTAGTTTCTTTGTCTTTGTAATTTTCCCATGTGGTGTTGCTAGATAGATATTTTTATATTTTATTTTTTCATAATTAAAATAGATATTTGAAAAAAAAAACAATGATTTAAACTTTGGACAAAAAATACATTTTGATAGATGGGTTATTCTTTTCTTTTTCATATATCTTTACAATGTTGTTGGTTCTTAATAGTTTCATTACCATATTGAATTTGATGGTTGATTCTTAGTTTCATTAAAAAAGATTAAACAGTTAATTAAATTTAATGATGGATGATTTATTTTCAGTTTTATATGTTAAATTTTTTATTATTTTTAAATACATGTGGGATTGTTGTTTCTATCATGAAGGATTATTGATCTTTTAATGTAAATTATTGTCAATTCCTTGCAAAGTTCAACTTCGTTGAGTGGTTAGAGTTGCGTACAACTCCAATGTCGACCACCCGACCAATTAAAGACCATTAATTGGAGGTTCGAACCTTGTGGTTGCTCATATGATGGCCACTGGAGGCTTACATGGTCGTTAACTTCAGGGCCCGTGGGATTAGTCGAGGTGCGCGCAAGTCGCCCGGACACCCACGATAATCTAAAAAAAAAAAAAAAAAAAGACCATTAATTGGTATTTTATTGTAGATTGGGAATAAGAAAGAATCTTATAATGGGTGAGAGGACAAAAATTAGTAACAAATATGAAAACAAAATTCATATATTTGATTTATAGCATCTATAGATCAAATAAAAAAGTTTAGCATATAGATTCAATTAACTTAAGGTAATTAATGACAGATTTGGTTTGATATTAATTGCTTTTTTCTTAAGATACTCAATTATAACTTAGTCTCTATAGTCTATTAAGATTAACTAATTTGCTCATGTAGTATCAAAATCTATTGTAATCATCATTAACAATATTCAATTTAGTAGTTTTTTTTGTTCCAAAATGTAATTTTTTAATCAAATTTTCCCATCTTACTTGCTTCCCTTCTCTATTCCATTTTTTTAGTAAAAAAAAAAAGGAAATGAACAAAGAATTTATGGAGGGACTAAATTATAAATGGATTATATTGATAATTTAATTTTTGAAGCTGTAAGAACAAGTTAATTATGCTGACCTTTAAAATATGTTTAGTATGGGGTAAACTTTTTACCATTGCGGCACTGTTTGTTTTTGCGTTTCAAAAGCACTTTTGAAAAAATTTAAATTTTATTTTATTTTTTTCTTTGCTTTGAAATAATATTTTTTTGGTATTTTTAGATCATTTTGATGTGCTGATATCAAAAATAATTTTTTAAAAATAATAAAAAAAACATTATTATAATATATTTTTAAATGAAAAACACTTTAACAAACAACCATAACCACACTTATGTTTGACATCATTTATAAGGGAGGGGATTTGATCTGCTGATATCAAAAATAATTTTTTAAAAATAATAAAAAAAACATTATTATAATATATTTTTAAATGAAAAACACTTTGAAAAACAACCATAACCAGACTTATGTTTGACATCATTTATAAGGGAGGGGAGGTTTTTAAGAAATGTAATATTTACCTCCAAAATGGAGGTAATGTTAACCATTTTGTCTTTCCCTTCATTTTTTTTAAATTTAATATAAATTTAATTTTTCATCTCTTACGCATCTCATTTTGGCTCACAAATATAATTTATTTAATTTTATATTTAATTTAAATGTTGATTTTATTGTATTGAATCCACTTTTATTTTTAAATCCTTCAACTCTTACCAAATATCATTAACACTTCACCTCCTAATATTTTTTACACCCTTAACATTTCACCTTTATATCTTCCTTCCTTAATATTTTCTATTCAAAATTTTAACCTTATACTAAAAGCTACCTCAAATTTGCAATCAATATGCAATAAAAAACATAAATAAAGACATATAAGCAAACCCTATTTTTTCTTTTTCATTTTCTTTTTTTTTATATAACCCGGGGTGTCCGAGCCAGCTTATGCGCACCACGACTAATCCCCGGATCCACTGAATATCCTGTAAGCCCAATAGACAGGTAAAATACCGCGAGAATGACAGACGTGCACGCTGAGTCTTGAACCCAGGATGCAGATGGTGGAAATCCCTGTAAAAACTACTGGGCCACAAGCCACAGTGTATTTTTTAAAAAGTCACTAAGGAGAGAGGATTCTGATAGACATCATGCATGCTTAATTCCTTAAAAAAAAAACCTTTTTTTAATCCCCACTTCAGCTCCGAGTTCTGCATTCAATGCATCAGATTTGGAGTGCGGCTCCTCAACAACCATAAAATAAAGACATTATTCAAGCAAAGAGATTTGGTACTCAGCACCCAGAAGGAATCTCTTTATAGGCCAAAAGCTTATCTTCTCTGCATACAATACTCTACTTCATTTTACAACAATATCTTCTTATCCCACGTTGTTCTATTGCCTCCTTTTATTATTCAATTTCTTTAGTCTTTCAATTATTGCTATCAAGATCATTAATAAACAATTTCTTCTTCTCCTTTATTGCTAGTTTGGCATTTGACAGAAAGTACAAGGTGGGTGTGCATGCTGGAGAGGAAGAGCATCATGTTTACAGATTGGCTTTGACATTGTTCTTGTGACCCTTCCTCCTTTTCTTTTTTACTTGAAAATAGCTATGGCAATCCTTACGGACAAGACAGCTTGTGTGGGTGCGTTTTTTAAGCTCCTAAGATGTTTCTTTAATGACCTAAACTCTGCTTAAAATCTAGATCACATAGGAGAGCATAACTTGGAACAGTTTTTTATTAAGATATGAAGATGGAAGCAGACAAGAATCTGCAGCTTCAGAACCCATTGCTCAGGGAATGGATCTTTTTGTCTCCCAAAAATTTATTTTTATTTAGTATGATTGGTTCATTAATTTGAAGTTACTTGCCCATTTTTAGTCTTGATACGAGATACAAGGCAAAGCCTAGCCCAAGTCTTGGTGGGTCGTCCACCCTGTTTGAGCATCCCATATCGTAGTTGGAGTCTATCCTGGAGTCATGGCACAAAAAGGAGCACCACCAAAAGTTTAGAAAACACCGATGGACTATTCCATTGATGTAAAGAGAACTTTTTTGTTAGCAATCATTATACAAATGGAGTCTCTTAGAGAAATATGTTATTGAAAATATGCTCGTCAGGGATTTGGATTTTGTCGGCAATGTTTTTTTTTACGGGATTGCCGATGAAATATTCACACTAAAAACTAAGATTTTATAGCTCATTTTCCATTGAGAACTCTCTCGAAAACCTTAACTACTAACAAGATATTTCATCACATATTCCATCAAAAATACACCTTAATATCCGATGAAATATTTCAGCAAAAATATTCCATCGCCAATTCCATTAGAATGTGAGTTGTGAGCAACCACTTCTAATGAAAACGCTAACAGAATGTTTTGACTGAATATGTCGTCAATGATATTGTTAAGAATTTCAAAACCTCTATAACGTTTTGGTTGAATGTGACCTAGCATTTCTGACAAAATTGGGGATAGAATAGTCAATTCTGTTGGCCTTTTTGTTAGAGTGTCACTTTTTTGTGTTGTTTAATTGTTATAATCTTACAAATTCACAACAACAAAAGCAATAACAACAATCTTGTTCGATAATATTAAAATGAGTTTCATAAATAAAAATTATATTAAAATGAATTCCACACAAAAAAAATCAAATAGATTAAAATTTCTAAAAAAATAGGGGAGGAAAAGATCCTGAACCAAAAGTGTCAGGAGGGGGGAATATAAAGTCAAATATGCATGTATTTCCTCTTATTTTCTATTATTTTCTTGTTCTACTTATGCTCTTATTTCTTCTTTTAGTTGTGTCCTTATTTCAGTCAATTGTTCTTGAACTCTATCTTAGACCATCTCCTTAAGGGTCAATGATGTATGGCTTGGGTCAAAATATTGTATGCCTACTATTGAAATATTACAAGCCACCTTTATATGTCGGGTCAATGCTATAGGCATACCATAAACCTAATTCATATCGAGCTCATCAATTGCCCAAGCCTCCAACAATAATTGAGGATTGTAAGAAGCATAGGTGGAAATGTTTTTTTCATGTTTGGTAACCATGTTAGCATCTAAAATTCATATTAATGATGCAAATAAATATGAATTTTAATTAAAAAAAAAGTTATATAAAAACATACAATGAATGTTTTCACTTCATTGTCGACAAACATTTTCACCTCTTCCCTTTTATCTCCCTTCCTTGTATTAGTTTCCTCGTATAAATCCATTAGAGATGGTTCCAGGCCAAGCTTTTATTCCTGCAAAATAAACAGTATGTAAAAAAATATCACAAATGAAAATTAAATTAAAAATTAAAGAAAAATAATCGAATGAGCAAGCAATCTCTCTGTATGCTTGCTCACCAAACCATGAGTTTATCTATTTCTGTTCTGAGACTCGAATTGTGAGCGCTTTCTAAATCCATATGATGCCACAAATTCTTGAAACTTTTCCCAATTATCATCCAAGACGTGCCTCGGTCTATGATTTTCCAATGATATGTCATTAGAAGCAGATCTGTTCATTGGATATTTATAGGTATCATACCATAAATTACACAACTTGATACAGAAACTTGTTAAACAAAAATTACGTAAAAAAAATAAAAGATTACAAATTTTCAATAATATAACATTTTGTTGCTTGATACTTTTCTAATTGCATTGTGGTTTTCCCAAACTTTTCTGGCCACCTCTTTGTTTTTTGTGTCCTAGTAAAAAGTTTTCTTACAATCAATTCATACATCAATTAATCTTTTTAATTATGAGAAAACTATATACAAAAAAAGTATATATTGTTATCTAACCTTAAACTTTCCTTAAAAAACATCTACCATATTCATAATTTTATTTTTCAATTGGCTTCCTATGGGTTTTTCTTAACCTCAAGACCTTGGACACATGTTTGACAACCTAGCTTAGGTTGATTCGAGTTGTTTTTTAAAAAATAATTTTTTAAAAAAATAATTTCATCATTCAATATCGACTTGACTTGGAATTGGACTTCATAACTTTTTTGTATGATTTCTACGAGATTATTATGTTCTCATGACTTGTGTCATGAGTTTAACAAGTTGACTCGAGATTTTTTTCTAGATTATTTTAAAAAAATAATTTTTTTTTAATTATTGTCATTTAATATTTTGTTGGTTGTTGTCTTTTCTTATTCTTAGATTAATTGAAAAATATATTTTAAATATTATTTTATTAAATTCAATATAGTTCTTTAATATGTTAGATTGTAGAAACTTTTAAGAATATTGACGAGGAATGTTTTCACAATATTGTGAAGTATTCTTTTTGTGTATGACATTGTGATCAATAATTTATTTATTTATTTCATTTGATTCAACGTGGTTGCTTAATTTTTTTATTAAAGAATTGAATAAAATTTGCTTATTGAACTCAGTCGATTTTATGACTTGAGTTATGAATTTTCCTTACTTCTTTAAAATACACTAGTAACGCTTAAGAATTCTTTTTTGTGTAAAAGAAAAAAAATTGTGCCCTCTGCATAATGCGTTGACCACCAATCTAGTTTTATTTACTTTGTAATTAGTTTTAATACTCATTATTTTTAAAAAAAATGCCAAGTTTGTATGTATAAATATATTATAGTTATAATTTTTATTAACATGTCACCATATCTATATTGTGTTATATTATAATATCCGTGTAATCTTTTTAGGTCAAAATATGTGTGCATCAAGATTGTCAATTTTATTTCGTTTTGTTCGGAATGTCTGATATATCTGGTTTCAATTCAAAAAACAGAACAAACTGGAACAAATTTCATCTTACTTAAAATCCCAGCTCATTCTAGAAATTCTGCTCGAAACGTTCGGTTTTGTTCTCCATTTTTGTTTCGGCCAAATTGTTTTCTTTTTTTTTTAAATCTATATTTTTTCTCTAATTTCATCTTGCAACACTTGGTTTATTGGATATTTAACTTCATAATTTATTATGGTTTGCTTTTTTGTGATTATCTCAGTCTCATGATCCATGTCATGAGTTTGGCGAGTTAACCTAGTTGACTCGAGTTGTTTTTATCTATTTTTTAATTGACTTTTTTTTCCGGTTCATCATTCAACATCTTCAATATTTGGTTGATTATAAATTAAGTTTTGTCATTTATTTCATTTGTTTTCTATGAAATTATTCTAGTCTCATGACCCGAGTCACAGGTTTCACGAGTTTTTAACCCGGGTAGACTTAGGTCATTTTATTGTGTTCTTTTTTTATATTGACTTTTTTTTTCAATTTCATCATTCAACAATGAGTTTCTTGAGAATTGAGTTTCATAATTTATTTTGATTTGTTTTATTTGGGTTTATCAAGGTTTCATGGCTTAGGTCGTGGATTTGAAAGGTTAACTCAAGTTGACCCGAATCGATCCAATATGTTGTCGTCTCAATATTTTTATTAAAAAAAATATCATCTTGAATTTTTTAATTAAATTATATTTTTACCAATCATCCAGGTTGTTTTTGGACCTGTCAAGTTGATCGGGTCATATTTGTTCAACTCCCACTTTTTTACTTGTATTTGAAATTTAAATTGCATAATTTTAAATTATTTTATTTTTGGATTTGAATTGATTTTTTTTATTGAATTAATATTTTAAATTTTATATATATATATATATAGTGTGTGTGTGTGTGTGAAGATTACAATTTCAAAATAGCATGTTAAAACACTCCAAAACTAAAATATTTTGTTGTAATTAAAATAAAATAAAATAGAAACGGAATTTACAAGGTGTGCATGCATACATACATCGGGTGATCCGAACTCTAAATTGCAAACATTTTTTTGTATGTAATCTATAAATTGGCGGGCCGGCTGTAGTCGAAATGGATAGAACCCAGGCCTAACAGTTGAAAGGCTCAAAGACTGAGGTCCCATCACCATAAGTGTAAATAAGCCCACAATTTGAAACCCTACACTGAACATACCATTATTTTTCCTTTCCTTTTCGTTTTCTTGGGGGTTTTTCCTTTTTAGTCGTCTTAGATTTTTACCAAATATAAAAATAGTAGCTTTGATTCTGAATTTCTGACAACAAACACAACACCTATGTCTCTCTCAGTAGACATTTTTGCTCTGTCTGATCAGGCAATCAAAGTCCTTGCTGTTTACTACAACGAACTTGATAGAAATAAGAATGTGACTCTAACAAGTCTGTTCAGTGTTGCCATCTTGTGTTGAAGAACAGCCCAGTTCCCTGCAATTACTACTACAAATCAACCAAATGAGAATTCACTGTCTTTGATTATAGAGAAGAGATATGTTGAACCCTTCTTTCTCTTTAACCGAGAGAACCCAATTATGTATTTTGTTTAAGGTGCAACCTTAAACTGATCTGTGGGAAGACACGACTTAGAGGGTGTGTTGGCGGTTTTTTAATTTTTTAAAATTATTTTTGTATCAGTATATTAAAATAATATAAAAAAAATAATTTTTTGATGAATAAGATTGAGAGCTTACGGCTTTCTAATGCAAAAAAAAAAAAAAAAAAAATAGTAGACGAGAATCACACACCTTGCATGAAGAAGAAATGCGAAAAACTTCAATTGCAACAAAATACAATCATAATCATAATCTTAATTGAATTTTAGAAAACAAAACATAAACAGTAGTGATCCAAGCCATTCAAGCTCAACACCCCAGTGTTTTTCCTCATCCTTTTATTAATCTAGTTCCAAGCAAAATCCGAGCAGCATCACAGAAAAAAGAAAGCTAGAACTATGGCGAGATAGCAACTCTCCGGAACTTTGAAATGACGGGACTTCTTAGTACTTGTAGTCCTTGACGTGGAGGCTCTCTGAGGCACCCTCACCAAGAGTGGCATCACCCTTGTACGTACCAAGAGTAGCCTCTGAGTTAGCTTTGCATCTGGCAAGCAATGCAGCACGAGCCTTCCCCACATTCTCCGGCTTGCCAGCCCAGGCCTTGAGGGTACTCTGCTGAAGAGCACGTCCAAAGGAAAAGGATAGAGACCATGGCTTCTTGGTGTTTAGTTTGTTCATGGCATTGAGGTTGAGGGTGGCCTCCTCCTCACTCTGGCCACCAGACAAGAATACAATAGCAGGAACTGCAGGGGGCACAGTACGTTGAAGTGCACGGACTGTGTACTCGGCAATAACCTCATGTGCAACCTTGGGAGCATCTGATCCAGGAGTAACCATGTTCGGCTTCAAGAGAGTACCCTCAAGTATGGCATGGTGATCATTGAGAGCTTTGTAGCATGCAGCAAGAACACGCTCTGTTACTGTGGCACACTTCTCAATATCGTGAGAACCATCAACCAAGATTTCAGGCTCTACAATGGGGACCAAGCCATTTTCCTGGCAGATGACGGCATATCTGGCTAAACCATAGGCATTCTCATGGATGGCCAGCTCAGATGGCTCATTGGCACCAATCTTGAGCACAGCACGCCATTTGGCGAAACGTGCACCAGCTTCGTAGTACTTTGCGCAGCGCTGGCCAAGGCCATCAAGACCCTGAGTTGTGGTCTCACCGTTTGTGCCAGCAAGCTCAACGGTACCCTTGTCAACCTTGATACCAGGGAGAACACCACCTTCCTTCAAGACATCAACAAAGGGCTTGCCTGCGTGCAAAACAATTGAGATGAAATACTTATAAAACACAGGAAACAGACTACAAAAACAGAAAACACAGCGGAAATTGGAAAAAGAAAAGCAGATCAACATCGGTACCTGATGCAGTCTTTTGGTAGAGAGTTTCCTCAAAGAGAATAACTCCGCTGAGGTATTGAAGAGCACCAGGGGCGCAGAAAAGGAGCTCACGAAGGGCTCGCCTGTTTTCCTCAACATTCTCAACATTAATACTGGATAGACGCTTGCCAATTGTGCCAGTTGACTCATCAGCAGCTAAGATACCCTTCCCAGGGGTGCCAATGTAGGCAGCATTCTTAATGAGTTCATCTGCAAAATTAACAAATCATTAAGTCTATAATAAGTGGAAAATCGAAAGAACAATCTTATAAATGTAAATATGAGGAATTAAACAATTCTTAATCATTTATAATTAATAAAACAGACAATTAAAAAAAAACTGTAGCTCGGATCTAAATTTAAATTTGAAACATACTGGAGTAATGGGAAAAATAGATCTGTAAACCTTAGATTATAATAATAAAATAGAAAAGACCCGATCTGATTGTCCAAACTGACCGTTCATAAACAAAACATGCGACAGACGGATATCATCAATAAAGAAATACTAATGAACAGGAAATCAGATCGGATCAATCCTAGATTCAAAAACAACAATAGAGACAGCAAGAGCCTAACCACAACACTTAAATCTTGAGATCATGTTGAAAATGGAAGTAAGCTAAATTTAATTAACAGATCTGAAATAAAAATAAACTAAATTAATATACGTTTTAGAACAAGATTTTAGAACAAGAAGGAATAGGAGAGGAGGATTACCAGCGTATTTGCTCTTGAAGCAAGACATTTTTGCAGGAAGAATAGTTCGGGGAGATCAATGTAAGAGAGGGAGGCGATGTGGGGAGGGATGAAAGGGGGTTGTGAGGGGTTTATATTTTGAAATAGGAGTAGGCGAGTAGCCAAGAAAGGTCAGTGAGGGCATCGAAATTGTCGCTAATTGTTGGCTTTTTTTCCACGTAACGCCCTGCTGCCGTTGGATATCACGTCTCCCTCCTTTTCTGTTTCCTACTCTCTTTAACATCTTTCTTCCTCTCTTTTTACTCTTTTGTCCTTCCCTTTCCTTTTTTTTCCATTTTTTTTTTGGTGCAACGGCTCCTTTTTATTATTTTTTTTCTAAATTAAGTAGTAATTTTCCTTCTAGTTTTCGTTATTTGCAGATTGTTATTGATAAGCATATTCTCCATATTCTCTAATATTCCTTAAGAACAAAGAATTAAAAAGAGCACATCCCATCGAAAAGGCAAAAAAATATGTTGATCCCCCAACTACAATTCAGTTCTAATTTAGGTCCTTAAACAAAAACAATGGCAACCGGGTCCCTCGTCCATTGGACATAAAACATGTTTTCCTTGAAATTCGGAGAGGGAAGAGGACCTATTTTTCTTTCCATAAATTTAAATGGTGGGTTAATTGGGCTACATTTGATGGATAAATAAAAGATAAGGGATCCAATTGAGAATTTATTTTGTTAGGGAACAAACATGAGGATCACATGATAGATGAGGGACAAATATGTCTTATGGATCAGATTTCAGCTTTATTTTTATTTTCTGCTGGCTCGTGGGAAGAAGATCTCGACTTGAGTTTCAAGCATAGGAATTAACGGAAGGGTGGATTAGGAAAAGCAAATTTAAAATTGTAAAAATCTATTTTTTTATTTTAAATTAATTTTTTAATATTTTATACTATTTTAATACAATAATATTAAAAATAAATTTATAAAATAAAAAAATATTACTCTAACATATTTTCAAATAAAAAAAAAATTAAAACCAAACAGGCGCTGTAGGCAGGGAGGGAGTTTAGGGGATTGAAAGGTGGGACCCAAAATCCGAGGGACACCGAGGCCTGCGGGTTAGGTTTGCAGTTTTGACAGGGAAAAGTTTGTGTGTTGTGGCCACCTACCCTTCCACGGTCTCCTTTTCTGGGTTTGCTTTTTTTAGCTGAACTCGTGTCCTTAACGTGACTTCCGTGAATTAGATCACACTTGGTAAATAAAATGTCTCCATTCATTGGGCCCCATGGTAGATTTTTCTTTCCTTTTAGTTCTTAATAATATGAAGCTCTTTTTTTTTTTTTTAGTTTAAAGTAAATATTAAAGCTATATTTGGCGGTCTAAGGAAAATAGAAATTCTCACCGATTTGTTTATTGTAATTTGTTTTTCATTCCTATGACACATTTTTTCAACCACGTGTCTCTTGAAACAAATAACAAATACAAGCACTTATGCTTTGGCGTTTTTGTGTTTTTTTTTTCTCTTTGAATTTTTTGGTCTTTTATTTTTTTTTATAAAACCCATCAGGATTTTTATTGATTTTTTTTACTTTAATTTTATTCTTTAATATTTAATTAATTTTGATGACTTTTTATATTTTTAATTATATAATAAAATAATAAATTTAATTAAACTTAATGAAACTCGTGATGCGAATTATGAATTTGACAGATTAATTTAAGTTAATCTGAATTGTTTCTATTTTTTTTCATTTAAACTTGTTAAGTTGATAAGTTAACGTCAAGATAAATTATACATGATTTAATTTTAAATTCGAGTTAGATAAATAATCGGGTGGATAATTTTTAAATTTAACATTTTATATCAGATTTAATAATATTATCAAAATGTTTTTTATAACCTAAATATTATTATTTTATATTAAAAAATATTTGGTTCAACATGATCTAAAAAAATTCATTGCCAAGACTTTCGTAGCATTCAAAAGTTTATCTAAAGACAGAAAGAAAATTATAGCCAAACAATTTATTTTTTTAGAATATGGTCGAATAATAATTTGATGGCAGGTGAGTTAGGATTAAAAGTAAGTTCGTCATTAAAAAAAAATCATAAAATTTGTGGAGTATGTAATTTAATGTAAATCAGAGATAAGATATCATATGAAAAGTGTGATAAGAGAAGGATGTGAAAAATTGAATGGTCAAGTGTCCATTTAAATCCTTCCTCCTGTACTTTCTTTTTTTTAAGTTGGCCTTTCATGTTCCCATGACAATTCTAGTAATTTATGCTTTTTTTATTTTTTATTTTTATTATTCATCATAATTTAATACATCTTAGTCATGGAGTAACCCCAGTAAAACCTTTCCTGGCTCCACTGGCATGCTGATATATAGCTATTTTTTTATTTTATTTAAAGTAGGTGTTCGGATCAACTTATATGTATCTCAACTAATTTTATAAGCCCTGAAGTTAATAATCATGTAATCCTCTAATAGTTTTGAGAAGACTTGAACCCCTGACCATTGATTAATATACTGGTAAATGGTTAAACATATACCTTTTAATTATTTGTTTAATAAAGTGTTCAGTAAATGCACGATTCCTGTAATTATTTTGCAAGTGTTAAGATTAATATTAATTTGTTTTTGTGTTTAAAATTTATATAAATTAATATTTTATATAATTTTAGATTGTTTTGATGGGCTAATATTAAAAATAAATTTAAAAAAATAAAATAATATATTTTTAATATATTTTTAAATAAAAAACACTTTAAAATAATAGAATGATAGAAAAACTGCAGTGTGCTTCGGCAGCAGATGTCTTCCCCTTCACCAACCTCCAAAAACTAGTTTGGTGACTGCTGACTCGATTTTTGATGTTAATAAATCCACAGGGGAAGAAGTGAAAACCTTATGAATCTGCTGATAAAAGGAAGAAACCGGCCCCTCCCAAGTCCTTTGACAACGAAGGTTAGTATTAAAAATCCATGGCTTTCATAATAATGTCAATTTGAGTTGTATAATTAACGAATAGTAACATGACAGATAGTGCTTTGTCATCTGTCACCTACCAATTGTGATTACTCTCAAGTCAAATTTATAATCTTTCTCTTTTCTTTAAACAATAAAGAACATCCCCGAATTAATCAAAATTAAATCTTTTCTCGGAACAATTGGCCTAATATATTTAGAAAAATTTAATAAATTCTTTAATGGGTTAAGCTCAAGTTTTAAACCCACAAAATAAAAATAATAAAAACAAAATACCTAATTATTTACCAGACAACTTCTTTGAAGTTTTATAATCTTATAAGTTGTATCAAACCATCTCCCACGCTATAAAAAGGAATGCGTCACTTAGCACACGAGAATCTCACTAATCACGCCCTCTTTTTCCTTTTATTTATTTTTTGACTTTTCCTATGAATATATGGGGATTTTATATATAAAAGAAAAAAAAAACTAGAGGAGGCAGGAATCTTAGTGGGTAACCTTTGGAACTTGTAAGAAGTCGGCACGTAAATGATCATATAGTAAAGAATCCAAGATTGAGATGTTATGAGGGTTGAAGTGTCCAAATTGAGATCTATATATTCTGAATAATGAAAAATGTTTGTGAAAACTGAAAGAATTCCCCATAAAAACATCGAAAGAACTATGTAAAAAACTCAAAAGGAAAGTTATTAAATTTTTTGGATGGGCAATTTTATTTTATTTTTTCCTTAAGGTTGACATCATTATGGTTGGTCGATTAAAAAAGTGACACACAGAGAGTCAGTCTATAGGTATATTCACCCAAAATTGAACCATTTGTCTATTTCAAATAATTATATATACTTTTACTCTTTGAGGCTTATCAGGTTAGTTAAAGAATATTTTGTAGTTAATGAGTTGACTTATAGGAGCTAGTCAATTTATATTTATTGTGCAAAATTATCAAATTAAAAACTTATTTATGAAGTATAAATAATACCTTAATTAACTTTTATTTCTCATAGATTAAATCGAGAAAACCCTAGCCCACTCCTCTTTCTCTCAAACCACCCGACACCCCCCCACCCCCCACCCCCCTTTTTGTTGTTTATTAGGATAAAAAAGCTTGGTAAAAGACAAGTCTAAGGGTTGTTACTCGTAATTTGATATGCAATTTTTTTTCTTTTCTGTTTATGTGGTTTCTTAATTTTGTTAATTATTTGACTGTATTTATTAGGGTTTTTATTGAAGATACTGAAGGATTCTGAAGATCTTCACTATTATGCTATTACCGAGTATAACTTATTTGTTACCTAGTTTAGATATGATTGTGTATTTATTATTAGCATATAATATTAGCATACTGTTAGGAGAAAGGATACGCAGGATTGTCTTTCCTTGCCGTCAAGTTTTTCCTTCTGTATATACGAGATGACATGCCCGCGCAATGCCGCGGGCTTATAAAACAAATGTACTTGATAGTGTTATAATTGTGAATCAGCGCTAGATAAGTAATAGAAACTAAAGGTATGATGAATATTTCATGACGGAAAAAAAAGTTGTGTTGGTGATCAAAAATTTAAAGACTTAACAAAATGATTTGTAGCAATCTACAGTGTTTTGTGAGGAAAGATACAGTGCTTTCGCCACATGATTTAGCTTTTATGTTAATAAAAAGCAAAAAAAATTACAAAGCTAAATTCTCTACCAACTTAATATTAAAAAAAACCAACAAAGATAATTTTGGAAGGAAAAAAACCGATGAGGAAAAACGTTGTAGCAATTGACAATATTTTGTGAGGAAAACTATAGTGCTTTCCCCAATAAAATAAAATAAAAAATTATTTAGAGAAATATTGTAGCAATCCACAGTGTTTTGTGAGAAAAACTACAACGCTTTTCTCATATGATTTAGCTTTATTGTAATTATAATTCTTAACCAACTCAATATTCAAAACAAAATTGACAAAGATAATTTTAGAAAAAATCATAAAAAAAATCATATGGGAAAACACTGCAACAATTCACAGTGTTTTAAAGAAAAAAAATTAAAAAGCTAAATTCTTAATCAGCTCAATATTAAAAAAAAATCGACAGAGACAATTTTAGAAAAAAAAAACAAAACAAACACCAAAAAAAGGGGAAAAAATCATGTTGGAAACACTGTAGCAATTCACGGTGTTTTGTGATGAAAGCTACAGTGCTTCCTCACATGATTTAGTCTTATTTATAATAACTTGTAATTGTAATTCTCAAACAACTCAAAATTAAAAAAATAAAATTGACAAAGATAATTTGAAAAAAATTATAAGAAAAAAAAACCATACGGAGAGACACTGTAACAATCCACAATGTCTTGTGAGGAAAGCTACAGTGCTTTCCCCACATGATTAAGCTTTATTACAAAGTTAAATTCTAACCAACTCAATATTAAAAAAAAATCGACGAAGATAATTTTGGAAAAAAATATTACAAAAAAAGAAAACACAAAAGAAACTGGAAAAAAACCATGTGAGGAAAAACCGTATCAATCCATAATGTTTTGTGAGGAAAAACTTGTATTTACTTGTAATTGCAATTCTTAACCAGCTTAATATTTAAAAAATAAAATCGACAAAGATAATTTTAGAGAAAAACATAACAAAAACAGAAAAAAAACCATATGGGAAAAAACATTGTAGCAATCAACAGTAATTTTCAAGGAAAGTTACAGTGTTTTCCTCATATATTATAACCGTAATTTTTAACCAGCTCAATATTAAAAAATAAAATTAAAAAAAAAAGATAATTTCCGAGAAAATCATAAAAAAACATGCGGAGAAACACTGTAACAATCAACAGTGTTTTAAAGAAAAAATTACAAAACTAAATTCTCAATCAGCTCAATATTAAAAAAAAATCGACAAATATAATTTTGAAAAATAAAAAAAAAGAAAAAAGAAAAACTATGTGGGAAAACACCGCAAAGAATGCACAGTATTTTAAAGAAAACAATTACAAAGCAAAATTTTTAACCAGGTCAATATTTAAAAAGTAAAATCAACAAAAAAAATTTTGAAAAAAAAATTTAAAAAAAATGAAAAAAAAAAAAAGAAAAAATAGGAAAGTTGAAAAAAAAAGAATGTAATTTTGAAAAAAAAAGAAAGAAAAACAAAAGAAAAAAGAAAAAAGGGAAAAGTTGGAAAAAAAAAAAAGGAGGAGGAATGCACTGTGGATTACTGTTGTAATCCACAATACATTGTGTGTGGGGGAACAGTGATTCCCCCACACCATTTAGAGCATTGTTAATATGCATATGTACAGCATAAGAAAATTATGAATGCAGAACTCTGTTATATTGCATTGTCTCACGTCTCTTCTCTCCTTCAAAATTCTACGTTTTATGTTGCCATATGGAGGGATGGCTAAAATTATGAGTTCTTCTCTGATGAATAATGTTTAATACTTGTTTTTTTTTTGGACTCTTGGTCTTAAAATGATACCGGAGTATAAACTTCCATTTAGGCAATTGCATTGTTCAAGGAATTATCTCATTACTAATAAAGGCATCGGGAATATGGAGCTATTAGTGTTTGTTTACTCTATTTTATTGCTTATACACACAAGTTTGTTTTTCTCATCTCTGTAAAGTTGGTTTTATGATGGGTTCTTTACTAATGAATGTTATAAAAATGTACTTGTTATGGCTTTTTTCTTCTAGTCTTTTGCATTGACATGAACAGTGGTGGTTTAGTCTTCTAATTTGGTCAATCAATTATTCATTCGATGATTTATTACTCAAACTATTAGTAATTGCTTATTTGTTTTGTTTGCTTACATGCACAACTTTTTATTAGTGCAGATGACATGATATCACAAAGAACCTTCTCCCCCTCTATACTTTCCCTTCTATGTTGTTTCTCCACTTGTTATTGTTTTATAACTATTTTTATGTTGTTGTTTGTTTCAAATGGATTAGGTGTAGTGTTTATGTTCTGTAAAATAGAAGTAATAAATCATTGTGGAATATCTAGGTTTCCTTTTCTAGGGTTATGCGGTTTCACTAAGGTTCATCATAATGTACCATAAAAGTCTGAAGGTTAATAATCAACTATCTCAGGCCTCCATTAGAAGTGTAGTTATGTAGGCATCCTTTCTCTTGAACATTAGTTTAAGTTACTGTTTTTATATAATTGGTTGAACAAATATACTCTCAATAATTTATAATGTTTTAGTTGTTGGTTGTCAATTTTTAATGCATGTTTAAACTAGAAACATTAATCAGTATTCATTATTAGATAGCATTGAATATTAGTTTCTCCTTCCCCTTGAATTTCAAGCCTATATAGTTAACATCAAACACCATTAATTGAAAACCTGGTTGTAGTTATCAATTATCTCTAGCATTTTGTTATGTGCTTAGACTTGAGAGTCAGTCTTAGATGTGAACTGTTTTAAGTAACTAACTAACTAACATGAAGCAACTCTTGAATGACAATCATATTTCAATTGATTACAAGGCTAATTTAAATTGATTTTGAATTGTTGAACACATAACATCTTAAAAAAAATTCCACTAGCATTAGACATGATGTGGGATGGCAACATGTTATAGATATTGATAAAAATTCAAGAAAAGTTCAGTGTAATTTTGTCAGAAAAATTTTAGTAGAGGCATTTATCTTTTCAAATATCATTTGGCTTGCACTCATGAGAATGTAGAGTCATGCCAACAAGTACTAGAAGATGTAAAAAAGATGATTTTAGATGTTATGGTGAAAAAACAAAAAGCATCTAAAAGGGAAAAAAAAAAGGCTTTTCAATAAAATGGAAAAAAATGATGAAGATAAAGGGAAAGAAATTAGCTTAATTTCTAAGGAGGCAAGTTTCATTAGCTTTGTTTTTAGAGAATAAAACTATGAATTTAGGGTTTATCTCTGTAACCTTTCTTGCTCATCAAATCTCATATTTTATTTGTGTTATTATTATCCTTTTAGATTTTTCTTGCATTAACAACTTACCTTATATAGAATGCTCTAAGGTGATAATATCTTTATTTTAGTTCAAAAAGTCTTTTACTTTAAATCTAAAAAACCAGTTAGGGTTTCTAGTGACTGTAATACTAGGTTACAACTCCTTCACATATCACACATGTCTCATACCTTTTCCCCCCCCCTCAAAACCAAAAAACTTCCTTTTAGAAAAGTAATCGATCAATCCTAAACTATAAACTTATTAATTAGGACAATAAATCTTATTTAATCCTATATAACAAGTAATTTGGCACTATAAGGATTCTATATCATTTGATAAAACTAAGCAAGAAAAATCTTTGGTATGCATTCTACTCCACCAAGAACCCAGTAATTGTTCCAAAAGTTCTGGCCATTTCAAATTGACACTATTAATTGCATTATTGTCTCAAACATCAATTTTGAATTTCTTATATTTCAAATATGTCGCATATTCACTTGCTAACAAGCTTATTATCAACAATAATAGTTATTACAATTATAAAATATACTAAAACACCTAGGTAAAGGACTATAGTCATCCATAATAATCCTTTTTTTTTTTCATTTTCACCCTCCATGTTTTTTATAATTGTAACCTTCTATGCTAAATTAATGATCAATTTATTAAAATTTATTAAGGAAAGAAAGATTTAACAAAAGAGAACCAAAGTTTAAAATAAAGAGAAATCCAATGGCCAATCTCAAATTCACCAGAAAAGTTATATACATTCCACCTACTTTCCTTTTAATTACTTTGAAGTACCTTTAGTTATTTTTTTCAATTTTAATTTTGATCCAAAATCTTATTTTATTAATATTTTAGTCCTTGAGTTTGGAAGATAAGAGAAAAACTTACTAGAAAATAGTGAAAGATAGAGAAAATTGGTGATTGGTCACTTTTTGGTTATAAAACTAGTCATTTTTAGTGTCAACAGATTCCATTCAACTAGAGAGTTGATTGGTGATGGTTTCTTCCTATAGACATGCCTAAAAAAAAACATTGTTCTGTATAGAATTTGTTTTATATTTGATTAATTTATGTTTTATTGCTTTGAGTGGCTTTGAGGTATTTTGGAGTTGATAAGTAGTTTATAGAAGTTTTTATGGTGTATATTAGGTGTTTTTAGGTTAAAAATGAATGAAAATGAAGTTTTTGGCTAAATCCCCCTGACGACGCATCGATCACTCTTGGGAAAAAAAAACAGGTTTAGGCTTAGGCTCTAGGCCCAAACTTACTTTATTTTTTTCACACACTTGGCCTGTTAATTTTTGGTCTCTTGTTTTTTTTTTTTTTTTTTTTCACTTTTCATTAGTTGTTCCTATTGAATTAGCTTTATTTTATTTTTAATAAATATTGATTATTATTATTTTACATTTTTTAGCTGCATGATATTTCAAAGAGAATAATTTGATCCACTGTTTTAAAATCCAACCCGACCTCAGAAGTTGACCCAAGACCTAGGTTATGCCAGGTTTAAACAAAAATAAAGGAAGAATTTACTTGGTATGAGCTGATCAAAAACCAAGTTTGATATGCAACTAGTTAAATGCAATCAAAACTAAATAATGTCATTTTAACTTTTTTATAAAAAAAATCTAGGTTACCCAATCAAAACTAGGTCAACCCACCTGATCTATGACCCTAGAGTTGCCCCGTGTCAACCCTCGGACCTGGTTTAAACATATAGTTTGATTTGTCTTTAATTTTTTCAATTAAAAAAATATATGTTAAGAATCAAGCTTCATAATTTATTTTAGTTTGATTTTTATGAGGTTATCACAATGTCAAACAAATACCCCCATTTTAGGTTGATTCTTGATTTTTCAAGTGTTTATTTTTTATCATATAAATAAATAAAAAAGTTAGTTTCATAAAAAGAACAAAGTTATTAATCATAAAGGAATCTATAATCTAGGTCAGAAGTTTGGTAGTTAACTCGATTGATCCCAGTTTGTTTTTTAAGAAAAACAATATCATCTTGATTTTGTTTAAAAAAGTCAAATCATGCTTTTAGTGATTGTCATGGTTGTCTTTGGACTTATCAAGTCAATTGAGTCATATTGAGGCAACTCTCAAACAATTTGATTTGAAGTCTAGGCTAGGTATGAAGTTGGGCAAGGAGATTTTAAAATTAACACAATAAGCTAGAATTAATAGCATTATTAAAGAGTATCCATGACCATGGAGTTGCCCTATGTTAACCCCCAGACCGGGTTTAAAACCTGTAGCTTTATTTGTCTTTAATTTTTCAATTAAAAAGATGTATGTTAAGAATCGAGCTTCATAATTTATTTTAGTTTGGTTTTTATGAGGTTATCACGCTGTCAAACAAATGTCCCCATATTAGGTTGATTCTTGATTTTTCGACGTTCATTTTTTTTATCATATAATTAAATAAAAATGTAGTTTCATAAAAAGAATAAAGTTATTAATCTCAAAGGAGTCATGATCTAGGTCAGGAGTTTAGTAAGTTAACTCGATTAATCTCAGTTTTTTTTAAAGAAAAAAGATACCTTCTTGATTTTTTTAAAAGTCAAACCATGCTTTTAAATGGTTGTCATGGTTATCTTTGGATCTGTCAAGTCAACTGGATCACGTTGGGGAAACTCTCAAACAATTTGATTTAAAACCTAGGTTAGACACAAAGTTCGGTCGAGAGATTTTAAAAATGACAATATAAGCCATGTTTAATAACATTATTAAAGAGTTTCTTTAAGTGTAAATAAATTTTTTTTTATGTTTAAATATTTCTTTATCCAACCTGTTGTATAACGGGGGCCTTATTTACCTTGTAAGGGCCTGTTTGGGATTGTAGTAGCGGTTGCGGTTCAAAGTGATTTTCGCTTAGAAATGCTTCAAAATTATATATTTTTTATTTTTTAAAATTATTTTTAAGATCAGCACATCAAAACGATCTGAAAACATAAAAAAAATTATAGCAAAAAACATTAAAATTTAAAAAGACATGGTTGAAACCGCGTTCCCAAACAGACTACACTACAAGAGATACTGTAATTCTTTGAGAGTGGATTTATTAAAAGGCCCTGCCAGCTGGATTTCGAATCGGGCCTTCTTAGACTTGGACTATTTTGCCTAAACCAGGTCCAGTTGTTAAGGCTGTGTCCCAAACCCTATCTCAGATGGGCTTCAGACGCTTATGAAAACAAGAAAAACACTGAAACAGCTAAGAAAAGTTGTGGCCATTTATCCTTTCTATTTTCTGTGGGTGTTTAATCAATAGGCAAAAAATCAGCTAGACAACCGCAGATACACACGCACGCACGCACGAAAAGAAAAAAGCAAAAAAAATCTGCAGCGCAGGCCACATTCACCTTTACATAACTCATAAAGTTGATGACCTATGCTTGTGGTTGAAACTTGAATGTGCTTTTCGAAAATATTTTTTTGATGCTGGTTATGAAAAACCCGACAACATCAGCTTTTGGCCACTGAAAGTTTGAGACACCCAAGGTACCGTCAAAGGAATTACAACTAAACGATTTTAAATGTTAATTTCATTCTCTTATGGAATGAAATTTCAAATTCATGTGCCATGTTGAACTGGATTTTAAATGTTAATTTGATACCAAAACTTATTTTTAACAAATTAAATGTTAATTTAATATCAAAATTGAGTTTATTAAGGTTTAAATAATATTTTTTATATATTTTTAGTTGAAAATAAGTTTTTTATATTCAGAAATTGACAACTCAACTTTGCAGACACTTGGGTGGTCGAATTTTGACCAATAGATAATGCGACGTTTGATAAATTTTTAGAAAAAGGGAGGGCGAGGTGTCATTGGCCCTTTTTAGCCAAGTAAAAACAACAAAGGGTAAGCATGTTGGCCTGTAGTTGCAGGCGTAGTTGCGTGGCCTTTTGTTTTTATAGGCCATGTGTGTTAGCCTCCTAAACCTGTATATTAGGTGTTTTTTTAAAAAAAAATTCTTGGATTTATTAAGATTTTTTTTAGATTTTATTTTATTAAACTCCATTTGGATTTTACATTGTTTTCTAACAACTGTTCTTTTTTACAACCCATCATATCCATTTTTTTCTTAACTTTTTTATTTTTATTTTACTACAATCATTGATTTTTATTATCATATAATTAAATAAAAACTTATTAAAAAAAACACTTATTGGACCTATTCGAATCTATAATCTAAGTTGTGAGTTTGACAGGCGAACCTTGATAGATTTAATATATCATCATTTCAAAGATTAAAAACAAGTTGTCATCTTGAAATTTCTTAAAGCCAAGTCATGATTTTACCGGTATTTCAAGTTTTTTTTTTATACTCATCAAATAGACCAAATCACATAAAATCAACCATTAAAAGATTTAATTTAAAGCTAGAACTAGAAAAGGATTCAGGTCAGAAGGTTTTGAGAATGACTAACAGAAATGAATTTAAGAACATTTACAAAGAGTCAGGAGCAACGCTCAACCATTGCGTTGTTATTATGTTTTTTTTATACATTTACATTTAAATAATTAAGGTGTTAATTTTATTAGAATTGAAAGTTGCTTTTAAATTAATGATAAAATGGTGTCTAAGAATAAATATTTCAATGAAATTGTTTTTTATATAAAAAAGCTCATTAATGAGACAAAGGAGTTTTAGTTAGATAAGTATCTTTTTTATCCTTATTTTAAATCATCTTGGTTTTTTTTTTTTTTTACCTTCTAAATGCTTCTAGTTTTTTCTTAAATAAATGACATAGAAATAATTTTTAAATTTTTTTTATAGGGAGATTATTTTTTTTAATGTAATTTAAATCATTATCTTTTTTATAAAAATGTTAGTTCATATGATTAAATAAAAAAAATTGAGAACCCTTCCGCATGACATGATTATATCTTTAGTTGCACTTGTTTTTCAACTTCATGGATTAATATTTAGTTAGGGTTAATACCCTTTTTTTATTATTATTATTTATTAGCATATATAATCTTTAATTTATTTTATTAGATATATGCATTAAATCTGGAGTTAATGATTAAGACTTTTGTTTTTTTTTTTTTTTGGTGAAAAGCACTTTAACAACGCTTTAACAAAAAATTTTTTATATTTGAAAAACATTTGTTTCAACTTGTGACGTATAAATTGCCAGTCAATTATGTAATACGCTTCATAATTATAAGAAATAAAGAATGACCTAGAATTATTTTTATTATTGAATGATAAACTATTAATCAAATCAAAGACATTTTATTAGTTTTTATCAGAAAACAACCTAGTAACTCTACGAGGAAATATCCTTAAAGTTTTTATTCTTCGAATGAATGGCTAACACTATAATTCAAACTAAATATAATATCATTTATTCGAGGATTTTGGTTTTTGTTATTTAAATTATTAAGCTTGTCCATCATGTTAGTCTCCAGTGTTGTTCTATTGATCAATATTTCATATCTTAGGTGAGACTTCAAGTATGTCATAACAAAGAACAAATTAAACTCTTATATTTTTTTTTTTGGATTCGAGAAAACTCCATCCCCCGGAAAGCGCATTTTATGGGCTCAGATGAGCGAGTAAAACCCCGGCTATCCCTGGCTCTTACAAGATGTGCACGCCCTGACTCGAACTCGAGACATGCTGTGCAAATCTCAAGCCCTTTGTCATCACGCTACACCTCTTGGGGACACGTGTCATATGATTTAACCAAATTGAAATAAAAGGATAAAATCTATCTATCTATCTATATATTATTGTGCAAGAACAATGTCCATGAAAAAAAATACACGGGCAAAACATTTCATTAACCAACCTTTTATTGTTTAAATCATAGTTTTGAAACCCGACCCCACCCAGCAGATCGACCCGGGACCCGACCGACCCGGGGCCAGAACTGGGCCAGGTTGAAGAAAAAATAGAGAAAGAAAAAACTCGGTGTGACCGGGTTGACCCGACAAGATCTGATAAAAAATTCGGTTGCAACTCGTTAACTTTTGTTTTTTTACTAAAATAACGTCGTTTTGATTTAAAAAAAAAACAAAATTGATCCGGGCGACTCGGTGACCTGGTTAAAACCCTGGATCGGGCCAAAGAACCTGGCTGGATTTGACAACTATGGTTTAAATGCATAAATGTGACCTTTTAACTAACAAGAATGGGAGGATGGGCATAAACCTTAATATAGGTGGTACTTTAAGGGAAGAATCTATAAAAAAAAAATTTGTGGAGGGGAATAATTCATAAAAAAGAAGAAGAAGAGAGAATTACAAAACTTGCCATTAACCCATCACAACACATAGTTGAAGAGTAGAATTAAAAAAAAAATCTTACAATTATAAAATAAAAAAAGGGTATAGTTGCAAAACATACAATTAACTTGTTTTTTATTGTTTAAACGTGTAGAGGGGCACAATCCATAGCAAAAAGAAAATAAAAACAACAATAAAAGGACAAAGCATGCTATTAACCCCAACAAAACACGTAGTTCAAGGGCAAAATTAAAAAAAAAAAAAATTGACAATGACAATCCATAAAAAAGGACTACATGAGAAAAATATATCATTACCCATGTGTTATTGATTATATGTACAGATGATTGACACGTGGTCTCTTAAATAACAAAAATGGATGGGAAGACATAAACTTTAATAAAGTTAATTCTTTAACGATAGAATCTAAAAAAATAATTTATAGAATGGCATAATCCATTAAAAACAAATACTAGTCTATTAACACCAACAAAATGTTATAATACTCATGAGGTAGTGTGATGAAAATAATGGCACTAAATTCAATCAGAGTTATATGATTTTTAAAAAATTAATTTTTTTATTTAAAATTAATTTTTTTTATATTTTTGAATTGTTTTAATGTTAAAAATAATTTTTTAAAAATAATTAAAATATTATTTTAATATATTTTTAAATAAAAAAATACTTTAAAAAATAATTACTAACACATTCCTAAACATCCCTTAATGTTTTGCAGTTACAAGTGTGTGAAAAAAAGTAGGGTCGGTGAAAAACACTTGAGTATAGAAAATACGCCAGTTATAAAAAGTGTTTGACTATAATGTTGTTAAATAAGAGTGATTTTAGAAATGGAATAAATTTATTCATTTATAATTTGATACATAACAAATATATTATATAATAAGTTTTTATTATTGCATTGTAAATAATAAAAAACTTATAATACATCTATTTCTTAAATAGCTTTGAAAACTTAATACAATTGTTAAGGAATTGCTTTATTTTTTTTTTATAATCATAAGAAAATAATTTGAGTAATTTAAACCACAAAATCGTGTGTCTATGTGAATAATAAAATTAAAAAATAAATGATTAGCTAGTTTTGAAAAAATGCACTTATGCTTCGTTTTTTTTTAAACCAAATTTCGGTGAACTCCATTGACAATTCTCTTAATTAAACAGCTTTTAAATTTGAGATTAGAGTAAAAACACCTCCAATTGCGAGACAAACGAGACTCAAAGTTTGAATATTTTGAACCATACATCTTATGCAAGATTGGCTTCCATTATTGAAGATTTCTTAGAGACGTGCTGGTTCCTTTTCGTTGACAAAACCTGTAAGGCCTTGCGTATTAAACAGTGGTAAAAATTGACTTTTCCAAGATGTGAAATTTAGTTTGATTAAGAAAGGAGAGATAGCATAATCACTGTTTTTTCATGGAAAATGATTTTTTGATTTTTTTTTTAAATTTTTTTTCATGTTTGTTTATCATTATAAGGGTTGGTAATTCAAAAATACTTTCTAGTTAAATAAAAACTTGACTTGATTTTCAGAAAAATACATATATGTTTTTTTTTGTTTTTTTTTGACATGTTATTTATTGATTATATGATCTTTGATCTTTTGATTGTTATATATTTTATTTTGAATTTTTTTTTAATTTTTTAATTTAATCCCCTAGAATTTGATTTAATTTAATTTTTGTATCAACTTTGGTGCTCATTCTTTTGATTGTCATTTATTTTTCTCTTATCATTATTTTTAATTGAATTTTCTTATCTATCAGATTTGATTTTTATTTTTTATTGTTATTTATTTTATTTAAAATAATTTATTAAATTAAAAGTTTTTTTAATTTCATATTTTTTCAAAAATATTTTAATTATAAGATTTGATCGTTATTCTTTTTATTGTTATTTATTTTATTTGAGATAATTTAAAAAATTAAGTTTTTTTTTTCAATTTCATTCTTCAACTTTTTTATCTGTCATATTTGATGCTCATACTTTTAATAGATTTGAAAAAAAATATTAATAAGTTATTTTCCAACTTATTTTTCACGGCATAACTAAATATTGATAAGTGTTTTCCAACATATTTTTTATAACACTACTTGTAACACCCCGAGCCTTTTATTTCAATTTTTTTCTTTTCCAATAATCATAAACATGAGAAATGAGGTAAAAAATTTTTTTTTGGAGAGTCTCCCCTAAATGAAGGCTATTCAAATCAACACTCCAAACAAAAAAAATAAAATTGACATGCTTAGTCGGGGGCCTATTTAAAATTGAATAAAATAAAATAACAACTAACCAATAAATAAAATAAAATTGTAAAAACATCATCTGATTCACAAAATGTTTCCCTAATTGCTGATAAATATATTCCATTGATGTTTTTAAATTTTCAAGCAGTGATAGAGTGGCAGCTGATAATAGCATGTAATGCACTCATCCTATGTTACAAAAACATGCAAATGAGCATTTTAAAGAAGAAGAAAATAAGAAAAGCAAATTATAATATGATAGCTACTCGAGACTTACATGATCATTAACTTCAAGGCCTGTAAAATTAATCGAGGTACTATTAAGTTAGTCCGGACGTCCATATTAATAAAAAAAAAAGTCATATTGAAAAAAAGAAAAACGATAGCTAATATATCATTAATCGTAACCTCTTGGAAAAACAGCCTATTCTTGAAGTAGATATGAAAATGGTTGAAAAGTGGTCGAGAAACATGCAGGGCTGAGCTGGTTGATTTGAAATATGGGGAAAATCCATTACAAGTAGGAGAGCCAGAAGGGAGGATTTAAGAAAAAAGAAAAAAGAAAAAGAAGAAGAAGAGTATTCAGTCATGGAGGGGTGGAGACATGTGAGGGCATTTATAGTGGGGTTTTAATGTTTTGTTTCGTAGTGCACATGGAGAGAGTCCTTTAGGTAGGTGGGGGAAAAGCAAAGGAAAGCATGTGAGGCCATGTGCCCACTCCAAAGAGGCCAGCCCAGGGTTTTGGACGCCAATCTTCGTTGTTGGCTATGAGGGGTGGTCAGTATATTTGCCTCGACACACCGTAATTTGCTCTAAAATCATGGGATTTGCGTTCTCTCTCATTTCCTGGGTGACGATAGTTACTGAATCTCCTTGTCACTCCAATTATTTTTGTGGGCTGGCTTCCATATGTCAAAGTTTTTTTGAATGAGAATGGTGCATTTTGTGGGGTATATCGAGTTGAACTGGGATAGCTAGGGTGTCACGTTGGCCCCTGCAGATAGTTAGCATCCAATTCTTTGTTTATAACTCCATGTGCTTCACTAGCTGCTCTCTATTCCAGCTCTTGCTGTTTCTCTTTGCATCCCTTGTGGGCACTAGAGAAGCAGCTCCTCCCTCCCTCCCTCTCTCCCTCTCTCTCTCTATCAACGTAATTGCAGCATTGTTCTTTCAGGTCTTAACTTCTCAGATTCTGTCTTTTATGTGACAATTCTCCCCCAGAACTAGTGGCTGCACTACTTTTACCTCCATTTTTTCTACGACCATCAGTTTCTGTTGTTCACTTCTTGCATGGAGGAACAGATGAGTGCTAAACGGAGATGTGTATATCCTCTTGAGCCAAGCTTGATAGGGCAAACAATGTTTGTTAGGAATTACGTGAGCCATTTGGTTCCAGCTCTGACGAAGATAAAAACATGCAGGCTAGTAGATGACAATTATGGCCGTGATTCTGAGCTAGACGAAAGTGTGAGATATGAAGTAGACATGGCATTGGTGATGTCCGCCCCAGGGTTTGCTTGGAGTCGAGCCTTGAAAAGCAGGCTTCACAAGAATACGAATGCTGGTAGATTTCATGACTCTTCCATCCATCACCATGCCTCATTGAGACGTCTTTCAATGCATGGCCCAAGCATTCTGAAAAACGATGCGGATAATCATTCCTCACCAAATGTAACTTCTCAAAAGAGAGCTTCCCCAAGCCCTAATGGTAAGCCCAAGATTAACAAGAGATTAAAGAGGGCCAGAAGCAAGAAAGAAGCTGCAGAGCAAAGTGAGGAAGAGCAGATCGGAAGCCGGCTGGCCAGTCTAAGATCTCTCATGCCGGGTGGGAATGAGATGGGCGTTGATGAATTGTTTAGCGACATGGGAAGTTATATAACATGTCTTGAGATGCAGGTGAACATTCTTCGTTGCCTAGTGGACTCACAGTATTAACTAAGTCCAGTATTCATATATATTTGCAGAAATCATCGTGTTAATTTTTTCAACAATATAGTCTACTGATTAGTCTATAAATATTGTTGTTGTAATATATAGGGTTGGTATATCTAAAATAGCTAGACCTGGAACTTTTTGTGAGGAGGGACATAAAAGGGAGCTTCTAGGTTCTGTACCTCATTATCCCTAAATGTGATTTTTTCTTTCTTTCACATCTTATTGTAAAATTTACAATATAGTATTGAATATGGTACTGTAGTCCTTTAAATTATTCATTTCTTTGTTGTTCATCTCCATATATGGAAACTGAATTTTTCTTGTTAATCTCATTTCATTAGTATTTGAAAATATGGTTGAAATTGTATTTTTAAAAAATTTTAAATTTTTTTATGTTTTCAAATCGTTTTGATTTGATGATATTAAAAATAATTTTTTAATAAAAAAAATATTATTTTAATATATTTTCAATCAAAAAATACTTTAAATCGCAACTATTACTATAATCTCAAATATCCTTTTATTTTTTATATGTAGAATTTTAAGCCATGAAACTTTTTCAAGTGTACCAAATACTGATATATACTGCAATAGTGAAATATTCCAGCTATTGGCATAAAGATTTTCTCATAGAGGAAAATCAAAATTTTATTTTAGAAGAAGAAAATCAGAAGTTAAACTTGCTAGTTTTTATAGATTGAAGAAAGGTCAGAATTAATTTAATATAAAAAATTAATTTTCTTGATATATCCCACTGATTTCTCAATTTCTCTAGCTATCTCAGTATTCTTTCTTTTTTCTCAATGCTATCACCGAAAGAGAGTCAACTCACACTAAAAAGAGTCAACTAATTCAATTTTCACCAATTAAACAGTAGTAATCTCTTCAATTTGTTCCATATCAAGTCTGAACTCCTTAGCTTTTCTTCCCAACTGAGGGCAACCAAGTCAAATAAAATTGTCATATATTTAGAATATTGACTATATTTTTCTTTATTCTTTTATTGAATATCCATAAAAAAATAGTGGTTTAATTTGAAACAATTTGGCTTCGTTTTTAGAGCTTTTAGTTTTTTAAATTTTCTAAAAACCTTAATTGTATTTTACTAATTAATTTGTACTTGTGTTTTTTTTAATGAAAACTCAAATTCATAATATTTGTTGGGCTTTGTTGTTTTTCCAGTGAAATCACTTTCAAACTCACTTATAAAATAATTATGTTATTTTAACAACCTGTAAGCTCGGGTCGGGATTTTTTTTATTCTTTTTAAATTATATTTTTTTTTATTCAACATTTGATTTCCTAAAAATTAAATTTTGAATTTGTTTTTCATTTTACTTTTTATAGCGTTATCGCATTCTTATTTAATTTTTGCTTCATTATCAAATAAGAACACAAAGACCTTTTAAAAACATTTAGAGGATATCTTTCGTGGTATTGATACACATTCATTTTTTGAGTTGATCATTGCCATTTTTTATGGGTTTATTTATTTTCATTGTATTTTTTTATTTGCATTATTAAATTAGCTGAGATTATTAAATTTAGTCAAGTCAATAACCCAATTCTTATAGTATTTTTTTTTAAAAGAATGCTTATGTCACCTAAGCTCTTTTTATATTGAAAGAAATTTGGTTCGACCCACAGTATAGCATGACCCATCAATCTACTTACCACTAATTGAAATTAATGAAAACCCACATTTAATGTACACAACCTTAACATGGAAAACATCAACTCTCTCCTTGACATTGCGTTTTAAGTTGTGTTTAGGTGCGTTTCAAAAGAGTGTTTGGTATGAAAAAACATGAAATCGATGTTTTTTTTAGTGTTTTATGATGGTTTTGATATACTAATAAAAAAATAAAATCTGAAAACAATTTTCTTGATATATTTTTAAATGAAAATCACGTTTAAAAAGTACATTATATCATAATATCAAACACACACTTAGGCAGCACTACAACCGCAACATCTTTCGTCATCTAGCCATAACTCATTAGACTTGTATAATAATTATAATTTTTTGCCATTTTTTTCATCATCCCCTTGCTTTGCACCTTCGCCTTTGACAATCAAAGTTTTCTACTCCATAGATACCTTCGCATCCACCTTGTCAAATCCATACAAGTCAAATTTAGAGATTGAAAGCATCGTGAGTGTCACGTCACACACATCTCAACCAGGTTTACGGGAGGTTGAAAACACAAGGTTCTTATAAATCAATCCATAATGATCATGGGGATAAGAACTAGTACTTTAGCGAATTTTAGAGGCAATAGAGTGATGGACGATTGACTATTGAAGGGTGTTTTTTATTAATTTGTTTCTTTATGTCTTTCTGGTAATCTCGTATTAATTGCCTATTAAAAACACTAAAAGAAAAGGTGAAAATATTATCAATCTAGATACATTACACTGTGGACGGGAATTGTCACCTTCTTACCCTTATAAAAAAAATCTAATTGGCTAATGGTTGAGGGTAGAATTATCTGTGTAATGGGGTCATTTTAGTATTTTTAAATTGATTGGGGACAAGACGAGTATTTTATATTCTGACGACACCATAATTTTACATCACTACCCTTAAAAGAAATAACTTTTTAAGCTCTAATTGAGGGTTAGTTTTGTATTTTCTATCAAATATTTTGAATGGAGTCCTTCAGTTTAAAATGTAAATTCTTAATTATAATATAATCCATTAACTAAAAAAAATAATTAATTATTAATTGAAGTCTTAAAAATTATATTTAATTCCTATTTTTAAATCTATTTATAATTTAGTTTCTTTGTCAATTTCATGTACCTTTTCAATTCACTGTCCTTTTTTTCATTTTAATAAATAGAAAGAATTGACGAGGAAAGAGGGAATGGCTAGAAAAAGTACCTCTCGTATGCGAAAGTGCATTTACAATATTAATTTTTTTTAATCAGACTCAACGCACACTCTTTCTTGTCTTTTTCAATATATAGTTTTTATATTGTTATATATATATATATATATATATATATATATATATTTCACTTCTTATATATTTTTTTATTTAAAAATATAAATCAAGATTTATCTTTATAGAAATAAAAAAATTAAGTTTTCAATCAAAATCAAATCGCAACCGATTGGAGGCAAGTCAAAAGTAACTTCTAAGCATCCACTACATAACAAATCCGAGGCCATTATTTTGAATTTGACACAATTATTGTGAATTCGAAATAGTTCTTGTCAAACAATGAATAATCTTGCATTGTTACTTTTTTTTGTAATTGGGTTTAATATTATGATTTTGGTTGATTTGGTGCTTTGTGTTATGAAAAAAGGTAGTATTTGGCTATATATACAATTGCAAGGCACTATCTCCATAATCGGCCAATACCTAGTCCTCATACTTTCAGCATGCAGGAAGTCACTGCCCCTCCTCCCAGAAGAGGGTTTTGCTCATTTTTTCGTCAAATTTGACGCCAGCTTTAAATGCTGTGTTGTTTTCAATTTTCAAACATTCTGTAGACGAATATCAGCCCCTCGAGGCATGAAGCCACCGAATGTTTTTCCACACTTAATACAATGTTTTTCTCTTAAGTTGCTGCCCTTGGCAAAATCAAACACTTGAAGGCTACTATTAGCTGTTGTACCCTTCACGTTGCTGATGTGCTGAGCACTGGGGAATCCGAATCTTTTTGCTATTCGTCACAGCATGTCTTATTATAGACACTTACAATGAAGAAAATGCATATAGCAAAGAAATGGAAACGCCAGGATTATAAGAAGTTAAGCAGAAGAAAATTAAGATTAAAAAACTTGGAAATACTGTGTAACCAGGTGGCATTACATGGCCCTTGATAGAGCAAGAAGTAGCTAGGGAAGCACAGCCCTTTCTCTTCCAGCAGTTTAAAGCACACAAAGACAAGAAATGTAAACAGATCAGGAGATTCATACTAATACCATTTTCTCCCCTATCTAGAAAAGTTTTCAGCTGTTGAGGCCTTATCTGATGTTCTTGAGGGTTTGTCATTGAACTTTAGGCCTTTCCATCTCAGGTAAATTTATTTCAGGATTTTTACACGGTATAATGCTGCTGGATGGTATCAATATCCAAGCCCTTGAGTTTAACAACTGACTCCACATGCCCTTTGAGTGTGTGAAGCTCCCGAAGCCTTAACATGGAAAAAGAATGCTCTTAGTAAGTTGATTGATGACAGGAAAATAAAATCCAATCTTGACTAAATCGGTTTAGATTGAATATCAAGCAAGGAAAGGTTCGATAAAGAATGCTCTTGGTAAGTTGATTGATGCATACCTTGCAACCTCTGCTCGTCTCTTAGCCTGCTCTGCGATTTCAGACAACTCCCTGTAGCTGCTCTTTTCATTGAAGATACCAGCTGTCTCAGGTGGTTGGAGCCCATGCAAGGTCCTTTGTGCATGAGCCCATTGAGCTTCTCTTTCTTCTTTACCGTAATCTTTCTTGGTGGTAAAGGCAGTCTGTCACAGAAGGAAAAATGTATGGAAAGTTTCAGTTGCAGCTGCCAAATACAAATTCAACTCCCTGAAAAGGATCAGTGTTTTGAAAAATTAACGTACCTTGTTATCCAGCAAATTGAGCCAAGCCTTTCCACTTAGGATGTAGCGGATAGCAAACTTCATAATATCAAGTGGGAAATAAAAAACGATACTGTAAATCCAGATGACACCAGCCCAACCCCATCCAATTCCCTTGATCCTTGCAAACCCCCAGTTGGCATAAACAGCAATCAGAGTCGCCACCTGAAAATCGGAATGCATTAGATTATTTCCTAAGGAATTCTTCACCTCCAAATCACATCAAGGAGGTAGTGGATATACATGATAAGGAGAAAAAAATTACCAGTTGTGCAAGCATGAAAGCAGACAGTAGTAGCAGACCAGGTCGTTCAATAAAGGACCAGCTGCGAGAACGAGTCACGAAAATGAGAGCTTGGCTCACAATACTGACTTGAAGGTACAAAGCCCCCATCATTTCTTCATCATGGTCCCTCAAAGATCTGACACCAAATTTATTCTGCATATGTGGAAAATGAAAATACACAATGATCAGTCAAAGAGCAATTTTCTACTACTCCCTATAAGTTTGATGGTGTCTATTACCGAAAAGAAATTAGTATCATGCACTGCCCAGAAGAATATCACGGTCATCAGAGCCAGGTAACCACCGAGTACGATTCCAGTGGCAAATATCTCTTTTAGTTTCCAGCTATCAGGCAAGGGTGATGGCTTCACTCTATCCTTTGAGATTGTCATAATTGTACCTGAAAACCATGATAAGTCAATACTCAATGCTCTAAAACCATCACATTAGGCTAAAAAGCAATGAAAGAATTTCAAAACAGTGTTCATCCCACTCACCGTCATTTAGGATAGCAATAATCAAAACCATGAAAGGAGAGAAGTCGTACTTCCATATCAGAGCAATAAGCATGAAACCAAACTGCCAGATTCGAATATAACATCAAAAATGAATTATGTTGCATTTATATGACAAAGTCTCAATATTACGTTCTAATGGAACTGTCAGTGGCTACTTACCACAATACGGATTGTGATAGAGACTGCATAGATCTGCAAGAGGGAAGGCATCGAAGTCACCGATTGTTATAAAGAAAAAAGAAACTGAAGGGGAAAAAACTTGTGAGCTTGGTCAAGAAAATTAGAAGAATGCAACTAACAGTGTAGTTCTTCATCCTTTGGAAAATAGCTCTACTGGTCAGAACGGCACTTATAATGACACTCAATCCAGGCTCCGTTAGAACAATGTCAGATGCACCTCTTGCAGCATCTGTAGCATCAGCAACAGCAATTCCAATATCTGCCTTCTTCAATGCAGGAGCATCATTAACACCATCACCAGTCATTCCGACAATGTGCTTGCTCTCTTGCAACTTCTTCACGATTTCATATTTGTGCTCTATAAAGGAAATGGATTTAGTCAGAATAAATAATGTATCCAAATCAAGATCCAAAAGTGCTCAATTTTTTCTCATAGGTGGCATAACGAAAGCACCCACCTGGAAACACGCCAGCAAACCCATCTGCTTTCTCAATCAACTCTTCTACAGGAAGAGAAGCAATGCTTGCATCTTTATGCTGACCAAGTAAAGAAGCGGAAGGGTACATGTTTGTTCCCATTCCAAGCCTTCTTCCTGTCTCCTTTGCAATAGCAAGCTGATCACCTGGAAATTAGAACCACCATAAAATAAGCCACAACATAAAAAAAGAAACAATCACCGTGGCATTCTCTAAATAGATTATCAAAGAATATAATTAGTTACCAGTAATCATCTTGACGTTCACACCGAGATTGAGAGCTCTACGGATGGTTTCAGCACTGTCATGTCTTGGAGGATCAAAGAGGTTCAACAAGCCAACAAACTCCCATGGACCACCTGGACTTTCCTTACTTTTCTCTGGCACTTGCTGCATCCGAACCATAATATCAATAATAAGAGGATATTGTTGCCATAAATAATAAAAGAAAGAAAAGGAATGCCGCGGCATATCAATGTAAGTCATTCAAACCTGTCTAGCAACAGCCAATGATCGGAGCCCTCGTTCGGCAAACTTATCCATACAAGAATGAGTCTTCTTCTTAACATCTTCCCTGGCATTGCATAGGTCGAGGATCTATTCACAGGAAAAATTAGTGAGGACATGAGAATTCACTAATCTTTCTTAGCGTTACACAAAAAGTTGGTTTGAAATCTGAAGTAAGAATATGAGCAACAAGGCACCTGCTCAGGAGCACCTTTACTTGCTCGATGCCAGTTTCCATCAGCATCAATGTAAGTCAAAGCAGTCCTTTTGTCCACAGGATTGAATGGAAGGAAGTGCACCTCTCTTATACCAGCTCTTGCCTGCATACATGCACATGAGATAAGCGCCCACGTTCATTACTTGGTGTCATATTATGTAAGGCAGAGAGTTTTACCTCCTTTGGATCAGCAAGCATTCCAACCATGGCAGCATCAATGGCATCTTGATTTTCAACTCTAGAGGCCCTGGCGGCAAGCAGGACGACATGATCTTTGTCCACACCCTTTGCAAAAACCTCAATCAAGTTTTTGTCAACGCTCAGTTTGTTGAGGGTTAAAGTCCCAGTTTTGTCACTGCAGAGTACGTCCATACCTGCCATCTCTTCAATGGCAGTCATACGCTTAGTGATAGCACCTTGTTGGGATAACTTGTGAGATCCAATAGCCATCGTCACAGACAAGACTGTAGGCATAGCAATGGGGATTCCTCCAATCAATAGAACCAAAAGATTGTCAATTCCATCTCTGTACGCGCGGTGCTGAATTGGGTACATGACTACGAGCTCAATAACCATTCCAACTGCTATGGAACAAATACAGAAGTTCCCAATAGCAGTGAGAACCTTTTGGAAGTGACCAACTTGGTTGGTGCTGTCCACAAGATGCGCAGCCTTTCCAAAGAAGGTGTGGACACCAGTGGCAATAACAACAGCCTCAATCTCTCCCTGTTTGCAAGTGGAACCTGAGAAAACTTCATCACCAGGGTGCTTAGTTACCGGAAGTGACTCCCCAGTGAGGGCGGATTGATCAATCTTCAAAGGATCACCCTCAAGAAGACGGGCATCGGCAGGAATAATATCTCCCAATTTAACACTAATGATGTCTCCTGGAACCAGAATTGCAGCATCCTCCTCGGTCCACTTTCCATCCCTAAGCACCTACACCAACATTGCATGAAATGTTGTTAAGTAGAAAATTAATTAATATTTAAGCAAGTGTTGGCTGCTTTTTTTTTCTTCTTTGTCATTATTATGGCAGCATTCCAGCATCTAGCATTAATCAGTAGATCATGTTCTTTTCTTTTCACTTTTCATAAAGTATGGGCAATGCTTGACGCATGGTCACTGACCAAAAAACAAAAAGCTTGATAACTAGCCCCCTATCAACCAATATAAATGACAATTTAGAGGCTTGTCCAAGCCATCAGATTTCACATACCGTAAGACATGCAAGCAAAATGAAGACATCTTACGGTTTACAATACATATGTATGAACAGAGTTTTTTAGCCAATTTGCACATAGCCAGCTAAATGTGATACACAGCTCATTGAAAAAAAAACATTACCTTGGTTTTAGGAGCAAGGCCAGCCATGAGTGCAGCCGCAGCATTGCCAGCATTGTTTTCTTCAATGAAACTAATGGTAGAGTTGATCACAAGCAAGCAAATAATACCGACAAAGTCTTGCCAATCCGGGGGCTTCCCACTTCCATTTGCCAATGCAATAGCCATGATAGCTGCAGCTTCCATAACCCATGATAGAGGGTTCCACATGAACCCCAAAAACTTGAGAACCTTGCTTTCCTGTTCAATGAAAGGCTTATCATTAGTCCATAAATCAGCATACAATATAAAATATTCACTTTCAAGCATTGGCCAATGTCTCAATAGGGACCTTTTTCTCTTCCAATTTGTTGGGGCCAAAGATTTGAATCCTGCTGGCTCCTTCCTCTGAGGACAAACCTTCTTTGGTGCATTTCAATTGCTCAAACACTTCCTCAACCGGAATCCGTTCCTATTAACAAAAATCAAACTCAGAAAACGTTGCAATTATTAGCATTTGTATGCAGAAGGTGCCATCATAAAATTATGCACGTCTTCTTATAGTACAATTAGATTTGCTACAGTCGTTACAATTCACATGCTCTCAAAAGATTGATTCTTTTCAAGTGAGGAACGCTCCATAAACCCATATGATCGGACCGATGGTCTGAACATGAAATTGTCTGCTCTGGACACACAAAAAAAAATAATGTTTGGATCATTTAATTCCCTTGTTTTAAATAAACATTAGAGGCCGAGTAAAGGAGAGTAGACAAGTGACTCTGCTAAACTCGGGCGGTTACAAGGTATTGCCGAATCATAAAAGCGTTGACTCACACACATGACAAGATGTGCTATCTCACATGGGACAGCCCCCACTTTATGCAAATCTAATTGGTAAGTGTTACTCACGCTCGGCACGACTCCCTAGAGCATAAGATCTGAGGTCTAAGGTGCAAATTCCAAGATAATCAAGGGCCAAACTTGTCAAATCAGCAGAATCATTAAATATTTTATGAATCCAAGAAATAATCAGTACTGTTTGAAAGTGAGAGAGAGAAAACTAAAAGTTAAAAAAAAACTAATACAAAAGAAAATTAAAGTGAAAAAAACTGCGAAAAGGCTAAAGTACCACGGAAATGTACCAGAAATTCCAAAAGAAGCAAGCAAAAGGCACTGAACACTGAGAGAGAGTTTTTTTGAAGTAGGAAATAACTTGGGGTAGGCATTAATAATTGATGACATAAATAAAACATAGCCAGCTCCTTCTATCTGTCTTTCTTGACTTGTTTTCACGTGTTCAGATCCATTTTTGTGAGAAAATGCCTTAAAATACGATAGCTTTTGCAAAAAGAAAAGTTCAGAATTTTAATGGTCGTTTTCATCTCATAAGACTTGAAACTTAACAAGACACCATAGAAACAGTTAAATCATTCTCAGACCCCAGTGGACAACTATTCCTTGTAAGAAAAGACTGGTTTCAACTTTTCTGTTCTTACAACAATCAAAAGAAGGATTTAAAAGAAAATACTGTATGAAAAGAGCTCAAGATTATAAACAGGAGGATTAGTCCTGCAACAAATCGATGAAAACAAAAGTGTAAGAAGCAAAAATATCCATCCGTTTCCAACTGATCTGAACATATCTGGAAATGGGCTCAAACTAAAATTCTATTAAGCTATATATGATCATAGATCTCAACAATCACATGCACGCAAATCCATTCAAGTTTTCTTGAGCCAGAGCAGTAACAGAAGCAGTAAGATTTAAGAAACATAAAAGAGAAATGAAGTGCTGAATAAGCAAAAACATCTTATACCAGATCAACAGTCTCATTCTTGATCTCCTCAAGACTAGTGGCCTTTTCCATCTTTTAACTCTAGCCGAGAAACCACGAACACAGAGCAATACAAAAACAAAACAAAAAAGAATCTCTCTTTTGGTTTTTTGGTAACAAGATTATATGTGAACTCAACAAGGAAGAAGAAGAGAAATGGAGTTAAAGGCCATTCAATGAGACTTTGTACATCCCAAGAAAAGGGCCAGAGATTAAGAAACAGAGAGAGAGAGAGAGAGAGAGACTGCGGTGATAATTAGATTGAGGCTTCCTTCAAGTGCTCTATACCTATCTCCTTTTATATGCGTCTATGTACATGTTTTTTTTTTTTTTAGAAAAATTTATGTTAATTATTGGTACCCTATCAGTACTATTTGAATCTACCTTTACAAAAACCAGGACAGATATAAAGAGAATAAATAAAATAAAAGCCATTACTCAAATAAATAAATAAAATATTTCCATTTATGTTTTTTTCTAATTATATCTATTTTTTAAAATAAAATTCATTATTCAAAAAAATAATAAAAATATTCCTATCCAGATTTGTTTTTCCTAATTATATTTATTTTTTAAAAATAAATCCAGAAAATAATTAATAAAACATCGCTAATAATCCCTTCATAACCGTAAAATTTATCTGTCTTTTACATAAACTCTCTCTCTTTCCCCATAAAAATTAGAAAATAATAAAAGAAAACGAATAAAAATAATTAATCTTTCCCCTTCGCCGTTCACTGTACGAACCCGCCGTTTAACCACTCCTCAGGTGGGCTCGACGTACTTTCACTATATGTAGTAAAGTACTGTAATAATAGCTTTAAAATTAAATTCTCTCTCTTCTGACCAGTGTCTTGTCGGTTAATGATGCTGTGGATGATGTCTTGGAATTCCAAAACCTTCCCTTTCCTTTCCTGGAGGCCGTAATATGATCAGAAAGCCATTTGCTCGGTTACCTAAGACGTCAACATTTTGAGCATTAATTATATTGAATAAATTTAGGAATGTTAATTTGATTTTCATTCTCTGAAATAAAGCTTACTATAAACCATAGTTTTAAATATTCAGATTATACTGGATTTTTTCTTTTTTATTTTTTTTTAAATTAGTTTAATTCTAGTCCCGGATCGACCCACTGAACTAGACTGAATTTCAAAACTATGCTACAAACCATTTATCATTCTATTTTATATATAGCTAAACATCATCATTTTATTACACAAAACTTGTCAGATTCTCCCAAAATTAGCATGTCATGTCCTAGGTTTTTATTAAAAATAAAAATGTTCGTGATGTATGTTTAGTTTGTTTGCTAATATCGTTCAATGTATTTAGAATTTATTTTTGAAATGTGTTTCAATCATTATAACATTAAAATTTATGTTTGTTTTTAAAAAAAATAAATTATTTTGATAAAACAATATTGCTTACATGTTTAAGGATTTAAGATTCAGATTTCTGGAGTTGAAATTTCTAAGTTTAACACTGATCAAATTTAATGGAGAGAATTTTATTTTAATAATTACGTAAAGTTACCCATTTACATTCCTTATTTAAAATGAGTAATTTGTTGATTTTTTAGTCAATGAAATTTATTTTAATTTCATACTATTGTTTTGTTATGCGGAAGGGAGAAATATTTTTTTAAAAATAATAATATTATTGAAGGTTTTAAACTTATTTGTGCCATATAAGTATCTTAACACATACATGTATTTCGTCTTATAAATAAAGGCTAAATTAATAAAATAGAAAGGAAAAAAAATCTAAGTATTAAATTCATATTCATCCTTCTTGCAAATTAAATTTTATCAAATAACCATCTCAACCTAATAGCTGAACTTATATTATTTTCTAACACACATCTTCAAGTGAAAGCCTTTCGGCCTTAAAACTTGCACATGCTCACATTATTTTGTGTTTAATTTTTATCAAATAAATGGGAACGGTGAGATTTGAACTCGTGATCATTTGATCATTAAGGTTTTGATATCATGTCAAAGAACCATCTCAACCAAAAAATTTAAACTGTTAGATGAGGTTTCAAGATATGATTTATATTATTTTCTAATAAATTTAACCATTTATGTCTGCATCAACTTTCTTTGGTAAAATAAGATTCGTTAACTTGCCATATTGTACTTACGAGTGAAGCATCTTTTGGTTCAATTTTTAAACTACATTTGATTTAAAAAAAAAGGTTTTTAGAAAAGCAAGCAGATTATATATAAAATAAGGTAAAACCTAACTTTTTTATAATCAATTAAAAGGGGTGCTGTGTGGGTGTGTGTGTGTGTATTATTACAGCAAACCTAAAAAGGCCGAGCCAGAATATTATTTTTCTTAACTATCACTAACGATAGAGGGGTGATATTGTATAATGTCAATAATACCTTAGGGTCTAATTAGTGGAGGTTAATACCAGCAGGATTTGGTCTCTAATTTATCACCTTCTTTAATTTATCAGCTGGTCCTATAGGGTTTCTTTTTTTTTTAATTATTTTTTCTAGGGTTTTGATTATTGAAATGGTTTCTCTAAGTTGGTGGCCATGATCAGCAGCATGTAACAGGAGCTGGAGAACATGGAAGGGGAAAGACCTGTTGATGAATTATTTATTTGGGAGATTGACTTTAATTTTTGGCTTGGCCCTCAGCAATATTAACAGAAGTCATCGCGCCTGGGCAGCCGAATTTTCTCCCTTTTTTTCCCATCAAGAAAAAAGAAATCATAAGCGTCCCAATTATTTTATATTCTATGTAAATAATTGAAGCAACTTGGATATCATGTATGGCTGTCTCCAAAGAGAGAGGAGCTCGGCTAGCTAGGTGACCTCCCAGCCTTTGGATTCCCTTAAAAGGTATTCAACCCCTTGCAATAAACAAAGTATAGAGGCAAATATAAACTCCAAATCTGAAATGTCTTAGCCATTTGTCGTGCCTGTCTAGCTAGCTAGGTTTAAGCTTTAGGGTGTTTTGAAGGTCAACGAGCACTGGCATGACCATTTAAAAATTAAAATCATCATCGTTTTTCTCTTCTTTTTAAAAAGAGTAATTATGCAACAAAATACTAGTCAATTAAGGATCATTATTTAGATTTAATTAGTAATCTTACTAATTTGTGTTGGTTTATTTATTAATTAATGCAATAAAATATGATGAAAACTTATTCTTTGTTATTTAACATTTTTTAAAAAAATACTTGTGTGTGTATAGAAGCCATGTGTAATTTAGGGGGTCAATTAACCCTCCTCAATTTTTAAGAAATGAATGAACTTGTAGGGTTTAGGGACACAAATTTAGTATTTTACTTCATTGAATCCCCCCCCTCTCCTCCCCTCAGATTTTTTTTAATTAACTTAATTATAATGTTTTTATTACTAGGTAAAACCAATCCTAAAAACATATAATATAAAGCCATTATATTCGATTAATTCACTTCATCTTTTTAACACAATAAGGTATTAACTTGAGATGAGATTTTCTCTCTCTTTTTTTTTTTAGTATGAGGGGTTTACATGAACTTGAAATAAAGTTCACAAGAAATAGTTTTTATCATTTCATAAAATAATTTAATTTAATTTATCTGTGAGTTCTTAAAATATAAAATGCTTTTTAATTGGAAGCTAGCTCTTTGAATTTAAAAAATATATAAAACCCTACCTCAAATCATTAATTTAATAAAAAATCAATGATAAAATTGAAATTTTTTATCACATGATTAATGAGACTTTGATATTTTATTAAATTATCTACTAACCTAAAAAAGTAAATCGTTAAATAAGATCTAATTAAATTACATAATATAATCTATATTACTGTTTAACAAACAATTAATTAGCCTTCTTGTATTCATTTCTACGTACGTTCGAAAAAACAAAGAAAGGATGAAAAATTCCTTGTTTTCATTTTTAGAGTTGGAAATTAGGATTTCAACTTGAGTTAATTACCAGATTAAAGTGTGCCAGCAGTGTTTTGAATTTGATTTTCTAAATCAATGGATTACTTAAATTTTGACTAAACAGTTACTGGATCATATAAAATATAATTTTAAGATACCCCAGTGAAATAACTCGATTTTTTTTCTTTTGATTGGGCTATTGAATTAACAAAAAAAAAAACAAAAAGAATAGGTGTTTTACAATACCTCTCTTTACATAACACTATTCACCTGAATAGTGTTTATTTCTTTTATTTATTTATTTTTTATTTTTTATAATTTTAAATTCATCTTTCAACATTAAATTTATTATGGAATGAACAACGTAATTTTTTAATTTATTTTTTATAAGATTATCCCACTAGTGGCCCGGATCGTTAATTTAATGGGTTAACTCGAGTTTTCTTTTCTTTTCTTGATTGATTTTTTTTCAATTTTATCCTTCAATATTGGGTTAATACAGGAAATTAGACTTCATGATTTATTTTGATTTGTTTTCTATGAGATTATCATCATCATGACTGGAGTGATCAAGGGTCTGGCAGGTGAACCTTGATCGACCCCAATTGTTTTTTTATGTTTTTTTAATTGATTTTTTTTTAATTTCATCTTTCAATGTTGGATTGATTGATAATTAAGCATCATAATTTGTTTTGATTTTCTTTTATTGGGTTATTCTGGTCTCATAACCTGGGTCGCGGGTTTGACAAATTAACTCGAGTTGACTCGTGTCATTTTTTTTAAATAATATTTTTTTAGTTTCATCCTTTAACATTGGGTTTATTAGAAATTAAGCTCCGTAAGTTGTTTTGATTTGCTTCTATGGGATTCTTATAATCTCATCACTAGGTATGCTGATTAATAAGTTAATCTAAATTGACTCAAATCGATCCAATATATTATTATCTCAATATTTATTAAAAAATTTTATTTTAAATATTTATCTTGAATCAAAATATATTCTTATCAGTTATTTAAATTATTTTTAAATCCATCAAAATGACATGTCACTACGCGTCAATCAATGCTTCCACAGTTTTTTTTTCTTCAAGACAAAACATTAGCAAAACCAAATATTTTATTTACATAAAAAAAAAATCAACCCCACGCGCATAAAAAATGGAAAGGAGGTGACATCTGCCACGGGCATTGTGTCAATAAATGGAGTCCTCGTGGAGGATAAGATTTCAATTTTGGAGCTTTGTAGGCTGGATCAAGGTTGTCAATTCCGTTCCGTTTCGCCCGGAATGGCCGAAACATTCCATACCAATTCAAAAAACGGAACAAAACGGAACAAATTTCATCTCATTTTAAATCTCGGTCCGTTCGGATTTTTCTGGCTAAATTCTCCCCGAACGTTCCTGTTCCATTCCACATGTTCCGTTCCGCTCTTGAAAAGCCATTGAATCAAATTGAACCTTATTCAATTTAATTAATTAAACCACCCAATTATAAAAAAACTCTTTTTCATTACTATTTTCTATAACAATGATATTAATAATAATATTGAAAATTATTATTACTATTTTTATTAACAATGATATTAATTTTTTAAAATTAGATTTATCACTAATATATATGGTTTATATTCATGTTGTTTTTTTTCATGTTTATACTTTATAGGAATTTGAGCAAAACAAGGGATGCTTTAAATTCCATTAGCCTTCATAACATTGAACTAACTTTATATTTAAAATATTTGTGTTAAAACATTTTACTTTCATAATATTTTGATATTTTGTTTAAGTTGAATTACTTTAAGTTAAAGATCTATTTAATCTTGACTATTTAGAAATATTTTAAATTTTGAAATTATATTTGTTTGCCATTGTGTTTGTATTGCATAATTTATAATTAATTTATCTTGAATTTGAATTATGTTTGTTGAATATATATATATATATATATATATATATATATATATGAATAGTACAACCCCGAAACGGCACGCCGAAACACTCCGAAACTAAAACATTCCATTCCAATTGAAAAAACGAAACACCTACCGAAACGGAATTGACAACCTTGGGCTGGATTATACCTCCCTAAGAGCGCCTTCTTCTCATAGAGATGGGAAAAAAATGTACTGCAATTACCACCACCGTATTAATTTGATCCCCAGCTAGTTGACCACACACAAAAAGTTAAAACATCACATTTTGGATTATTTCTTCTCCAAATGAAAAATAATAATCAAACCCCTTCACCTACCTCTTGAGGTTGTTTCTCGACATGCAATGGTTGACAGAGACTATTTAATATAATTCTTATTTGTTTCTTGGATCGTGACTTTGAGTATGTTTGGCAGTGTAGTAGCGGTTGTTTTTTAAATAATTTTTTATGCCGAAATGCATGCTAATGATGTTTTTTCATTTTTTAAAAATTATTTTTGACATCAAGACATCAAAACGATTCAAAACGTACAAACCGTATTAAATTTTAGCAAAAAAAAAATTTAAATTTTGTGGGAACGTGGTTTCAACCGCGTTCCCAAACGCTTCCTTTAGTTTCGTCACTTATTTTTCAAAAGTAATTTTGAATTTTTTTTTAAATTAATTTTTTTTAATATTTTCATATCATTTTAATGTATTAATGTTAAAAATAAATTTAAAAAAATAAAAAAAATATTATTTCAATTCATTTCTAAATAAAAAATACTTTAAATGTAAACATAAAAAGTCTATTTAATAGATATATTTGTTTTCCGTATGATCATTGAGAAAGTCAATACTCTCTACAATAAAATAATCTTTTACGGGTAAATTGATTTAAGTGTAAATCATCAAACTCGACAAAAATATGATTAATATCATAAATACATTATACAATCAAAAAAGAACAAAGAACATGTTGAGATAGTAAATGAACGAGATATGATCCATATTATCCTGCCCTTTGGTTTCTTGTACAATATGAGAGTCATACTTGCCCAAGCAACCACGGCCATTTGAATAATTCCAATCATGGCCGTATAGCTTATACAAACAAATAATTCATAGCACGTCTTAATATGATGAAATCATGATCGACTCAATAATAGAGTTATTTTCTCTTGGTGTAATTGACTTCATACTTTGGAAATTAAATATAAAAAAAAAGAGAAAAAAAAAGTCCACATACGGTGGTCTGCGTGCTTCAGGTCTTCTTCTTCAGTCACTACACATTTATTTTGAGACCAGATACTCTGTTGTTCCGCGCTCTGCGGTGGGATTGATCTGCAAATTTTTTAATGTAGAAAAACAAAATGTGAAGGTATTTCTAATGTATTGTTTATATTAAAAAAATAATTGTTAATTAAAGAATTGATGTATACATTTTATTCATTTATTTTAATTAATCTCAAATAAAATTCAAAGTTTTAATTTGTCATTATTTAAACCAACTAAATATTAAATGATGTTTTATTAAAAAAATAATAAATCTTAAATAAAATTGAAGACCATGATGTATTTAATTAATATATTTTAGTTAATCTAGAATAATTTTTTAAAAAAACTTAAATTAAAAAAATAGATAAGACATCTGGTCTCAGGTGGGTCAGGACACTAGAACTTTTAAAAAAATATATAAGTCATTTGGCTGACTTTTTTTTATTTCATAAAAATACTCTTAAATTTATTTAGAAATACAAAATCAAACAAAAAAAATAAAAAGAAAACTTCTCTCAACCCCAATCGTGATGCAAAATCATTGTGGAGGGCTGTAAAAAAAAATAACATTGGTTGATTCTATAAAAAATTATATCATGGAATTTCAGGGGAAAAATAGAACTTATTGATATTTAGATCTATCTTTTTTTTTTGGTCAAAATCGATTTTCATCAAGAATTTCTCTCTTCAACTTGAAACTAAAAATTGTATTTTTTTCTCTCTCAAATTAAGGATTTAAAAATAAAAAAAATAAAGTTCTAGAGAGAAATTAAATTTTAGAAAATTAAAGGGGTTGAAAAAATTAAAAATTATAAAGTATAAAGACCAAATCAAACTTTACATGTAAATGTTGAAGTCACCACCGATTTTCCCAGTTTTTTTTTTACTTAGGTTATCAATCTTTTAATGGTGTTCTTTACTAAGGAATTATAAGCAATTAGCCATCAATTTAGCCACATGGATCAAATCACTAAAAAAAAAAAATCAAAATGAGAAAAACATTCATTGCATAAATCCATAATAAGTCCATGGTAGATGTCGCACGTCGAAAAAAATCCACGCGCGGCGTCGGCTGGCGATCTTTTCGTTGTTCGTTTTGATTGGTTCGTTGGAGTCGCCACCTAGTAATTCATTGAGGGCTACTAGGAAACCTGATATACTGGTCTTGTCAGAGATTCACGAGTAAGGGACTGGTTGTGGTTAGGGCAGGTATTAGCACCCCTAACGCACCCTACCTGAGGTAAGCTGCTTCGTGGACTTGATGTGTTTTTTAAAAATAAAATTTTTAGCCCAATTCTAAGGCTTTGATAAATCAGTTATTAGTTCCCAAAATACATGTAGATACATGTTCTACATTTTTATGGGAAATACAACATGATTTTTATCTCGTCCTTTAGATATTTGTGCATATAAATTAAAATATTAAATTCATTTTTTTTTTATTCAATAACATACATACATAAAAAAAAATACAAACACACACACATCTCTTTTTCTATTATTATTCTCTTTTCTTTTCTTTTCTTTTGTTACATCCAAATTCACAACATACAAATAAAAATTCAAACTAAACAAATATTACATTAATTAATTTGAAAATTACAAAATGACCCTCAAAAACATATAAGGCTTCTGGAACAGTGCACGAGAACAGTGCTGGAGAATTCTGGGCATCTTCTGTGACTATGAAAAGTGGCGGCGCGTCTTTCCACGCGCCGCCGTCACTGGCGGCGCGTGGGTTCACGCGCCGCCGCAAGAAACTCCAGAAACGGGGGGGTCTGGATCGACTTCTTCTTCTCAGTCTCCCTACGCCGGCGGTGACCCGCAAAGCAAACGAAAACACCACGAGCAGCTTGATTTTAATTTTTCTTTCCTTTGTTTTTCGGATCTCGCTTTAGTTTTCCTTCTTAGATCGATCCCGTTTCTCCGCCTTCTTCCTTATCTCGTTTGGTTCTCTTCGCGCGATGGAAGACCCGACGGCTACCGCCGTCCGTGGTCAGTGAAGCCGCGGGTGGAGATGGGGGTGGCTGTCCGGTCGTGGGGAGAGAAGAAATGGCATCTCATGCGGCGAAGAGGGAGGCCGTGGGTCCGTGTTTGCCGTTGCCGGAGAAGGGCTACGCTGACCGGTTGAAGGAGATGATGAAGAGTATGGCCCCGCGGGCCGCGTGTGTGGGCCGTCGCCACATCGCCGATGACGACGCCGCCGGCTCCCCTCGATGAGGACGGCGCCGCGCTGTTGTCGTCTGTCTACCGGGCTTCGTTATGGAGGAGAGCAGCGCTGAGCAGCGAGGCCGAGAGAGGAGGGGGACGATGGAGAGGTGAGGACCAGGCAGTGGCTTTCCTTTTTTTGTAAAGGCTGGGGCCGGCCGCCTGGGAGAAGAAAATAAGGGGGAGGCGACCGGTTTGGGAGAAGAAGCCGGAAATAAGGGCGCTCTTGTGTGGGTTGTCGGGTGGAAGGTCTGGCTGGAAAAGGGGATGGGTTCCTTGGTTGATGAAGATGACCAGGGGAGTGGCCAAGCTGGGGCTGTTGTTTGGGCTGAGGGAGCCTTGCTCTTGGGCAAGAGAATAAGGGAGAAAAATTGAAAATGGGGAGGGGGGCGGCGGCTACCTTTCGGTGAGGGAGAAGAGTAAAGTTCAAAATTTTTAGGGTTTTCCTTTCTTTTGTGTTGCCTCTCTCAAATTACAAAATGACCCCCCTCCTTGTCAATTTCCTCCCCCCTTTATGTGTGTTAAAGGCTGCTATATATAGGTAAAATATTGTTTGAACCTCAAAATTAGTCCCTCAACTTTCTTTTTTTTTGTAAATTTTGATTTTTCTTATTTTTTTGTATTTTTTGAAAACGAGCAATATCAACGTCGACTTAAATGAGGAAGATCAATGATTTTAAAAACAACGCGTGAAAAGTCGAACGCGTTCAAAAACCTTTGAAAACTTAAATTCTTTTTTAGACGACGTTGAAAATACTAAAAACGATGCAAATATATTAAAAACGTATTTTTTTTGGATTTTCGTTGTTTTTCGCTATTTTTGGATTTTCTGAAAATTTTATCAAAAAGGTGGGTCAAAAATTGGGTAACAACAGATGCCCCCTTTCTTTACAATGCTTACGAAGCAAAACTCCTCGATGTTTTGCATAGTAAGCTTTGTAAAGAAAAAAAAAAAAGAAAATGATCTCATTATCTTGGGCGACCTGCCCTTTTTGAAGAAAAGTGGTCTATTTTCAGGGGCGACCTGCCCACACATATTCAAAGTGGTCTACTTTCGGGGCGACCGGCCCACACACTCACACCGGTCTATTTTCACGGGCGACCTCCCCACACATACTCACTTTGGTCTATTTTCGGGGCGACCCGCCCACAAACTCACACTCGGTCTATTTTCACGGCGACCTACCCACACATACTCACTTTGGTCTATTTTCGGGGGCGACCCGCCCACAAACTCACACTCGGTCTATTTTCACGGGCGACCTACCCACACATACTCACTTTGGTCTATTTTCGGGGGCGACCCGCCCACACACTCACACTCGGTCTATTTTCACGGCGACCTACCCACACATACTCACTTTGGTCTATTTTCGGGGCGACCCGCCCACACACTCACACGGTCTATTTTCACGGGCGACCCGCCCTTTTGATTGGGTTTACCTAAGATCCCATCCGGCGATCTAACAAGAAACAAAAATTGATGTCTAGCTCGGTCACAACTCCGAAATCCCATCTAGCGATTCCCTTTAACCAAAGCTAAATTCTCGCGTGGTTAGGCCGAACCGAGACCCCTTCGCCGATCCCCTTCAACCGTAACCAAAACTCTTGTGTGCGGTTAGGATAGACCGAGATTCCTTTCGCCAATACCCTCTAACCGAACCAAAACTCTTGTATGGTTAGGATAGACCGAGATTCCTTTCGCCAATCCCCTCTAACCGAACCAAAATCCGTGTGGTTGGCTGAACCGAGACCCCTTCGTCGATCCCCTTCAACCGTAACCAAAATCCCCGTGCGGTTAGGATAGACCGAGATTCCTTTCGCCAATCCCCTAAACCGTAACCGAAATCCGTGTGGTTGGGCCGAACCGAGACCCCTTCGCCGATCCCCTTCAACCGTAACCAAAACTCCCGTGTGCGGTTAGGATAGACCGAGATTCCTTTCGCCAATCCCCTCTAACCGTAACCAAAACTCCTATGTGCGGTTAGGATAGACCGAGATTCCTTTCGCCAATCCCCTCTAACCGTAACCGAAACTCTGTATGGTTAGGATAGACGAGATTCCTTTCGCCAATCCCCTAACCGTAACCAAAATCCTCCGTGGTTAGGATGAACCGAGATCCCTTCGCCGATCCCCTTCAACCGTAACCAAAATCCTTTGCGCTTAGGTTAAACTCGAGATCCCTTCGCGATCCCCTTTAACCATAACCAAAGTCTCTTCGTGGCTAGGCTAGACCGAGATCCCTTCGCCGATCCCCTCTAACCGCAGCCAAAATCCTCTCGTGGTTAGGATAGACCGAGATTCCTTTCGCCAATCCCCTCTAACCGTAACCAAAATCCTTCGTGGTTAGGCCGAACCGGGATCCCTTCGCCGATCCCCTTCAACCGGAACCAAAACTCATGTGTGGTTAGGATAGACCGAGATTCCTTTCGCCAATCCCCTCTAACCTAACCAAAATCCTTTGCAGCTAGGTTAAACTAAAATCCCTTCGCCGATCCCCTTTAACCATAACCAAAGTCTCTTCGTGGCTAGGCTAGACCGAGATCCCTTCGCCGATCCCCTCTAACCGGAGCCAAAATCCTCTCGTGGTTAGGATAGACCGAGATTCCTTTCGCCAATCCCCTCTAACCGAACCAAAATCCTTTGCGTTAGGTTAAACCGAGATCCCTTCGCCGATCCCCTTTAACCATAACCAAAGTCTCTACGTGGCTAGGCTAGACCGAGATCCCTTCGCCGATCCCCTCTAACCGAGCCAAAATCCTCTCGTGGTTAGGATAGACCGAGATTCCTTTCGCCAATCCCCTCTAACCAGAACCAAAATCCTCTGTGGTAGGCTGAACTAAGATCCCTTCGCCGATCCCCTTCAACCAGAACCAAAACTCCTGTGTGGTTAGGATAGACTGAGATTCCTTTCGCCAATCCCCTCTAGCCGTAACCAAAATCCTTTGCAGTTAGGTTAAACTAAGATCCCTTCGCCGATCCCCTTTAACCATAACCAAAATCCTTTGCGCTTAGGTTAAACCGAGATCCCTTCGCCAATCCCCTTTAACCATAACCAAAGTCTCTTCGTGGCTAGGCTAGACCGAGATCCCTTCGCCGATCCCCTCTAACCGGAGCCAAAATCCTCCGTGGTTAGGATAGACCGAGATTCCTTTCGCCAATCCCCTCTAACCGAACCAAAATCCTCGTGGTTAGGCTGAACCGAGATCCCTTCGCCGATCCCCTTCAACCGAACCAAAACTCCCGTGTGGTTAGGATAGACCGAGATTCCTTTCGCCAATCCCCTCTAACCGAACCAAAATCCTTTGCGGTTAGGTTAAACTAAGATCCCTTCGCCGATCCCCTTTAACCATAACCAAAGTCTCTTCGTGGCTAGGCTAGACGAGATCCCTTCGCCGATCCCCTCTAACCAGAGCTTCGTGGTTAGGATAGACCGAGATTCCTTTCGCCAATCCCCTCTAACCGTAACCGAAATCTGTGTGTAGCTCGGCCAACCCGAAATCCCATCCGGCGATTCCCTTTAACCAAAACTACGTGAGATCCCATCTGGCGACCTCATTAAACTGGAACTAAAAAATGTGTGGAGCTCGGTCAACCTGAAATCCCATCTGACGATTCCCTTTAACCAAAGCTCCATGAGATCCCATCTGGCGACCTCATTAAACCAAAACAAAGAATAATGTGTAACAAAATGGTCTCATTGTAATGGGTGACCTACCCAGGTGGAAAGAATGTGAAAAACGGTCTCATTATGATGGGTGACCTACCCAAATGGAAAGAATGTGAAGTGCGGTCTCATTATAATGGGTGACCTACCCAGATGGAAGATAGAAAAAATATGAAGTGGTCTCATTGTTATGGGTGACCTACCCAGGGGAAGAATGATGGTCTCATTGTATGGGTGACTAACCCAAGAAAAATGATGGTCTCATTGTATGGGTGACTAACCCCGTAGAAAATGATGGTCTCATTGTATGGGTGACTAACCCAAGAAAAATGATGGTCTCATTGTATGGGTGACTAACCCAAATGAAAGA